>CM062293.1:358322733-358898759 GCA_031216915.1 Pictodentalium vernedei
TAAATAAATAAATAATAACATGTAAATGAGAAAACGCCATAAAATATTATTTTTTCTTAACTGGTCGAGTGCTGGAAGCCCATATTTGGGCTTTATTCTGGAGCTCACTGTTGCAACGCACTTTGTAATAAAAGTTGCAAAATGTAATAATTATTACAAAGTGCAACTACATGGACCGGGAAAACGCTGCAAGATGTAATAATTATCACAAAATGCAAGTACATGGACGGGAAAAACGTTGCAAAATGTAATGTACGTTTTTTTTCAAATGGACAATCAGACATTAAATCATGTTATTATACAAATATTAAAATAAATTTGTATCTCTTTGATTCTACGACTGTTTTGGGGTATATCATGTGCACGTCTATGCGTATTTGAGCGGGTTTCGTAGATGTTCGAACTTTTATTACAAAATGCAACTACATGGACTGGAAAAACGTTGCAAAATGTAATAAATGTTGCAGAATGCAACTGTATGGACTGGAAAACGTTTCAAAGTGTAATAATTGTTACAAAATACAACGAAATGGACTCGACAAGAGTTTCATTATGTAGTAAACTTTTTTCCAATGGAATAATCGTAAAAGTTTTCATCTGATTAATTCACTTACATGTACCCGCGCCATGTGTCAATCGGCAATATATTAAATCCCCCATCAGCGTTTCTATTGATTTTGCAAATCTTTATTTTTCTGCTACTGGAAGTATGAAGTTGCAGAAAAGACACCGAGGTTTTTGCATAATTGGCGGATTATTCTCGTCCATTGCGAAAATACAAGTTGACCATATTGATATTTCTACATGTGAATACATTCACCATTGGACTTTACTGCAAGGTGTTCGGGTCTGAACATACATTGTTGATGCGATATTCAACACCCAGCCCTCCGCCATCAGACTAGTGTTGAGACGAAGATTAAAGGCTTCATATCCTGTAGATATGCTTCTTATTATCTCGCAGGTGATATTATTTCGTCTGCAAGGATTTGCTTTGCTACAATTTAAGTGAGAGTGCCTGGGCACTCTCCCATGAATTGTTACAAAGCAAATACATGTGATCAAATTTGGATGACCAAAAATAATTTAGCTCTCCACCGAATAAATAAATACACTGCTTGTTACCTGGATAGTCTAAATTTATGTTATAACATTTTCCTCCATCTCCATGTCCTTCAACCTTGCCATTGTCTTGGTTAGTCAGTGGATTTGAATTTTGGTGTCGGAATAACTTGAAAGATCGAATGAAACTTTTTGAAATTATATTTAATGTGGCATTGCATAAAGTATTTCGATTCAGGTTTCCGCGGGAATTGATACTCACTGCATCGTCTCGAATCTACAGATGTTATTTTCAACGTAATTTGGGACCACAGCACATGCTTTTAAGCCAAATTTGCGCTTCCATTTTCTTGTGACCCACCATAGTAGATAATAATGTGTTCGCTCCAGATGCGAAACGGCATATTTACTGTGTTTTGTCAATAAAAGTGAAATGAAGAAAATGAGAACTAACTGACAAAATGGCGACTTTATCATACAGACGAGGTAGTTTGAGGAACGAAATCATCTGAGATGCAGCGTGTGGAAGAGATTAAAAGTCACTCGTCGCTACCAGAGTGTTATTTCCGATTACCCCGACTTCCTGGATCCGTGAAACGGTCCTTTACGGCTCGACACTGAGTGCTGATGGAAAGTGTTATTAAACCCTAAGAAACAAAATTTAGTTTCAGCTTCATGAAGTCACCAAATTTCACATATGTGTTCAGGTTCATGCCTAGATGGGAACGTCGTATTGTGGTAACGGTCAGCCAACCACAATCACATTCACAGCAGCTATCTTGAATTTCACCAGCGCAGGCTATATACAGGTAAATTTATATATTAATTTTCTTGAAATTTGGCACAGTGACTTTGTATGAGAACGTGCTATTGTGGTAACGGTCGGCCGCCCATAGTGGCTGCCATGACAGCCAACTTTGATATCGTCAGACCACAGCCTACCATTCTTTCAGCATGGGCTACAGCATACATTTCTTTCCCTACCATCGCCAAATTCCATATGATTGTTCAGGTTCCTCCATCGATGAGAACGCAATATTATGGTCTCGGGTGGCTTACCGCAATGGCCGCGACAGTAGCCAGTGGTTTACTTCAGCACTGGCTACAGGTAACATTTATGCATCGGCTTTTTTTTAATTTGGCAGAATGACTTAGTATGATAAGAAGATGAAAACATATTTTGGTAATGGTTGGTTCACATAATGGCTCTCATGGCAGCCATCTTGGATTTCTTCAGAACTCTACAATTCGTTCAGCGTGTGCTACAGTCCGCACCTCTTTCACGATCATCGCCACATTTCACATGCAAGTTCAGGTTTATACCTGGATGAGAATGTCCTATTATATTAAAGGCAATAGTCGCCACAGCAGCCATTTTGGATTTCTCAAGCACAGGCTACAAGTAGCATTTCTGTAACTGTTTTTTTTTTTACAATTGGCAGGGTAATTTAGTATAAGGGTAAAATGAGAACGCCCTATATTGGGTAGGACAGGCGGACACAATGGCTGCCATCTTTGATCTCTTCATCAGAACCTGCAGACTGCATTTGTATACAGTTGTATTGAAAGCTGGAAGGATAACTTGGTGCGATGGGTACATCAGAATGTCACATTTCAGTCATGGTCGGTCGCATTCAATGGCAAAGATGGCAGACATCTTGATATTTCTTCAGCTCACCATACAGGCTACATCACTAGATTAATTTTCTTGAAAATTTACAGGACGACTTCGAATGATGTGTGGACGAGAATGTCATAATGTATTTTCGTCAGGTTGGCTGTCAAGAATGGATGCCGTGGCTCACTGGTCCTGTTGTGTCGACCTATGTTTTGATAAAGGTCGGTGGGCGTCTGTCCGTCCGTCCGTCCATTTGTCTGCCTGTCCGTCCGTGTTCCGGTGTTGGTACGATATATTGAACCAACGTTATCCAATTGTTACCCAATTTGGTCTGTGAATTCTACTCGAGAGAGTCATGGACGAGTTCGAAAACCAGTCCCTTTTTCAGGGGCTATACACCCTGAATGTTTTCTTTGAATTTTCCACTTGCGTACAGTGTCAGCACGATAACTTAAACAAACGTTATCCGACTTTACCAAATTTGGTCTGTAGGTTCCACTCGAGACTGTTTTGGATGAGTTCGAACACCAATACTGCCCAAATATTTTATCAGGCGTTATTCCCCTTTACTTTGTATTTCCGACTTGCGGGCAGTTTCAGCACGACACATCGAAGAAGCGTTATCCAGGTTTCACCAAATTTGGTTTGGGTTCTACTCAAGAATATCTTGGATTATTTCGAAAACCAGTCATGCCCGCATTTTTCTTTTCAAGAGTTTACCCTCTCTTAGATTAACAAATATCCGATTTTGACCAAACTTGGTCTGTGTATTCCACTTGAGAATGTATTGGATGAGTTCTAAAGCCTGTCCTGCCCGAATTTTTATGCTCCACAGGAAGGTTTCGGGCGGGGGGGATATCGTAACCGCGTTGTCTGTCCGTCAGTCCGTCCGTGCATGCATGCGTGCGTCCGTGCTCCATTCCAACTTTGTCCACGCCATAAAAATTATTCAATAGACCGATCTTTTTCATGCTTCACACAGTGCTTTCTTATGGCCCATTTACGTGGATCGTTCGAAGGTCATATCTCCAAGGTCAAAGTCACAGGGCATTTGTTTGTTTGTACCCCCATTCTAAATTTGACGCTTCCATAAAAATCATACAATGGACTGATCTTCATACTTCACACGAAGATTACTGATCACCACAGGATGGTCCATGACCGTTACCCAAGATCATAGCCTCAAGGTCAACCTCACAGTCCATTCATATCTTTGTTCCCCATTCTAACTTTTTCCTGTTCATAGGGAGCGCGGTGGCACAATGATTACAGTATTGAATTTCAAACCGAAAGGTCCAGGGTTCGATCCCCGCCAGGGGAAACTGCGTTGTGTCCTTGGGCAAGGCACTTCATCCCGATTGCCCACGAGGGGGCACGGTGGTGCAGTGTACTAAGGTGTATTGCATGTCGATGGTGCACTTGTCTTCAACCAATGCTAACCCTGCTTGTGCGGAGTTTGTACGTTGTGGAGTTTGACAGTTACTCGCCGTTGCGGTGTTTCTCTCCGGTTACTCCGGCTTCCTCCACCCGTAAAACAGTCCGCCACGGGATGACCCTGACTGTCGAAAGTGTCGTTAAACCCCAATAAAGGAATAAATTTCCCGTGCATAAAAAATCATTTAATGGATTTATGTTGCCAAAACTTCACACAAATATTGATAATGACCCAAGAGTGTGCCATGACCTTAATCCAAAGTCATAGCGCCATGGCCAAGGTCACAGACCGTTCGTTTGTTTGTTTCTCCATTCTAGATTAGTCCAGTCTATAAAAAAATTCAAGTTACCAATCTTGTTCATACTTCATACAATGGTTGCTTATGACTCAAAAGAATGAATCATGACCTTGATCCTTGGTTTTAGCTCCAAGGTCAATGTCACAGACCTTTTGTTTGGTTCTCCATTCCAATTTTGTCTGGCCCATAAGACTCATTCATTGGACCGATCTTGTTCATACTTCACACAAATATTCCTTATGTCCAAGGGATGTGTTACGACTTTGACCCAAGGTTATATCGCCAAGGTCAATGTCATCGCCCAGTCATTTTTTATTCCTCCGTTCCAACGTGGTCTGGTCCATAAAAAAGTCGTCCAATGGACCAACATTGTTCATACTAAACACAAAGATTGCTTATAACCCAAGAGTGAGTCATGATCTTGGACCAAGGTCATGAATGCAATATCAAGGTCACAGACCATTTGCTTGTTTTTCCGTTCTATTTTTTCCGCTCTATAAAAATATTCAATGGATCGACCTTGTTCATACTTCACACAATGATTGCTTATGACTTAAGAGCGTGACATAGACTTGACACATGGTCATAGCTTGAAGGTCAAGGTCACAGACCGTTCATTTGTTTATTTCTCATTTCTAACTTTGTCTGATCTCTATTGAAATTTCCATGGCCCTATCCTATTCGAAATTCACATAATGATTGAATATTACTGAAGGGTGATGGTGCAATTCCATCGCTCAAAGATCAAAGTTAGAGACCATCCGTTTGTTTGTTCCTCCATTCTAACTTTGGTCCATAAAAATATTCAGTAGACTGATGGTGTTCATACTTCACACAGGGATTGCTTACCTTAACCTGTCCCGAAGGTCATAACTCTAATGTCAAGATTAGAAATTATTCAATCGTGTGTTCTAACTGGGTCTGTTCAAAAAATGACTCAATGGACAGATCTTGATCCTACTTTACTTAATGGTTGCTCATGACTGATGTGTGTCGTTCATATTTCACGTTGTGCTTGCTCGCGAATCACGTGTGTCATGACGTCGGTGTCAATGTTTTAACTTCAAGACCACAGATCGTTCACCTCTCGTGACATTCACCAAAAAAGAATTTACAGGCATGTGCGATCTGTTTTTAGCGAAATTTTGACAGCTGCCCTTGTTTGAGTTTATCCCCATTGATTTACAAACTATCACCGCCATGCCTTGCCTTTGGACTTATATTCGAGAAGCATCTATCAGCTCTGCTGCTATTTTCTTATTATTCACGAGTAATGATGCCCCTTAGATTGTTTTTTGTTTGAATTTCCGACTTGTCTTTTTCAAAATTTCCGACTTACGAGCGGTCTCAGCATGATAACTTGAACAAACGTTATTCAATTTTTACCGAATTTGCCCTATACCTCTTAGATTATTTCCTAGTTTCAGTAGTTTAAGGTGCTAGCACAGATTTCCTTCATCCACCACAACCCAGCATCTCTTATGCGAAGCTCTTGCATATTTTCTCCAATTTTTTTTTCTGCTAGATTCCAAAAAGTCAATATTCATGACACATTCTACTTAAATGCAACATAAGGTAGGTAATTACAACGTGAAGCTCATAACTGCAGAATAAAGTCGAGGTAAGCTTGAGTATCATTGACACTTCCAGGCATTGCTTGTAAAATTGGTACAGTCCAACCTCTTTAAGGGAATATGGCAACGCCATGAAACGTGGCCCTGCAACGTGTAGCGAATCAGAACTGCAGTGGAGTGGCCATGGTTGGGGTCAAGATTCCCACCCACCTCTTCTTACAATCCTACGATCTGCATTTGGTGACGGAAATTGGTAATGTAGTTACAGATAATATACCCCATTACGCGTAAATTAACTTTCCGTCGAGCCTTAAAATGTCCACACACAGCACCAATTGGAGCATATTAAAAACAAACGAAAATCCCCCAAAAACCCTTGCAGTTGAGGAGACATCCCTTATGATATCTTCCCTAAAGTTGCGTTTTCAACCTTCGTGATATGTTTGCGGCATATCATTCTGGTAGACCCCAATAGATGTCTGAGCCTTCCCCACTGCCAGTATAGATTATATTCCAGGCTACAGGGTGATTGGTTTGAAGGTAGTCTTTCAAACTCTAATATTGGAAAAAAGACTGTTGAATGTTTTATCGAAAAAACTGGCGCATTGTAGTGCATGACTGTGAATCCTGTGGTGAGAAACTACCTGTAGTCTTCTCCAAATCCTGGAAATTCCCCATAGCACATCTTACCGGCACAGTTGAATGAAAAAACGAACAACAGTCATCGTCGGTGGGCGAACTGTCGGCGATGACAGTCGTCCAATTCCGCATTAGCAGTATAGCTCGCACACTTCGTGTCCGGTTTTGCGGACCTAGAAAGTGATGTCATAACGCGATGTATTGTCACGCAGATTATCATGGTAGCCCGCATGAGCGGCTATGTTCTGACGTCATTTCAATGGTGATGAATGGTGTCAATACACAAGCGTGTTGTTAGGATTAGGCTCCTACGAAAATTCGATTCGAAAGTCAATATTCGATTCGATCCGAAATCGGAAATTCGAATATTTCCGAATATACCTTGGCCATAAGTTTTGTGACAGTTCAGAGTAGAAATGTAACTGACTTGTAGCGGTAACAGTGTTTGTAGCGATGTAGGTACAACTGTCCAACAGTTGTAGCTACATCGCTACAAACACTGTTACTGATACATCTGTTCATTTCAACTTATTGTTCATTATGACCAGTGACCATTTATGAAAATTTTATGTTTCGAACTTTGAAAAGTTATTCAGCTGTTCAACTTCAAGAAATGATTTTTTCCACAACATGATCACATTATTTTATATTGAGTATTGTTCTCTTCAATCACAGTTACTGGATACATCGTCAAAAGCAACTGTTTCTAAAAGAATACCTTTGATTATTATATACTACTCAAAGTTTGCTAAGCACCACATATTCGACATATCATTGTGAAATTTTCTTGTGACACATTTGCGATATTTTTGGTGGATATGATTGAAGAATGTATTGAGATGGTCCCCAGTGTTTACATTAGCTCTCTTGACAGACAGACTTTTCGTGACAGTCATGGTGTACTGTCTACATGTACATGACATGTGTTGGGTATTCGGTCTTCATTTCAACACAAATCCTTGTGATTTAATGATTGAATTTGGCGAATGCAAATGTAAGAAGACATTTGTCTGAAGTAGGAATGTGGTGGGCTGTAGGGGTGGTGGAACAAGGGGCTACCCATCGTCAGGCTGGTGAAGCCCTTGGTGTGAACCATACGGTGATCACCAGAGCCTGGGCAAGATTTCAGCAGTATGGCACACCAGTCAGACGGCATGGTGGTGGCAGAGACAGGGCAACATCTGCAGCTGAAGACCGATTTTTGATCATTCAGGCCCGTAGGAACCGCTTTGAAACAGCAACCCAGCTTCGCAGTGACCTTCAGAATACATCCGGGGTAAATATTTCGACGCAGACTATCCGGGCAAGGTTGCACGAAGGTGGTCTCTGATCGAGAAGACAATGTATTCGCATTCAGCTGTCCCAGAACCACCGCCAGGCACGATATGAATGGCCCATGGATCACGTTGCATGGACCAGAGAAGATTGACGACCTGTCCGTTTTACAGATGAGTCAAGGTACTGCATAGGCAACACCGATAGGCGTTCTAGGGTATGGAGAATACCAGGAGAGCGATTCCATGCAGCCACAATTGCAGAGCATGACCGCTATGGCAGAGGGTCAATAATGGTCTGTGGCGCACAGCGAAATATTGATGAGATCCTGGATGTCCACGTCAGATTGTATGCAGGTGCAGTGGGTGATAGATTCATTCTGATGGACGATAATGCCCGTCCTCATGTTGCCCATGCTGTCCGAGAGTACCGACAGGGGGGGGGGGGGGGGGGGGGGATTGAGTATATGGAGTGGCCAGCAAGATCCCCTGACCTCAATCCAATCGAACATGTCTGAAATGAGTTGCAGCTTGCAATTTCAGTCCGTCCAGTCCAACCAAGAGGTGTCCAGGAGCTTGGTGTCATGCTGGTCCAAGAATGGGACAACATCCCACAAAGCCCCATCTGGAACCTGATTGGGAGCATGAGAAGGCGTTGTCAAGCTGTAATTAACAATAATGGGTCTCATTCTCGATATTGAACCCATATCAGTTCGCCCCGTCAACTTTTGGGGAAATTTGAAAAATTTCCTCGTTTACCAATAATATCCATTTTCCATGGTTATCGTATTCAAAAGCTAAAAAAATAATATCAAACACAAACAAAATCTCAATTTCTGTGCTTAAATCATTAAAGATATAATTAAATATAAAATATATACACCTTTCATAACAATATTTCAACTCATACGTAAAACAGGTAGCTGGATATACTTGGTGCTTAGCAAACTTTGAGTAGTATATAAACAGAATTAGAGCAGGCCTCAATTTCCAAGTGGATCGACTCCATTCGGCGTTGAATTAGCGCTTCGTTTTAGAAATTCCGCATTTTTATTTAAAACAAATGGCTTCACCACCAGAGTGGAATCGATCCGATTTAGAATGAGATTTTTTTCCGAGAAAACATGTGATACAGGTGAGGTATCGGCGCTATCAGCCAGGTTCGTTTGAAAATGTTTATTGGTGCAGGGTGGTATTATTTTAGAACAAAAACTTTCTTTTCTTTTAACTGTGATTCGATTCGAAATTCGATTCGTTTTCACCAATTCGATTCGATTCGATCAAAATTGGCAATTCGCAGGTCCCTTGGGTAACTTCAAAGTCCTAAACGTGTATTAAATCCTTATGAGAAAATTTGGACGGACATAGATTTGATTAAGCAAAAATTAATTTTCTTTGTTCTATAAACATATTTGGATATGCTATTGTTTTAATGGTTCAATTTAACTTTGAAAAGTTGTCTTTTTCCTCTATTTATGACCTTGCGGCAGATACAACCTCTCCTCTTTGGAGACAATTGCATGTCAAATATGACCGCGTGCGCTTTGGTGCGTGAAAAATGACGGGAGATAACTCGAAATACTAACCCTTTCTACCGGAGAAGAAAGAGTTCAATATGGCGTCTGTAAAACGGCCGTATCTTGATCCAGTGAAAAATTCAATAGAGTCCAGTAAGAATTAATCTTTAAGAGGATGACTCCTATTTGTAGAGTATATTTTGTTGACAAATAAAGACAGAATTACACCTGTATCAGGCAACCTGGTATTTTTGTACTGGGCAGTAAAATTCGGCTGCAACAGGCTAAGAGTCATACCTTGTGCTTCTAAATGTTAATGTCCAAAAGAATGGTGTCTACGGAAAATAGGTGATTCAATCAAGGCTTGAATTTCGGTGAAGGTTCACTAATGGGTTAATCCTACAGCCCTAAAACCGAATGTCGGTAGGATTAAATTTACTTATCCCTCAATCCAATGCAGAAGATAGCAAAATTTATTATTTTAAATATTATGTTTTCTAATTTTTCCTCAAAGATTAACAACACCATATCATGTAATCCCTCACTGGAACGAGCTCAATGAGTTTGCATGTTGCGCCGGCGGATGCGGTCGATTCGTTCGGTAAAGCGTTATATGGAGCAAGTATCTGAAATAAACCTATATTTTTATTATTATTATTATTATTATTATTATTATTATTATTATTATTATTATTATTATTATTGATCCTCCACATCGATTTTAGATTGATTGGTTCGTCTGGTCGTGGACTGTAGCATTTTTTCCACGCAAAAATGGTTGCATATCTGTTTGACAGTGCTAACCCTATACTAGGGAATATTCTTGAGTTATTTTAAAATCCCTGCCCCATGCCGAATGTATTACGTTCATATCCTGAAGCGTCCCTAAACACTCGTCTACCCTTCACCCAGAGAGGAATGCTGCAGTTTTTATTCCGACAAAACATGCTCCTGCTTCAATTTATCACTCTATTATACCCGGACAGCAATCAAGCTTCATGAATAGATCGACAACAACGAGCACAGGGCATACTTCTTTAACTTTTTACCTAACATGAAAAGCAGACGAACAAAATTCTTGAATAACCATTTTTTATCTCGAATACATAGGTTATGACCCCTCTTTGGAACTAGCTCGACGAGCTCGTTCCAAAGAGAGGTCATAACCTATGTTTTTGAGACAAAAAATGAAAAAAATAATAAAAATTAATTAGCGATTTTTGTGAATAGCGCTGGCCGACTTTGGCCGTTACGTTGGGTAAAGGGTTAAAATGAATTTTGTACGTCAAATGTCGAGTTTTCTGTTACCAAGAAAAGGGTGGCTAATCGGTTTGCGCCATCTGCATTGTTTGCAAGACACGTAAATCAGGGAACACGGTGGTACCGTGTACTGAAGCAAAATGAACAGCGATGGTACACTCGCCGTCGACGCTGCTAGCTCCACCTCATGCAGGGTTAGTATGCCAGAGAGTCTGCTAATTTCAGGGCCTTTCAATTGGGTTCATATTCACTTAACTCAGTAGATTTGGGTTAATTTTTAACCCAACTGATTTAAGTTGTAAGCTGTCTACTGTAGAGGCATTTCCACCTACATGCGATGGTTACCGGATCCTATTTTACCAGTAAACCAGAACTTGTTAACCGCAATAAACTGGCACACACTTTTTCCCCGGGGTTCCCGCTGAGGTGGGGGTAATGTGATATCACAGATATACAACTTGTCCAGACTCGAGAAACGCCTTCAGCTATGAGGAATGTAACTGCACCATTTGTGATTTTTTAGGGAAGAGTTAGCATTTCGGGAAAGATACCAATGGTTTATTCGTAAAATCGCATGATAGTGATTCAGTGACAAACTGTAGCCTAAACTGGGACTACTTAGCCGGCTGCACGTAACACTGATGACAAATGAAAGTGTCAATGACACTGTATCTCAACTTGTCAAGACAAAGACATGTACATGTATAGTATGTGACACAGCAATGACAAACATCTAGGTAATGACCTGATAACAAAGGTACATATAAAGTATTGTAACGGTCTGTACATAAATACTGGCCGTTGCCTGTAACAAATGTATAGGTAAAGTATTGCAAAGGTGGGTAACAGTCAGATGCTAAACTAGAAAAAAATCTTTGAGTCCCAGAGTGGGTCTGACTGAACCCTAAAATATTTGTTCTCATAGCACAGTGATAACAAAGGCACCCCAAAACACACTCATTCCTGTCCCAAGGTGAAAACAAAGGTACCCAAGAAGTTTCGTGAAGATCAGTTCACAAATATGAGCTGTGTAGATGTTGTGACAAAAAACTGATTGGACCTAATTTCGGTACAAAATGGCCACTGGCAGCCATCTTGAATTTTGGACCACACTCAGAAACACTTGTTCTCGTCCCAAGGTGATAACAAAGGTACCCAGGAAGTTTTGTGACGATCGGTTCATAAATACAGCCTCTAGCCCGAGCCGTATTGACATGCGCACTTACAGTGTATAAGTAGCACTAAATAAATCAAAGTTCATCTAATTTGCATAATTTCTGCACGAGAAAAAAGCCCGTACTATATGTGATGTATTCCATGTTACTAAACATTTATACAAAACTTTATTCAAATCAGAACTTTCATACAGAAGTTCTGTACAAAAGACTGATTGCACTAATTTTGGTACAAAATGGCTGCTGGTGGCCATCTTGAATTTCAGACCACACCCAAAAACACTCGTTCTCATCCCACTGTGAAAACAAAGGTACCCAAGAAGTTTCGTAAAGATCGGTTCATAAATACGGCCTCTAGCCTGAGCCGTATAGAAGTTGTGTAGAAAAAACTGATTAGACCTAATTTCGGTACAAAATGGCCACTGGCAGCCATCTTGAATTTTGGACCGCACCCAGAAACACTCGTTCTCGTCCCAAGGTGATAACAAGGGTACCCAAGATGTTTCGTGAAGATCGGTTCATAAATACAGACTCTAGCCCGAGCCGTATTGACATGTGTACTTACTGTGTGTAAGTAGCACTGAAAAAATCAAAGTTCATCTAATTTGCATAATTTCTGCACAAGAAAAAAACCCGTATTATATGTGATGTATCCCATGGTACTAAACATTCACACAACAAATTATTCAAATCAGCGCTTTCATATGGAAGTTCTGTGCAAAAATCTGATTGCACCAAATTTTGTACAAAACGGCTGCCATCGGCCATCTTGAATTTCGGACCGGACCCAAAAACACTCGTTCTCGTCCCATGGTGATAACAAAGGTACCAAAGGAGTTTCGTAAAGATCGGTTCATAAATACGGCTTCTAGCCCGAGCCGTATTGGCATTTGCACTTACAGTGCTGAAAGTAACACCAAAAACATCAAAGTTAGTCTAATTTGCATAATTTACGCACGAGAAAAAAACCCGTATTATATGTGATGCATCCCATGGTACTAAACATTCATACAAAAAATTATTCAAATCAGAGCTTTCATATGGAAGTTCTGTACAAAAAACAGATTTCTGCATCGTCGGTACAAAATGGTGGCTGGCAGCCATCTTGAATTTCGGACTGCACCCAAAAACACTCGTTCTCGTCCCACGGTCATAACAAAGATACCCAAGAAGTTTCGTAAAGATCGGTTCATAAATACGGCCTCTAGCCCGAGCCGTATCCAATTGTTGACGGACAGACGGACGACGGACCATGGCATAAGCTCAAATTTGGCTTCGCCAAAGTTGAGCTAAAAATGAAATGGTTTCGGTTTGCAGACCGATCCTAACGTTCGTGACATACCCTAATCTTTTTATGAGCTCTTGGCAAAAAGTTATCTCTATTTAAATATTATCGGAAAAATCTTACGGACCAGGCGTCAAATACATGCATACCTCGAATATAGGAAATATATTTAACCCTTCATCAAATCCCAAGATCAGAAGACACATGATTTAAACAGTTTCTTTAATTAATATAATTTTTCGCCTAAAGCATGGTTCATGACTCATTGGAGCGAACTCGGCGAGCTCTTCCTAATGAGGGGACATGTGATATGTTTTTGCGGCAAAAAATAATAAAATTTGAATGGCGATTTTTGTAGATAGGACCACAGGCAGTTGACGTATTATCGGATTTTATCAATTTTAATAAAATATATATTATATTATCAATACTATAAAAAGTACTTTTTTTTTTAGTATTGATATAATTTATATTTTATTAAAATTGATAAAATCCGATAATACGTCGAGTGCCTGTGGATAGGACTGGCCAGTTCTTTGCGTTACGTTGGGTAAAGGACTAAGTGACTGTATGAGAAAATATTAAACTAAAAAAATAAAATAAATCCTAACCGATCGAACTTATTTTTGGCATTTAACCTGAACTAAAACCATTTATTTTTGTCGCCTGATGTCGGATATACAGGTTTTTCATATTGCGAGTGAATGAAAAAATTCATAAATCTCAGGAGTGCATTGAAAAGTATAACACGACCACAATATGTCAGCTGTTGACGAGCCGAGCGTTGCGATGAAGAAATCAATAGATCATTTTTTTAATGTACCGAAGACTTGAGAAAGCAACTGAACAGAGCAAACGTACGGTTCATTTTACATTCACTGAACAACCCATGCGACAAAGACACAGCTCAACGTGAATGCATAAAACGATTGATTGAGAACGCAAAGTAAATATTCATTTCAGGATGTTGCTCAAACTGCAGGAACACTTTTCACACCATAACTGGGTACCACTAAGCTACTGACGCCCTTCTCCAGTTGTTTTGTTTTCTCACTCCAACTGGTGAAGTCATTGGGCAGAGACATTCAGCACTCTTCAAAATAGAAAATTTCAGTACGAAAATCTTTTACAATCCGGTAGTTCAGTCCGTAGTGCCGGCTTATTGCTTCCACAAATTTACGATAAACCATAATTTAATAGAATAGGGGCATATCGCGTCGGCTAGTCCGTGGTTGAACCCAAACACGTCGTTATCCACAGTGGCACGATCTTCTCTCACCAAAAAAGTCATGGGCCAAACGTGTATACCGGCTGTCGACCTGGCCTCATTTGGGGGATCCCGGAAGTGACGTCATAAGTCACATGACCAGTCGTGTCACATGGGTTGTCATGATAACCGCGTCAGTTGATATGTTGTTACGTCGTTGTTATGGTGATGGTTGGTGTCAATGCGGGTTGTTAGGGTGACGTGTTTCCGTGGCCTGCTTTCTTTACTGGAGAGCTCGATTTTGGTTTCTATGGCGGTACTTGGTTGTTATGGGATCCAAAAAGTCTACGACAGAGAAGGTGTGTTTGTGGCTATGTTCTGTTCAATGAGAGTATGTTGTTTTGCCGAAATGGGCCTGAAAACGACTAAAATTACCGAAACAGACCTATCCAGGCCGCCATCATGGGTTGATAAGTGTAGCATGTAGTATTATAGGAACGGGGTGCCTTCCAGGGGTATGTTCGATTCAATGGGAGTATATCTAATTACTAAAAAAGACCATGACTAAACAGGTAGGATACGGAAAACAAGAGTTTGTATGGCAGGGATTGACAAATAAATTGCTTTCGGGATCAAAAGAAAATGCACCACTGCTCGAGTCAGTTAACGGGCGTATCGGGCAGGTAGAACACCACTGCTCTAGTCAGTGTACAGACGTGCCGGACAGAAAATACACCACAGGTCGAGTTAGCGAACGGGTGTAATACAGACACGAATGAAGAACATTTACACTCGCCTTTTTCAATAACGAGGGGAAAAGATGAGAAGCAATACGTCTTGGTCGATCCCAAACTATTGGCATGTTTCCTCGTACAACACTATGAGGCTAGAGACCCGAACGAAGGGGGAGATTTCAATCTGGGAAGGCACATGATTGAGAGGAATACTAGATTTAAGAACTATGAATAAACACAAGAAAGGTCGTTAGTACAACCAGACAGTAAAGAGATACAGATACTTTGAAAAAAAGCTTCACAAGAATCAAGATGTTCCATCATAACCCGCGTCATCTGCGTTGTGTCCCTGGGCAAGACACTTAAACCGAATTGCCCATGTGGGAATACGGTGACGAAGTGTGCTAAGGCGTACTTTGTACGTCAATGGTACATATGCCATCATTCTATGCCAACCCTTCTTATGTAAGTTGGAGAATCCGAGAGTTACTCTCCATTCCCTGATGATTCTCCCAGGTACTCCGGCTTCCTCATCCGCAAAACTGTCCAAAACGATATGACCATGGCCATTGAAAATCTCGTTAACCACCACCGCCCCCTCCCCCAACAACAAAAAAAATAAATAAATTAATAAATAAGAGGCCTTAATCACTCACCTGAAAAAAGTGGTTTAAAGGGGATTTAAGGTCCGATCCAGCATGTGTGGCTCCTTAACACTACAAAACCCAAACATGAATCCAGGCACTTGATTTTATCAAGCTGAAATCTGTCCCCAAGAATGGAACCATTAAACACTAATTTTAACAAAAGGCATTTGATACCATTTTAAAAAGTATGTTATAAAGTATTTGATCATATATGTCCGTCCATTATGTAAAAATATGAAATTTGTGCAAATAAAAGTTTTCATTTTTTTCTCCCATAGATCGCTATAATAATTTAGATTGTCATCTTTACAACTGTTTACACGCATGCGCATTCAGGGGAGTAAAAATAGTTCAATATGCATAACTTGATTTCAAGAAAAATTCCAGAAAATACTTAGTGGGTTAAGGGTTTAATGGTAAACTCTTTACCAAACTCGAATAGCAGACAGCACTAAGCCTTGTCAAAAATCTTTCTTGAATCCCTAACTATAGATGGTGTGTCGCCCGGTATACCCCCACCGTGGCATACCGACTAGTGTGGGTGACTGAGAAGGGGCATTCAATATTTATAAGAAAAAAAAATCCAATATGGCCGCCAGTCGGCCATCTTGAAACCGAGCGGGAAAATAATTATGTAACGCACTTCCCCTCATCATGTTGATCATTTTTGAGTAGTTTCATGAAAATGGAACTGAAACTGTGGAAGTAGTTCGCTCCACAAGTTTAAATAAAAAAAATCCACTATGGCCGCCTGTCAACCATCTTGAAACGAGCGGGAAAAAATTATGTCACGCACTTCCCTTCATCGTGTTGATCATTTTTGTGAAGTTTCATGAAAATGCGGCTAAAACTGTGGAAGTAGTTCGCTCCACACGTTTACATAAAAAAGTGCGTGACATAATTTTTTTCCGCTCAGCCATCTTGAAACCGAGTGGGAAAAAAAAAATTGTGTCACGCACTTCTCCTCATCATTTTGATCATTTTTGTGAAGTTTCATGAAAATGCAGCTAAAACTGTGGAAGTAGTTCGCTCCACGAATTTACATGTGGAATGGACCGACGACGATGACAGACTGACCGACGGACAAGTTGACTCCTATATACCCCCCCCCCCCCCCCCCCCCCCCATCCCAAACTTCGTTTTTGTGGGGGTATAAAAATTGGGGGAAAATGACAAAATAATTGTGAAGTAAAGGGTTAATTTACTACAGGCCCCTATTCATTATAATTTAATTCCCGATAACCTGCGATCACAGTTTTAATCGTTTTGTCTCAAGGCCTATTCAAAAGGGGTTCACCCTACACTGATCTATCCGTAGAATCAATGTACGGTATGTATATTTTTAAACTCCTCCAACGAATTCTTTTGGAAAACAACAAACAACCACTCTTCTTCGGCAGAAAAATATGTCGGCTGCTTTCAAGTAATATCTTATTTGTATTAATCTGCGTCTCACGTCTCGAGACAGGAGCACAGACATAGATATTAGACACAGAATTATAGCCATAGAATTTCAATCGTAAATAAACCATTTACGCTCCTTTCGTACGGTTTTTTGCTTTTATATACAGAAAAGAACGTGTAATATATCTTTCTCAACGACATGAAGCAGGGTTTGTCATCATAATTTCCGAAATTTTCTAAGAAAAATAGTTTTATTATCGCGAAGCCAGATATTCATATGGGTGTGTTCACCTGACGAGAGTACACTCGACAATCCTGAATGCATCTCTCCAAGATATTGCGCCGAGAGATTTCGCCTCACAAGAACGTGTTATATACTGAGTCAAAAAAGAAAGTATAATAGAAACAAATGTGAAAAAATAACATAAAGGATGAAATCTAATAGGTCTAATGTTGCATGTTTGTGGACAGGAAGTCGTGCAAAGAGTTTAATGACATGTTGTTGTTGTCCACCCAACCGTATACAATTTTGCTACGGATTTCAAAATAGCACGTGCTACCCGAGAGTGTCAAATTGAATGGGTGACCGACGATTTTCTTTGTGTTATGTTGTGCTTGAGAGCCAGGGTTATTGAGAAAACACGCTAGTTTTTGTCTTCCGACATTTTAAAAAATGATCAGGGTTAACCGAAAATTAGAGGTTGCGTGCCATTGGTATGCATGAGGCTGGGATACCTCCAAATGAGCTTGCTGCTGAGTTCAGAGAAACTGTGGCCATTATTTGCCGTCTCATTGGAAGGTATAGTTCCACTGGATCTACTGCGACCGACCGCGTTCAGGTCGACCAAGAGTTACGACCCCTACACAAGACCGACACATCAGGACGTCTCACTTGCGAGATCGCTTCCTTCCGACGACGAGGACAGCAGCAATTACTCCTGGTATAACTAACAACATAGAAATCTGATTTCTATGACTAACAATAGAATCAGTGCACAAACTGTCCACAACAGACTCGCTGAACACGGCATCCGAAGTAGGCGTCCATACCCCGGACCAATCCTTACCCAACGTCATCGTACCGTCAGAATGGAATGGGTATGTCAGCATGTTCGCTGGACTCGGCAGCGTTGAAGCACAATTCTTTTTAGTGATGAATCGCGATTTTGTCTACGGCGCGCTGATGGTAGGGCAAGAGGGTACCGCCGACGAGGACAACGGTTTTCTGATGCTTGCTTGAATGAGGGAATGTGACCGTTTCGGTAGTGTAATGGTTTGAA
This sequence comes from Pictodentalium vernedei, assembly GCA_031216915.1. NCBI lineage: Eukaryota > Metazoa > Mollusca > Scaphopoda > Dentaliida > Dentaliidae > Pictodentalium > Pictodentalium vernedei. The sequence goes on from CM062293.1 coordinate 358,341,143, forward strand.
CAGGATTTCCTTACATCATCGAACGCAGTTGATCTTCATCGATGGTAATCTGAAAGAACAGCGATATAGGGACGAAATTCTTAACGCTGTTGTTGTCCCGTTTTTCAACGCTAACGTCGGATTGCAGTTATTCCAGCAAGACAGTGCTCGATGTCACGTATCGGTCATGACTTTCTTGAGGAGCAGAGCATCGAACTCTTCCCCGGCCCCCTCTTTCGCCAGATTTGTCGCCAGTCGAGAATCTTTGGGATCAATTGGACCGTCAGGTACGACTTCATGATCTTCAGACGTTAGGCGATTTACGTAATGTTCTAAGGCAGGAGTGTAACGCAATACCACAGGGTGACATCCATTGACTTATCAGGTCCATGCGCCGTCGATGTCTTACCATCCAAGAGACAAACGGTGGACATACACGCTATTGACTGCATGTGTGAACTTTTCATTTCAGCCCATGTCTGAATTGCTACGTCCTGACGTGACGATGGCAACAGTGAGAACATGAAATTATGCAAATTCATACAGCTAGACTCGAAATATGAATTTACTATAATTTGTTTGGGATTAAAGTCGATAATACTAAAAAAATTGCTCCTCAAAGTTTATTTGGATTTTCCTAAAGGGAAAATCTATTTGTTATTGCAATGATTATTTTTTTTTTTTTTTTTTTTTTTTATTATTATTATTATTATTATTATTCTTCCACACTTTTTGTTTTCACTATTTCTCGAAAACGCTCTTGACGATTTTTTTTAAAGTTTCTGTACTCATAAAGGGTCATAAGTTGTAACTAATCGTCATATTCTCATTTTTCTGAAAATGTTTTAGTTAACCCTTTATGCCAAAAAACACAAAAATATTTGGCAGCTCATATCTTTGGACTGGAAAGGACGATTGACTTGAAATTTTCTCAGACATGTCAGCAATACACCCCTCTATCAGCATATGGTACAAAAATGTATCTAGTTAACACCTTTCTGCCAAAACATTTTTCGTAACGAAAAAAAAAATCAAAATTTGACCATTTTTGAACTCAATCTCGGGACAGGGATATGCTGAACCATCTAAAATAGCTTAGATATGAAGACTTTATCACCGAATTGTAAAAACCATCGAAAAAATTTCGACTCGAATTTCCGACAATCCAAAATGGCGGCCGAAAAATCGAATTTTTATTTTCGGTTATTTATGCGTTTCAGGCCATTTGGAGACGAAAAAAAAATTTTTTTTGCACCAGAAAAATTTTCGGTTTGGACTTCGAAATTTTCGACCAAAAGTCGGAAATTTTTGTTTCCACCGGGCTACTTTGCCGTCACAGTACTCAACAAGTGGGACGATTTGAAAGCTTCTAAGGGTAGAAATGTTGAAGTCACAGTGTACATGAACAGTTATCATCTTTTGGAAATGGAGTTGTTCTTAATTTGGCTTCTGCTAGCAGTCAAACATGGCTTCGGGACACTGTGACCAAAAATTGAAAAAAAAATGTCTTGGTTTTTTTTACTTTATTATGTCTAGATTCATTATTTCTCATAAATAAAAACTATCAATGACGGCCATGAGTCCTAATAAATAAAACCATCAGTATTTGGGGCAAAATGTTTCTTGTTGGGCAAAAACGCCCCAAAACGCCCAAACATTTATAGGCCAATATCTCCTGAAGGAGAAAAGCTATCGACTTAATTTCTTGACAGACTTGTCAGAATTACTCTTCTCTAAAACAAACATAATCGGTATTTTTTTCCATTTTTTATGTTTTCTGCCAAAATTTTTCACAAAACGGAAAGTTATCTCGAAAATCGGCCATTTTGGATTGAAATATCGGAACCCCAGGAGCGATTTTTGAAATAAAGTTCAGCAATTGATAGCTCATTTTATACCCTAACAGAACATAGAAAAACCCAAAACCCCTTGTCGCTAGATTTTGCTGTAGATGAGGGTGAAGGGAGGTACCCTCAAATGTGTGTCGAAAGTTGGCGAAATTGAAAAAAGGTTACCTTAACGTATGGCAACGGTATAAACTACTGGCGGTCTCAACGATATATGGATGCAAAATCACACCTTGAAGCCAGTTAGGCAAGTTGGCACAAAAAACGGGGACTTCATGCTCAGTTGCAGCTCTACACTCGTCTACAACACTGCCTAGGCCCATTCCAAACTGATAGAGTCTGGACGAATAGTGTTCTCACTTTCCACGCGATGGGCGATGTTTCCATGCGGTCTGGACACTCGCATTGGATGCCATGATGTCGGACAGGCTCCGTAGAACAAGTTCTGAAAATTTCAAGTCGCTGTCTTCCACGGTCTCGACACAGCTCGTGTATGTCTGAAGTGCAACTGTAATGTCTAATTGTAGAATTTTCGTGAATCTTTTCCTGCCAAAAAGATACTCACCTCCGATTTCTTATAACTTCAAATTCTAATGATTATCTAAGGTTTAAATGCAGTGTCTGGGAGGGACCCCCCCCCCCTCCCCAACCCTGCAGCTCCAGCCACTAACGCTAACCCTAACCCTAACCCTACTTCTCCCCCGCACTTTCCCACCTTAGCGGCATTCTGGCTCGAAAGTTGCTAAAATGACAAGAGGCTACATTAATGTATGACAACGGTACAAATTACAAGTGGTGAAGGACGATATTGAGACAAACAATCATACCTTGGAGCCGGTTAAGCAATGTGGCACTGAAACCTGGCACTTTATGCTCAATCACTGCTGTATAGCCATCTACATCACTGCCCAAGTCCATTCCAACATGATAAAGTCGGGACGAATAGTACTCTCTCTTTCCTCGCGTCGTGTGGTGTTTCCACGCAGTGAAAACACTCGATTCTAGTGCCAAAATGTCGGCCAGGCTTCGTAGAACAAGTCCTGAAAATTTCAAGTCGCTACCCCCAGCGGTCTAGACACAGTCCGTGTATATCTGAAGTGCTATTTGAATGATGTTTAATATGCAAAGTTTCGTGAATCTTTTCCTGCATGCCAAAAACCTACTTACCGCCAATTTCTTTTGACTTTTAACTTCTGACGTTTCTCAAAGATTTAGAGGTTGCGTTGGGTTCCCTGGGTGGTGGTCTTAAAGAAGCAACTTCGATTTACAGTCAACTCGTCACCAGTCACACCCAGTTGTAAGTTTTAAGAGGAACTACCCCAGAGAGGGATGAGTAGGGCAGTCTGCGCCCATTCACCACGTCTTCTTTCGCACCGGCTTGAAAAAGACCAAATTCAAAAAATTACCTCCTCTCTTCAAACCGCTATTTCTCAGCTAATTCTTGGCGGATTTCCATGAAATTTCCACTCAGCATTCACGAATATCTGCTGCATCACATGCCATGAAGAGCGACACGAATTTCGCATTTTGTCATTCTCAAAATCGAGAAGAGCTTATGCGCATAAGCACGAGGTTCTCGCGGGCCACATGCTTGGTTTCTGGATTTTCCAGCGATTTGGTCGTGTTTAGCAGAGCTTCTAGAACAAACGCTGAAAATTTCGAGTCGCTGCTCCTAAAACTCTCGCCACAATCTACTGTACATGGAACGGAGTGTTTACTTTTTATTATTTGGATTTTCCTAAAGGGAAAATCTATTTGTTATTGCAATGATTATTTTTTTTTTTTTTTTTTTTTTTTTGGATTTTCCTAAAGGGAAAATCTATTTGTTATTGCAAAGATTATTTGGATTTTCCTAAAGGGAAAATCTATTTGTTATTGCAAAGATTATTTTTTTTTTTTTTTTTTTTTTTTTTTTTTTTTTTTTTATTATTCTTCCACACTTTTATTTTCACTATTTCTCGAAAACGCTCTGAACGATTTTTTTTTAAGTTTCTGTACTCATAAAGGGTCAAAAGTTCTAACTAATCGTCACATTCCCATTTTTCTGAAAATGTTTTGGTTAACCCTTTAACAAAAATAGTCGGCAGCTCATATCTTTGGACTGGAAAGGGCGATTGACTTGAAATTTTCTCAGACATGTCAGCAAAACACCCCTCTATCAGCCTATGGTACGAAAATGTATGTAGTTAATACCTTTCTGCCAAAACATTTTTCAAAACGAAAAAAAAAATCAAATTTTGACCATTTTTGAACTCAATCTCGGGACAGGGATATGCTGAACCAACTAAAATGGCTTAGAAATGAAGACTGTATCACCGAATTGTTAAAACCATCGAAAAAATTTCGATTCGATTTTTCGTTAATCCAAAATGACGGCCGAAAAATCGAATTTTTATTTTTGGTTATTTATGCGTTTCAGGCCATTTGGAGACGAAAAAAATTTTTTTTTTGCACCAGAAAAATTTTCGGTTTGGACTTAGAAATTTTCGACCAAAAGTCGGAAATTTTTGTTTCCACCGGGCTACTTTGCCGTCACAGTACTCAACAACGGGAATGATTTGAAAGCTTCTATGGTTAGAAATGCTGAATTCACAGTGTACATGAACAGTTTTCGACTTTTGGAATTGGAGTTCTTCTTCGTTTGGCTTCTGGTAGCAGTCAAACATGGCTCCGGGACACTGTGACCAAAAATTGAAAAAAAATTTCTTGTGTTTTTTTTTTACTTTATAATGTCTAGATTCATTATTTCTCCTAAATAAAAACTATCAATGACGGCCATGAGTCCTAATAAATAAAACCATCAATATTTGGGGCAAAATGTTTGTTATTGGGCAAAAACGCCCCAAAACGCCCAAACCTTTATAGGCCAATATCTCATGAAGGAAGAAAGCTATCGACTTAATTTCTTGACAGACTTGTCAGAATTACTCTTGTCTAAAACAAACATAATCGGTATTTTTTTTCATTTTTTATGTTTTCTGCCAAAATTTTTCACAAAACGGAAAGTTATCTCGAAAATCGGCCATTTTGGATTGAAATATCGAGATTTAAATATAATGAGCCCTCTAAAAGGGATCCAAATTCAAGGCAGTAATACCGCTTTATAAAAAAAATCGAAAGAATTTCGTTTCGATTTTTCGTTAATCCAAAATGGCGGCCAAAAAATCGAAAAAAAATTTTTTCGTTTTTTATGCGTTTCGTTCAATTTTGAGACAAAAAATGTTTTTTTTTCACACTACGCCAAAAAACGAAAAATCGGTCTTCAGACTGGTACTTTGACCTAATTATACTGTATTACCGGAGTGGGTTAAAAGCGGCGATGATTGAGAATGTGTAGCCCGAATATAGGTTAAAAGATTCCCCATAGTCTGGGAGCTCAATTTTGTTGTGTTTGGCTTCGGGCGGTCGCTAAAAGTACACTCTCGGCATCTCAACGGTCCGTACACCCTTTTTTTGGCATGAGAATACTCGGCATTTTTGACTCGTATAAGGCTTCCGTGATTGAAATAGCAACATTCACGGTCTCTTTAAACCTTTCCCCACCCCATGGGAATAGGGTTTTATTTCACTTGGCTTCTGATGACTGGAGAACTACCTCTCCGGTTCGGACTTAGAAATTTTCGACCAAAGTCCGGAAATTTTTGTTTTTGTGTTTTGTTCAATTTTGAGACGAAATTAATTTTTTTTTTACACTACCACCAAAAAACGAAAAATCGGTCTTCAGACTGGTACTTTGACCTAATTATACTGTACTACTTGAGTGGGTTAAAAGCTGCGGTGATTGCGAATGTGTTGCCCGTATATAGGTAAAAAGATTCCCCGTACTCTGGAAGCACAATTTTGTTGCGTTTGACTTCGGGCGTTCGCCAAAAGTACACTCTCGGCCTCTCAACGGCCCGTACACCCTCTTTTTGGCACGGGAATACTCGGCGTTCTTGACTCGTATAAGGCTGCCGTGATTGAAATGGCAACATTCACGGTCTCTTTAAACCTTACCCCCACCCCATGGGAATAGGGTTTTATTCACTTGGCTTCTGATGGCTGAAGATCTTCCACTCCGGTTCGGACTTAGACATTTTCGACCAAAATCCGGAAATTACTGTTTTTGTTTTTTATGTGTTTTGTTCAATTTTTAGACGAAAACAATTTTTTTTTTACCTGGAAACTTTTTGGTCCGGTTTGGACTGAAAATTTTTGATCCAAAACCAAACTTTTTTCTTTCGATCACCACTTTCACCTGACAAAACGGTACTACGATACGGGTTAAAGTGGCCGTTATTCAGAACTTGGATGTTGATGCTCTTCCTCCACCCGTAAAACTATCCGACGCGACTGCCCAACCCCCACCCAACACAAACACCCATTAGACTCTATGGACTCGGGCGTCCAAGCCAGGGAACACGTCTGAAAAACATTGATCATTTTGCACCCGGCGACCTCAACTTCAGCGAATGCTGTACACAATGTCAAGTGGTATTTTGTATCCTAAACTGAAATGGAAAGTAGAACACTGAGAGTGTGTTATTTTTTATGGGCATATGACACCAGCTACTCATCCCCTCCCCCGCCCTCATTGAATTTGATGACGGTGACAATTCCGACGGTATTGTCAGATGTCACAACAAAATTAGATTTCTGCTGAATATTGTCACTTTCTTTGTTATTAAAATTTATGTCGGATAAAAAATGTGATGGCGTCGTACTGACCGTCGATTACCTCTTACTGACTTGAATGCACTCCACAGGGGTCGCAGAGCAATTTGAAGGTGTTTGTGTTTTGGCTGGGAGGTGGGGGGGGGGGGGGCAGGTTTCTGCCGCGAGCTGCCAACATTAATGCTAGTGGACTTCCTTCCCTCGAGAAGTTTCGAAAAAGCAGAGAAAGACATTTCTAGCGTTCTGGCACACCAAGACGCATTCCTTTGTGAAAGTGGTGAGTCAGAACACGTTGTTACCAAATATTTGATGTTGGTTTTTACAGAAGCCATGTATAAAGTTGTTAGGAATTAGGAATATCATTAGGAATGTCATGAGCTTCGATAGGGGCCTAGTTTGCTTTTAGTATTGGTAATTTTTATTTGTTAGCTTTCAAGGGCGTTTGTTGATCAAAGACCAGCGAGAGCGAGAATGGAATGGTATAACGCGCCGAAGGCGCGCTGGGACGGTATGGGGAACAAGCCCCTTTCGACCCTCATTGGCTGTAAATGATTAATTTCGACATGTCTATTCGTGTTGAAGGAGGAACAGGTTCAGATACTCGGCAGGTGTCACCGGTTGCGGCGTGATGGTCTCTTTGACTGATGTCGGTTGAACCCTCGGGTGAGGACCAGTGTGAGAGGTTGGGTCCTCTGAGAGAGAGAACAGCCGTGATGCAGCCTTTTATACCTTTCCATAACGTAACACGTGACGTTGGTTGACTCAAGATGCTGCTTTCAGGATTCCCGTATTTTGTTCAGTAATGCTGACAGAAAGAACTATTTCTGTCAGTATCCTGACCGAACATTGTTTGGGACAACAATAACCCAATAAATATTGCTACGGTAGTGGAAATTTAACCATTTTATGAACGAGTATGAAAAAGACACATGTTTCACTGAATTAGGAAACAAGTTTTAGTTAAGAAAAAACTTTAATTATACAAGTTGAACCGTGGATACAAAATCAGACGGTATTTTGCGTGATAATCGGCTGCACAGTGTTAAGTATACCCGAATGAATCATGTCTGATCGAATTACATGATTAGGTTAAACATCTAAAGTCGCCATAAGATGGCTTTAACTATATCATTAGATGGGTGAGCAGAGTTAACAATAAGCAATTTACATGAATGTACGATCCACCCCTAAAACTATTCTAATGAACGGGTCTCTGCACATCCCATATTTGGTAATAAGACCACGTGACTCCATCAGCGTCTCGAAAGTTGAAAGTACAATAATAAATGGCTATGTTTACTACTGTTATTAACAAACGCAATGTAAAACAATAGACGATACTTTATAAGGAACAGTTCCCATACATTGCCAGTGATGTACATTTTGCAACGATATATAATCTTTGACTACAGAAAAGCTGAGTACATGACACTCAATAGATTTTTTTACTGGAAGGTAAATGTGCTAAAAATTGGGTCTGATTTCATGAGTAATTTACGAAGGCGATCGACACAATTATGTTTCCCAGCTTGTTCACCCTAAAATAATACAAACTAAATACCGAATATGCCTGGGTCCCTCAAAATACTCAACAGCGGGGATGATTTGAAAGCTTCTAAGGTTAGAAATGTTGAAAAATAATTTCTTGTGTTTTTTTTTTCACTTTATTATGTCTGGATTCATTAGTTCTCATAAATAAAACTATCTGCAAATTGCGGAAAATGTTTTCCAGCCAAAACCGCCCCAAAACGCCCAAATATGCGAGAGCCGATATCTTTGGACTGGAAGGGGCGATTGACTTGAACTTTTCACAGGAATGACTGTAATACATTTCACTCATAATCAAGGGCACAAAATGGTAGTTGGTTAACACCTTTCTGCCAAAACATTTCACGAAACCATAAAAAATTCAAATTTTTATTTGGTATCGAGCTCCCTTAGAACTTGCTGAGTAGAACAGTGACTAAAACCACTAAGGAAAATCCTGTGTATTGTTCCGAAGGTACAATCACTTCCTCTAGTTATACTTCTTTTTTGACTCCGTATTTAATTTTGTCTACAGTTCGACTTTTTGTGTACAAATATATCGCGCCAAGAGATTACGCCCCCAAAAATGCGGTCTGTGATTTAATTCTCCGAGACATGTTTTGTTTTAAATTCATAATAAAAGAATATTTATAAACACAACTCTTTGTCTCTAAAAAGGGACACACATACATGGCAACGGTCTCAACATTTGTTCATAAAATTCTAAATTTCCATGTGCTACTGCAATACAATAATGAGTGTATGCCACAAAAATGGTCGCTATACTAGCTCTGAAAATTCTAAACATTTGTGTGCTACTGCATTAGGCTATTACCTCTTGATAACACACTATTCCATCAATTTCTTTATATTTTTGTTTGATTATCAGCTCATTACTCATGTGTGTATCAGATACATTTCATTATTAGCAGTCAAATGGGCACCATACTCATTTCAAAAATTATAAGTTCTTGTCTGCTACTTGCACCATGTTATTACTTTTTAATAACACCTCATTCCATCAATTCGTTCCTATTTTTGTTTCAGTATGAGGTCACTACTTATGTAGGCATAAGATACATTTCATCCGATCTTGAATTCTATGGCTCTGAAAGAGACACAAGGATATGGCAGTCAAATAGTCACCCTACTTGGTTTGAAAAATCTAAACTTTCGTCTGCTACTGCATCATGCTTTTACTTTTTTAATAACACCTAATTCCATCAATTCATTCGTATTTTTGTTTCATTATGAGCTCACTATTTATGGGTGTAGAAGACAAATTTCATCCAATCTTGAAGTCTTTGGCTTTGAAAGAGACACAAATTTATGACAGTCAAATGTCTACCATACTGGTTTAAAAAATCTACATTTTCGTCTGTTACTTGCGTCATGCTATTACTTTTTAATAACACCTCATTCCATCAATTCATTCCTATTTTTGTTTCATTAGTTTCATTATGAGCCCACTACTTACGTGTGTAGAAGATAGATTGCATCCGATCTTGAATTCTATGGCTTTGAAAGAGACACAAGTAAATGGCAGTCAAACCAGAGAGAACCACTAAGCAACAACAAGCAACTACCAGACTCCCCAAAGTACTAACTCCACACAAGCAGGGTTAGCACTGATTGAAGACAATTGCACCATCGATGTGCAATACGCCTTAGTACACAGTGCCCCCACCTGGGCAATCGGGATGCAGTGCCTTGCCCAAGGACACAATGCAGTAACCCCTGGCAGGGATCGAACCGTGGACCTTTCAGTTTGAAATCCAAGCCGTAACCACTGAGCCACCGCACCCCACTGAATTTAATTCTATTTCAGTAACTGAATTTGATGTGATGTCTGTTTTTTCGTGTGATGTCTGTTGCAATCATTTGCAAGTTGACAAACTTCAGACAAACTATTCATATTAGTCAGACAAATTTAATTATTTATTGATGCTTATTGGTTAACCCTTTGAAACCTAGCGGCCGTTTTTTCCGGCCATCAACATGATACGTCATAACGCCATTAAATATGGTGGCTGTTCAGTAAATGAGTGGGGTAGACTAATCAATATTTTCAACGTGCAGCCCTGAGGCTGCACGTTGAAAATATTGATTGGTCTACCCCAAATAATGAATGTGGACTCTTCTAATTGCTGCCATTGAACTGGCATGGAAGATACAACTAGAGTTCAAAGGGTGAATGCCACATCGGCAGCTAAGGCTATATCATGGGACAAATTTAAGTCATAATACATCCAAACTATGATTTGCTACAAACATCCTACTACAGATGTATTGAATTAAATGCAAATGAGGTGCATAATGGCATGCTAATGAGGAAATACACATTAAACTGGAGAAAACACATTTTTAATGATGTAATTTGCTACTTTTACAGGTACTTGAAGAACTCTGAAGGAAATCCAACACTGTCAGTTAATGCTTCTTGATGCTGCAAGAAGAAAAAAAATTAATAGGAAGCAGATCATTGAACTGTGATGCAGACACAGGGAGGGGGATGCTCAACCTCAAACTCAAAGCAAATTGTCAGAAAATGGCCAAAACATTTGATATTTGGTTCCCAACCCTCCACACCTACTCTGTCAAAATGCTATTTGTATGCTACTGCCACTGAGATCTCCAAATGGTTTACATTGACTTATAGATTCAAACAATTTGCAGAAAGAATTTAAAAGCATGGTTTTTTAACATCATCTCTAAATTTGGTCCCATTGCATGTTCACAGACTCCATTTTTGTGCAGGCTTTGGTTGCTGATGAACACACAACAGTCAACGAAAGTCACACCAAAAATACCCTAAATCTTTCTAAATGTTTGGATAAATTGAACAAAAGTTTGTCAAGGTGTCTCAGAATACATGCACCCTTAATATGTCCACTGTGTTAATTTTGATAAGTAGAATGAGTATGTGAGTGTGGCGGGGGTGGGATAGATACCCCACACTGACCTGGAACAACAGATTAAAAGGATGTATACACAATAATATTCTCAGTGTAAACTGCATTTCAATCATGTTGAGCACTTTTCAATCCTGGATCCTTAAATTTAGGGGGTGGGAGGGGGATTATTGGAGAAGGGAGGGGCATATTTTAGTCACAGGTAGTGGTGATATGGCTGTGTGATGTCAGTAGGATGGAATTGATGGAAATGGGCTCATGTAGTCCGTAATAATGTGAAGTCAGTTTGTTTTAACTCCATGCATGCTGCTGGCGGGTATTCCCGCCCAGGACAGGATTTCTCTTGTCATTTATAGAAGTATAGTTTGGGCACATTTGACCCAAATTTCTACCTGTAAATTGAATTGATTTTTCCACAAATTATTTCTAAAGTTATATTTAGATGAATTTTTCATCACATCCAGCCATGGCTGCTGTACAGCAGCCATGACTGGATGTGATGAAAAATATCTTGAAAATACTCAGCGGGTTAAGAGTTAATGGGATGCAATTACACTTTAAAGGGTCATGCGCAGGGAGTCGAACACAGCCAAACAAGTACATTCTGTAAAAACCTCAACTGGGTACTTAATGGAATAATAGGAGCATTTGTCTGGAAGGGTGGTGGTGGTGTGGTGGTGTTTTCAATAATATGCTCTGAGAAAAATGATTATTCAGCAAAACAATAACTAGTGCCCCCCTCCTCCCCCCCCCCCCCCCCCACCACCCACCATCATCTCAAAGCTAATTAGCTGTCATCTTAGAAACTAGCTTTAGCTTAAATATGACCAGGGGATTAATTGCTCACATGATAAAGCAGCATTTATGGTCACATTCAGCATATACATATTAATATAACTGACCTGATTTAGGTAGGGGAGTTGGAGTGGTGGCAGATGAGTCCGTTGGATGAAATTTTTTTTTTTTTTTGGCTTCTTTTTGTTTTTGCGTAAAAACACTCAACCCTTTCAAAAACACGCCATGAAGTAAAAAGAAAAAAAATCACCCAGTTGAAGCTTACCATACTAAGGGAGTTAATACTAAGAAACAAAAGAATCATGAATATGCAAAAGATTTTTTAAGGAATAGTCCTTATATTGCACAAAGTTAAAAGTTTGGATACCACAGGGAGCCCACATATGACACAAGAGTCTTGGTTTGAACAAAATGAAATCTAAACCACCTAAGGTTGCTGCATATCAAATGTCAAAAGATTCTGACTGTTGGATCTAAAGAAGGGGATTATTTATTTATTTATTTATTTATTGCACTAAGTTAAAAGTTGGGATATTTATTTGTTTTTTTTTATTGGTGTTTAAGGTCACATATTTCTGCACAAAGGCTAATCATGACCACATCATGGATATAAAGTCAAGTCCAGCCAATCGTTTATACCCATGTTGCCATTTTTTAGGGGACTTCCACCCCATTGGTGACCAGGGTCCTATTTTACCAGTAAAACAGAGTTGACCACAGTACACAAGCACTGCCTAACTCTGGGGGAGGCACGAGGAGAGATTGTTGAAGGAATTTTCCCCATATTGCACTAAATTAAAATTTAGCTTACCTCAGGGAGCCAAAATATGAACCCAGGGACTTGATTAGAACAAACTGGAACCAGACCCCACTAAGGATACCGCAAAGCAAATATCAAAAGATTCTGACTGGGAGATCTTAAAAAGGTTTTTGAAGAATATTCCGCATATTGGATCAAGTTAAAATTTAGACTTCCACAAGGAGCTCAAATATGATGCCAATCTGAACCTCCGAAGGATGTGGCACATCAAAAAATTCTAACAGATAGATCTGAAGAAGAAGATTGTTAAAGAATATTCCTCATTTTGCTCTAAGTTAAAGTCCCGAGTTCCCATGGGGAGCCCATATATTACCCCAGGGACGTGATTTGAACAACTTGAATTAGGATGCTACATAACAATAATCAAAAGATTCTGACTGGTGGATCTGATGAAAAAGATTTTAAAACATTTTCCCCCATATTACACAAAGTTAAAAATTGGGCTTCCACTAAAGATGCAGTATACTAAATATCAAGGGATTTTGACTGGCAGATCAGAAGAAAAAAGATTTTTAAATGAATTTCCTCATATTGCACCAACTTGAAACAAATCTGAATCTGACCCTCATGAGGATTCTGCATATCAAATATTAAAAGATTCTGACTGGAAAATCTGAAGAAGATTTTTAAAGAATATTCTTCATATTGTATAATGTTAAAGTTCAAGGTTTCTAAATATGACCAGAGGAACTTGTTTTTAACAAATTTGAATCTAACCCCCCCCCCCCCCCATCCCCCCCATCCCCCCACCCCCTCCCCTCCAAGGATGCTCTATACCAATCATCAAAAGATTCAGACCGGTGGATTTGAAGAAGATTTTTTTTAAAAATTTGTCACACTGGACTGAATTAAAATTCAGGTCCCTTGAGAACTTGAATCTCACCCCCTTAAAGGTACAGTATACCAAATATTAGTTTGATCATAACACTAGCTCCCGTGACCAACCTCTGCCTACACAACTTTGAATGTTTAGTTCAGTTCTAGGGACTTAATAAAAAAAATTTAGCCCCCTGGCCCCTCTGGAAAATTCCGGCATAATCTGCTAGAGCCCAATTTAGATGATGACGTCATCAGACTCGAATAGGACACCTATTTCTCAAACCACTGCTCGGAACATAGGCTTGTTGCATGTCGTTGGATTCAGAATGACGAGAGGATTTCAAAAATCAACATGTCCATATTAAGCGGTATGAAAATTGACGAAATAATCGCGAAAATAGGTCAAATGGGGTCGCGAGGGGTCAGATTCTACGAATTGCTCAAACTTTAGTGATATCCCATATAACCATGGCATGTGACATATCATTTTGGCTTATTTTTTCCCAACTAAAACAACTGAAACAATAAAAAATATTGTTTGGCCATTCCATTTCTTCTAGGGGGCGTTTCTTTCAATATAGGGGGCGGGGTAGTAAGTTCTTTTGCTCTTTCTTCTTCAAGTTTCTGTTATCGTTTCCTAGAGATATACTGATGTTATTTTGCTATCTTCTCAAGTGGTATTTTATTATTTTTGAGCTAATTTTTTTCTGATATGTCCCTAGAGCTAAAATAAACATTCAAGTTCAGTAAGCAGAGGTTGGTCAGCGTACCTAGTGTTATGATTTAACTATTATCTTGTTATCTTCTTTTGATGAAATTATTATTAATTTGAAAATGGAGAAGGCAATTTTTTTTCTTAAAAGATGTTTTTGAGTAATGCCTCTCTTTTGTTTCAGGTTAACTACAAACAACAAAGATGTCTGATTTATACTGCTTTTTACAGTGTGGCATGTTGTGTACTGAAAATGATGTGTGCAATATTTCAAATGCAAGATGGGACAAAATGAAAGGAAAATCAAAGGACTGGCAAGGGCTTGATAAATTTGGCAATGTGTATGATTCAACAGACTGGGAAAACGGTCCAGCTGGGAAATGTGTACATGCAAACTGCCGTATAACACTTATGTCAACCGAAAAACTTGAGAAGGCAAAGAAACGAAAAGAAAAGGAAGACCAACTTAATGTACAACGAAAGGAACAAGAGCCAGAACCTGCACAGGACTCTAAGCCCAAAAGTTTGCGCTCTAGTACCGGTATCATCCATGATAAAAATAAATGTGTGTGGTGCCTTAAGCCAGAAGACATTAAACATAAAAATAAACTCAGTTTGATTTGTTATGACCATAGTTGGGAGTCATTTAAGCGACACACAGTAATAATTGAAAACCAGGACACCAGAGATAGAATAAACTGTTTGATTGACAATATAGAGAATGACTATGTTGCTGCTGAGGTCAGGTATCATAGAAAATGTTGGCAAGACCATGCAAATAAATACCAAAAACTTTCGGATGATAGCAAAATACCACTCATGCATCATGTGATTTTAAGAGAAGCTCAGAATATCTCCATGGATCATGTGCGGTTAGTGATATTTGAGGAACATGAACTCAGGTCGCTACAAAGTCTGTTAAGTGATTACAAGACAATTATGTCCAAGTATGGCTTTGGGACGGATGGTATAAAGTCCTCATATATTAAGGAAATACTGGAAAGGGAATTCAAGAGACGATTGCGTTTCATGCAAGGCCTCAACGAAATGTGAGCGAATTAGTCTATGACACATCAGGAGGTGGTTCATATATTGAGGCTGCTATCTTATCAATGGGTGTAAGTGACGAACAGTTAGTGAGCAATATAACCAAACGTATCATTCAAGATGTGAAGTACATTGGGACTGTACCCTGGCCACCACGTGTTGATGAGTTGGAAGAACCCGAGGAGCTCTCCAACCTCTTATTGAAATTTGTGTCATCACTGAAAGGCAAATCAGATGTCAATTCTACTAAGGTGATATCCTTAACTTCATTATTGACTCAATATATAACAGGAAAGCCAACCAAGTGTGCTATGAACTCAAGTGTTACTAAACACGGCATTACAAGGAGCAAAGAAATTATTGATGCTGATTATAAACTAGGTACAGGAATATCATATCAGAATGTCCTCTATCTTAGAGATGTATGGGCATTACACGATCTCCAGGGAGCTGAGAGCTGTCCTGTTGAAATAGCAGAGGGGGAGCCTGGTATTAGTATCAGTCTCAACGCAAACGATGTGTAATCCACGCCCTTACTCGAGCAAATAATGAAGGTGTACGACCTGAGCCCGCAAATCAGAAGATCCCGTCATTGAATGGTTTTCAAACAACCCTTCATCCTAGGAATTGCAAAAGTAAACCATATTATCACAAGTCATACGACCAGCCTCCCAACAAGACTGTTGTTCGTGATATCATGGATAAGCAAGTAGCCATCATACTGGAGAAGAAAATGCCATATGCATTCATAACTGGTGACCAACCAGTCTATACCCTTCTGATGGAGCTGAAAGCAGAGCATCCAGCTAGATACCAATCAATTATTCCATTTCTTGGCCCCTTCCATACACAGTGTGTTATGATGGCAGCAATATTCAAGAGGTACGAGGGAAGCGAGCTGGAAGAAGTCCTGGTTCAAGCAGATGCAGTAGCAGCTGGTTCAGTGAAGCAGGCCTTGAAAGGACAGCACTTCAGGCGGGGAATACGTATCATCAGCCTGTTTTATGAAAGCATAATAAGTAACATATTGAGAGATAAGGTGATGAATCTTGAGGCTGAGACAAGGCAAAAACTTGAGATACTGAGAGATACCACCGCAGATCAAGAAACACGCAAAGCAGCTCATGACGAACTTGAAGAAGATGAGGAGATTACCCAGCTGGTGGAAAAAATATTTCAGGACATGGAGGATATGGGTGACATGGCAGCCTACTGGAAAGATTTCCTCGATATGACTGGTGCTCTTTTGCAGAGTATGCATGCTATACATACTGTTAATTTTGACGAATATGTGAGATCAGTACGTGCCATGCTTCCCTGGATGCTTAGTTATGACAGACTAAAATATGGAAGATGGTTGCCCGATTTCTGGACTATGCTGCTGAATCTTCCACCTGACCAGTTCGCCTTTCTACAAGAAAACTTTGCACAATCTCTGACAGGTAACCCATACTCAAATATGGCATGGTGCATGTGGATAGAGACCGCCATGAATAAGGGCTCGAAACTGAAATCCGGCTGGCTTTCCATTCTAAAAAATGAAAAACAGCTTCTTGTTCATTCTAGAAATGTCAATAATGTGGCCAGGATTAGATCAGCTCATAATTCTGCAGCAAAGCGAAAGTCCACGGAGTGGAAGCATGCGGAATGTAACCCCAAATGCATTAAACTAGATGAGGAGTGTGTTCAGAACATTGTAGAGTGTTTGAAAGAGTATGGTTCATATCCTTTCGATCCTGAAAACCAAGAACTTCGTACCTTGCAGTCAGGTGTTCCAGCATCTCAGCAACTTATAGATGACTTCAAGACAGCAAATGATGATGGGGAAAAGCAGCTTGAGTCGATCCTAGAAGAACGTGTTTATTGCAAACAAAAGTCTTTGCATGCCAGAATCAAAAGAATGAAAAGGAAAACCTTTGTTACTGTAAGCACAACTAAAGGATCAAAAAGCAAACATGTTAAAATTGCAGAAATGGAGCAAGACGCCCTGAAGTCTGTGATAAATTTAGTTGAGAGGAGTGGAGTCGTTGAACTAGAAGAACTGTTAGAAAATAGAGTTACCCAAGAGAGCACCTCTCTGTTTAATCCTGATGGAACATACCGGAAAAACGTAAAAGCCAATTATTCCAGAAAATAAACAAAGATAACACAACAATAGATAGTGATTACACTGCAATTGTTGATATGGGCATGATATGGCGACTTGCCATGCCTGCAACTGATGAGAAAAGTTTAGATAGTGATGAACCTTTCAAATATAAGGACTATGGCAAAAAAGTAGCTGATACTGTAGTAACACGCCATCCAAATGCGAACACAATCATTTGCGTGAATGATGTCTATGATCATCCTCACTCAACAAAGGAAGATGAAAGACTTAAGAGAGAAAAGAGTATAGGGAAAATTCCAAACGAGTTTTTCAAAGCAGAAGATGAGTTTCCATCTAGAAATAAATTTAACAAAATTCTGCAGAACCCGGAAAATAAGAAAAGACTTCAAAAATTCATACTTAAGGCCAGTAAGATAAAGCAATCCAGACTGAATTAGAGATAACATATTCAACTGGATTGCAGTGTAAAGATGCCGCAACAGGCTTGGATATTGAACAGTTGAAGTTTGACCACAGTGAAGCGGATACCATTATGATTTCTATATACTCTAAACTCAGGGACACTGGTAATAGAAGCCCTATAGTATTGGATGCAGCAGACACCGATGTTTATGTGGCAGCGTCATATGCTTCACATCAATATCCGGGAGATCTTCTTATCAGAATAGGAGGAGATTTTGTTAATTGCAGGACATTATTTGATGAATCCTTGGTTGATTGTATAATTCCTTTCCATGTAATGACTGGCTGTGATGCCAGCTCTGGCCATTATGGCAAGAGTAAAAGAACATTGTTTGAAAAAGTGAAATCCAGTGATAGGGCCAGGCAGCAACTTCAGAGTTGTGGAGACGAGGTAGAGCTAACGCCGGAGTGTAAGCATAAACTGGTGTGTTTTACTAGAGAACTCATCTATGCAGACCCACATAGTGATACTATGGCAGAGGCACGTGCCCTTAAATGGCGTAGCCAAAAGAACAAAAGCTTCTGCAGATTACCTCCTGATGAAGATACACTTGTAAATCATCTTAAAAGGGCTAATTATTTAGCATATTTGCTTAAACACCCCTCCCTCAGAGAGCATCCATCCCCAGTTGGAAAGGGCTGGGAAGTAATCAATAACATAATAAGGCCTGTAAGATACACAAAACCCGCCCTACCAGATTTTCTAAATAAACTAAATAATGATGATGTCACTGCACAAGATCCTGTCAGAAGTGACAGAGAAATTACTAGTGATCATGATTTTGACAATACTCATGACAGTGATTATGATTCTGATACAGAGTCTGATAATGATTTGGAGGAATGTGGTGTCAGTGACCATGAATACGATGACATTGACTACAGTACAGATGAAGATTATTCTGATATAGAGTCTGATTGATTTTCCCAATACATTGTTTAAGATATATGATCTACTAGTTTTAACCAATGAGACGCTTCCATAAGAGCATATGCTAATGATTTTATCCTGTCACATGCCATGGTTATATGGGATATCACTAAAGTTTGAGCAATTCATAGAATCTGACCCTCGCGACCCCATTTGACCTATTTTCGCGATTATTTCGTCAATTTTCATACCGCTTAATATGGACATGTTGATTTTTGAAATCCTCTCGTCATTCCGAATCCAACGACATGCAACAAGCCTATGTTCCGAGCAGTGGTTTGGGAAATAGGTGTCCTATTCGAATCTGATGACGTCATCATCTAAAATGGGCTCTAGCAGATTATGCCGGAATTTTCCAGAGGGGCCAGGGGGCTAAAATTTTTTTATTAAGTCCCTACAACTGAAATAAACAGTCAAAGTTGTGTAGGCAGAGGTTGGTCACGGGAGCTAGTGTTATGATCTAACTATATCAAGCGATTTTGAAAGGTTGATCTGTTTAAAAAAATTGGTCATATTGGACTGAGTTAAATTTGGGGTTCCCATAGCAAGCCCAAATATTAACTGAGGGACTTGGGTTGAACAAACTTGAATCTCATCCAACTTAGAGTGCTACATATCCAATATCATAAGATTCTGACTGATTGATCTGAAGATCAAGATTTTTAAAGAATATTTCTCATATTACACCAATTTAAATTTTGAGCTCCTATATAGAGTCCAAATAAGACTCCAGGGACTTGATTTCAACAAACTTCAAGCTGACCACTGCCCCCATCCCCCTGGCTCCCCCATCCCCTCCCTCCCCCATATTTACCCATATTTATCCCGTATAGGAATCACCCTGTCCGTCCGTCCGTCCATCTGTCCATCCATCTGTCCATCCTTATAAGCGCAACTCCTCCTAAACCATTTGAAGAATTTTCATGAAACTTTACACAATGGAAGAACTCCATATGAAGATGTGCATGAAGCAATATAATTCCGTTCTGACATTTCCTAGGGGAGATAATCTAACTTATACATTTTAATGTACCAAAGAGGCTACAACTGAGGCGCGGGGGGTATCACTTTGTGAGCTTGCGTCACAGTACCTCTAGTTTTAATACATTTCATCATATTGCACCAAGTTAAAATGTGGGTTCCAATAGGAAGCCCAGATATGAACCCAGGGACTTGTATCGAACAAACCTGAATCTGACTCCTCTAACGGATGTTGTGTCCCAAGTATGAAAGGAAAATTGCGGGGTGCAAACAGAATTATGCCCCTTTTGGTTCTCCCTTTGTGTGTGGCAACTTTATTTGAACAAATAATAATTGACATATGATAAGGAACATTCATATCAAATTTGGTTCAATTCGGCTTAATGGTTTATGAGAAGTCGATAATGTAAACTTCACATGGGATGGATGGACGACGGACTGATGGACAAAAAGTGATCACTTAAGCTCCCCATGACTTTCAGTCAGGTGAGCTAATAAACTGAATCAAAAGACTAAATTGAACTAACTTCAATCCTTTTGTGAAGTTTGATGATAGTAGCCACAACAGCTTCTGAGTTATGGCTGAGGCATGACATGTGACTTTCAACACATGTACTCAGGTATGACCTTGACCTTGAAGTTGTGAAAGTAAGTATTTTATGCTGCACACATTTTGACTCTCATTAACAAGATTAAGAAGTTTGATAATTGTAGTTTGGTTCAATTGTTATTTGACTGAGACAAGAATATCAACAGATTTTGTGTGTGATATAAACAGATTTTAAGTCGGATCTTGAAATTTGACCTTGACGTTGAAGTTATGGACCCAAGTAGAAATGAATGACCATCAACATATGCCAATCAAGTAAGAACCTGACTTTGAAGAAGTGCAACCAACTATTATACTCGACACATCTTCTGACCGTCCTTAACATTTATATTAAGCTTGATAATTGTAGCTTGATTTGTTTCTGACTTATGACTGCGACATGAATATTGATGGGTTTGAAGTATGATCTTGAAATTTTACCCTGACCTTGAAGTTACAGACCTAGATTGAAGTTACGAATCCAGCTATGGTTTGTGACACATCCTTCAGTTGCCCTTTATAATTGAGTGAAATCTGATGATATTAGCCCCAATAGTTTCTTAGTAATAGCTGACAAACGATTTGTTATCTTCAACATATGGCACTTAAGCATAACCTTGACCTCAAAGATGTCGAGCAACTGTTATACAAGGCACACCTTCTAACTATCCTTAAACATAAGTTGTTTTACTTGTACTCTGATTAATTTGCAAATTTTTTTTTTAATAAAATGTTTAAACTAAAGTAACGTTTGTATGAAGTTTGATAATTTATTGATCCAATAGTTTTTGAGTTATTGGTTTAGACACAACCCACCCACACATTTAAATCACTATATAATCCTGACAATATGTCTCCCGACTGAGTGAGGAAATCCTTATAAGTTAGAAATGTGAAATAAAAACAGTTTTCACTTCCCTTTTTAACAACAGTACCCTCAAGGTAGTTGCTAAAAGCTAATACTACATAATATATTCAGACAGTTCTCCTTCCTCCCAAAAAACAATAATGGTACCAAATTTACCCACAGACACTCAAAGACTGATGTTCTTGGTGACCATAGTTTTCTACACATCCAACTAGGTATTCACTTAGTGGTCTTATATTAGCTTCAAGGGGATTGTGTGATAGCCCAATATAAAAATGAGTGCATTACATGGACAAACAGCAACCTTTGAGACATTTTAAATGTCTGGGGGACTTGTCAGTTTTCCATGTTTTGGTCTTATTTATTTTTGATCACAACATCCCAGCCCCATATAAAAGACTATAAAATATGCTTCACACATGTCATTTTGGCACCAACCACACCTCTATGTCATAATTATTTAAAAATTAACAGCTAATTTTATCTATTTGACTCCCATCCCCCACATGGTTTAGCCCCACACAAATGTAGTGTATACTACAAGTACAACACAATATGGTATGGTGACAGAACACAATTTCTCATTTTGAGAGCCAAATTCACAAATACTGATGCTGATGACTAAAAATCTTGGTCTCATTCCACACTGCAAGATTTTTAAATTTTAAATATTTATTTCTTGGTCTGGTGTCACATCTTTCAATGAAGGATCTGAACATTTGATCCATATCTGTTATTTTGATACCAACTACAGCCCTATGCCATAATTATTTAAAAATTTAAAACTTATTTCCACCCCTTTCCACAACTGTTCTCCCCCACCCACCCAC
Organism: Pictodentalium vernedei; assembly: GCA_031216915.1. Taxonomy (NCBI): domain Eukaryota; kingdom Metazoa; phylum Mollusca; class Scaphopoda; order Dentaliida; family Dentaliidae; genus Pictodentalium; species Pictodentalium vernedei. The sequence continues at coordinate 358,363,025 of CM062293.1, forward strand.
ACATACAAGCCTTTGCAGGCTTGAAGAACTTGCTGTCATTCATTTTCCAAGTAGAGGGATATAAATATGAAATAACTATTGTTGACCAGTACTTACTAGCAGAGTGCATTTGAGCACTACAGATCATGTTGAGAATATTTTACATGCCCTGAAGGTGAATTACGTGGTGATCGGAGAATTTTAAACGTGGGATTCTCCATAGACATTTGTGAATTGAGATAGAACTCCCTTCCTAATTTTGAAGAGAGGAGCACATTCGAGGAAGACACAATGTTCTCATGCATGGCAAATCACATGTAAATAAAAAAATATTTGAACAGAAATGCCTGTCAATGTGATTTTCAGTGTTATGGAGCAGGGACCGCAAGCAGGCAATTACAATGGGATTTCCCATAGGCATTTCTAAGGACTTGAAAAATGCATATTTCTGAACTTTTGTTTCAGGGTTTGAAAATATCAAGTTCCAGGTTAAAAATGGGAAATCATGTGCTGGAAATGTGTATTCCCTCGGACACACCCTCAAACATTCATGCTCACCAGCAAACAGAACAACACATAATATATGTGGATAGGTCAGTGCCTTGCGGTGCTATGTTTTATTTCTATAAGAATTATTCTTATGAAAAAGAAGTACATTACAATGAGAACAACAGACAACATTTCTGCTAACATGACAAAGTGCTACGGACTTGCAATCCCATCCATATATAATTTAAAGATGTACAAAACTTGAATGTTTTAGAAAAAATAAGCGGAGTTTCATTGTGCACTGTACTGCGATAGCATCTGAACTGAACGATTCATTGACAAACAATCAGCAGCTCTGATTGTTCCGCTCGTGCGACTCCATCAGCACGAATGTTTGAGTACACCCAAGAGAATACAATTTCTTTCTAATTCACACTGTTTAACCAAAAGAAATTACTATTCCCTCGGACACACCCTCAAACATTCAGGCTCACACGCAAACTGAACAACACATAATATATGTGGATAGGATAGTGCCTCGGGGTGCTATGAAGCAAAAAGAACAGGTAAATAGTAACACCTTGTTGTAACTAGAGGGGGTATCAGTACCCCGTGGCTCACCAACAGGTGGCCAATGTAAAGAGGTGGCTGGAGTAAAAAAAAAAGTTCAAAACCTGCACACAAAAGTCCAAAATTAAAGAAAATAAGCAGCTAAAGGGTTAAATAATATAATAATAACCCCTAAGAAGCATGCTAACATAAAATAGGAACCATGGCAATATGCTACAAGGTAAGTCTCCACTTTGAAAAAAAGAAAGACAAACCTCAAAACCTGCACATAAAAGTAAAAAAAAAAAAAGTATCACATTTGTTTCAATGGGTTAAAATTGAGAAAAATACACTGATAATGTCACAGTAACCACCATAGCAATATGCCAGTAAGGTGAAACCCTACCTGAAAAATATCCTCTTGGAAGAAAAGAAAGAAAAACCTCAAAATCTGCACATAAAAGTCAAAAAAGTATCACATTTGTTTCAAAGGGTTAAAATTTAGAAAAATACCCTGAAAATGTTACAATAACCAGCGTGGCAACGTGCCAGTGAGGTAAAACTCCACTAATAAAAAAAAAAAACCTGCACACAAAAGTACAAAACCTGCACACAAAAGTCCAAAATTAAAGTAAATAAGCAGCTAAAGGGTTAAATAATATAAAAATAGCCCAAGAAGCATCCTAACATAAAATAGGAACTCTGGCAATATGCTACAAGGTAAGTCGCCACTTGGAAGAAAAGAAAGACAAACCTCAAAACCTGCACACAAAAGTAAAAAAAAAGTATCACATTTGTTTCAAGGGGTTAAAATTGAGAAAAATACCCTGTCACAGTAACCACAATGGCAATATGCCAGTAAGGTGAAACTCTACTTGAAAAATATCCACTTGGAAGAAAAGAAAGACAAACCTCAAAACCTGCACATAAAAGTAAAAAAAGTATCACATTTGTTTCAAAGGGTTAAAATTTAGAAAAATACCCTGAAAATGTTACAGTAACCACCATGGCAATATGCCAGTGAGGTAAAACTCCACTTAAAAAAAAAATATCAAAACCTGCACACAAAAGTCTAAAACCTGCACACAAAAGTCCAAAATTAAAGTAAATAAGCAGCTAAAGGGTTAAATAATATAATAATAGCCCCCAAGAAGCATCCTAACATAAAATAGGAACCATGGCAATATGCTACAAGGTAATTCGCCTCTTGGAAGAGAAGAAAAACAAACTTCAAAACCTGCACATAAAAGTAAAAAAAACATCAAAACCTGCACACAAACGTCAAAATAAGTCCAAAATTTGATTCAAAGGGTTAAAATTGAGACAAAATACCCTGAAAAGAGTTAAATGTTATCGTGAACCCCCATAGTAATATGCAAAGAAGAAAAATTTTTTTTAAAAAGCACAAAAATCCAAACCTGTAAACAAAAGAAGTCCAAAATTGAAGTAATTAAGCAGGAAAAGGGTTAAAGAATACAACGTAGCCCTAAGATGCATGTTTACATACAATAGAAAGCATGGACATATGCTACAAGGTAAATCTACACTTGGAAGAAAGGGAAAAAAAAAACCATGAAAACCTGCACGAAAACAACAAAATAAGTCTAAAAATCTATTCAAAGGGTTAAAAAAAATTTAAAAATGCACTGGAAAGATATCAATGTTATAATAACCACCACTGCAATATGCAGTGAGGTCAACCTCAATTAATTTTTTTTTTTTTTATCACAACCTGTACCTAAAAGTAAAAAGCTGTAAGCCTAAGTCCAAAACCTGTACATAAAAGTCCAAAATTGAAGTAATTCAGTGGAAAAAGGGTTAAATAATACAAACTTAGCCCTAAGATGCATGTTTACATACAATAGAAAGCATGGCCATATGCTGCAAGGTAAATCTCCACTTGAAAGAAAGGAAAAAAAAACCATCAAAACCTGCACGCAAACATCAAAATAAGTCTAAAATTTGATTCAAAGGGTTAAAATTAAGACAAAATACCCTGGAAAAGAGTTAAATGTTATAGTGAACCACCATAGCAATATGCAGAAACTAAACAAAATTTTAAAAAGCCAAAAAATCAAAACCTGTACACAAAAGTTCAAAATATTTGAGAGCCGACGCCGACATGAGGGCTATGCCATAGGCTCACACAACTAACGTTGGTGAGCCAAAAAATGCTACAGACGTAAGGACATGGAAACGCGCAAACGTTCTTGTAGATCATCTTTAATATATCCATCTTTAGCTTTGTCGCTAGCCCATCGGCCATGTCTTTTGAAAAAGCGGTCACTAATACCTAAATTTGCTGTGGATGAAGCACTACCAGCTCTCAGACTATGAAGTCCAAATTTGCGAATGTCAAGAACATAAGGTTCCAAAGCCTCTACGAAAAGCTCTCTCAGCCAAGTGTAGGAAAGCGATTTGCTTACGGTTCTGGGCTTATAACTAGTCTTGGTTTTGGAAAAATTGCAAAATATAAAAAGCTCTGAATCACTGGGAAGCTCTAAATGAGTTAAGTACTCGCAGAGATTTTGAACAGGACATAGCATTGAGTTGGTGCGAGCGATAACAACCCATGCACCATCTTGATATATGTCTGTTTTACTGTGTTCCATGAATAACGCCATGTACGAAGGATAAAACATGACATCACATGCTCGTAAAACTAATAGTTCAGAACTTCTGAGAAACCCAGCGAATGCGATGAGCAGAAATGCGATTGTTCGTCGATTGTACAAATTATCATCTCGCATTAAGTTATCAAAAACATTTTGTAAAATATCAACTGTTATTGTCCTTTTTGGGAATGGGTTTATTTAATTTCCGATGGCTGACTTCCAATAAATTTTGCACAAGACTATTGGCAGTAGGGGGCAACACATTCGATGTATCGTGAAACCACTTGATTCCGTAGAAAGCATGTTCCATTTGACTGAGAGGACCACCAGCCTGAAGAATTGAAACCAAAAACAATGCTACAAGTAAAGAGTCTGCTTGTAAGGTTCTGTCTTCAGAAAGTCCATTTTGCATAACCCAACACTTAAAGTCTAAAAAAACTCTGCCGGTACTTAGTAACCGTTTGCCTTACCTGCAAAGCCTCTGTGGACACAGTGTGGTAGTCAGGCCCACACACAAATCGTCATCAAGATACATAATAGCCAATTTTCCCTCATTGCGTCATTTACCAATCAGAGGTTTGGAAAGCTTAGTAAAAATATAACCTGCCGTGGAAAGCCTGAAAGGGAGGACTAAAAATTTGAAATATTTTTTCTCTCCCCGAATAGCCCAACTGAACCCTAAGAAATCGGTGTGAGGGGGAAAAATGTCAATATGATGGTAAGCAGCATGAATATCAAATTTGAACATCCAGTAATGTGGTAGAAAAGAGCTAACCTGAGGTCTTCAAATTTAACACTCTGTTTCCACAAATGCTTATTCACCCATCTGAGATCTAAAATCAGACGTAATTTACCAGAACTTTGAACAGATACTGTGAACGGATTAACGATGGAAGGCCGTACAACGCATTCCGCAATCAATCCATCAGCAATGAGTGTGGCAATAGCGTCGGAAACAAAGGATTGATGATTGAAAGCAGACTAACTATTTTGAAGTTCGATATCCTCGGGCAAAGAATATAAAGGGAGCATATAACCACAGGTGATAGTATTGAGTAAAAACTCATTGTCAGTGTTGTCTTTCCCAAATTGTATATTGTCTTTCAATTTCCCCTTTGAGGAAAAGTGGGATGTCCCCTTTGGAAATTCGAAGGAATCGGATAGAGTACAATGTTCAAGAAAATACTTATCTTCAATAATACCTGCAGCACTCTCTGGTGGTTGATTATTAGAACAGTTGCTTTCTCTGGGTGGGACAATCTCGTCGCCAATGGGAGAAATCACCACACGCAAAACATGCCCATCTTGTCTGTTGACCACGCCAAACACAATTCTGCCCTCTGGCAATATTCGCACAACTGCCAGTAGCTGAAGATAAAGACAATCCAGGATAAACTGGAGCAGAACAATGAGAAGATGCAGTAACCGATGCAGAAGGTATGGAAGACCGGCTGCATTTGGAAGTAGCATGATAAGTGTCACGTTTCCTCTTTTGTCTCAGCGTGATTTTCTCTGCCTTCAAAATTTTAGCTTCATCCTCTGAATCACTTGCGATGGGATTCTGCTGGTAATACTCAGCAGTCAGCCACCCGTTTTCAGCACTGTCTGCTATCTTGATTATCTTGTTGCATTGCTCGAGTTTGTCAAGCCCGTCCTTGATACAGTCTGATGCATAATCAGATTTGGAGTTTTGTATCGCCCACATTGCCTGATCTAGATGCTCTAAAATGTCACTGTTAAACTTATATTGGATTTTATTTCCTTCCTTTCTCCAAGTATATTCGGAATCTTCTTTAAGTTTGTCCGTTTTGATTTGAAATTCCGACTTTAACTCTGACACTTTCTCTTTGACCAAAGACCTGAACTCTGCCTTCTGTTGCTTCACTTCTTCCAAAATTTCGGCAAATTTTTCTTCCATTCTGGAAAATTGACTAAGAACGAATGTCCAAATATCGTAAATGGCTTAAAAAAAATAAGCGGAGTTTCGTTGTGCACTGTACCGCGATAGCACCTGAACTGAACGATTCATTGACAATCAGCAGCGTATCCATGAGCATGAATATTTGAGCACACCCGAGAGAATACAATTTCTTTCTAATTCACCCTGTTCAACCGAAAGAAATTACTATTTTTGTCTGCATGCTCCAAGACTTTGGGGACTGCAGGTTTTTTTTCCAATCATTTTCTTTGAATCATGTATTTTGTTCACCGTCAGAAACAGTTTCAAATTGTTTTTTTCTGAAATTAAAAAAAAAAATTAAATCAACTATCCTTTTTTAATTTCTTTGAATTTTGGAGAAAAACAAATTTCTGAAACTTTTTTGCATTTTTTTTTGTTTGAATTTTTTTTTTAAATTAGAAAAAAAATTCTGTTTTTTTTTTGTAAAATTTCTATGAATTTTGTATGAAATTTTTCTGCGAATATTTTTGGGGGATTTTTTTAATTGAAAAAAAATTCTCAAATTTTCTATAGTTACTGGGATTTTTTTCAGAATTTTTTTTTTTAAATTTCACGAATGTTTTTAACCTTTTTTAAGTTAAAAAAAATTCTCAAAAAATAATCCAAATGTTTTATAAAAATCAAAAAATATATATTTTTTTTAATTTATAAAATTTAAAAAGAGAAATTTCAAAAACAAATTCAAAAAAATCATTGAAAAAAAAATATTCAGAAAAAAATCCCCCCCCCCCCCCCCCACCCAAATTTAAAAAAAAATGGATCACAAAAAAACCTGGAAAAATATTGATAAAATGATTTGAAAAAAAAATTCAGTGAGAAAAATCTGAAAATTTCACAAAAAACAAACAAGAGGCCCCTGGGGGCCTGAGGGCTCTCACCTGACATGGTAGCCTAAATATCAACCCAGAGAATTGATTTCAATAAGTTGCATCTGCTCCTCCTAAGAAAAGCTTATACCAAATATCCAAAGATTCTGACCAGTGGATCTAAAAAAAAGGATTTTTAAAGAATATTCCTCATATTGAACTAAGTTATATTTTGGGCTCCCACAAGGAACCCATATATGAACCCAGGGACTTGGCTTTAACAAACTTGAATCTCACCCCCCTAAGGATGCTGCACACCAAATATCAAAACATTCCAACTGCTGGATCTGAAGAAGAAGATTTTTAAAGAAAATTCCTCATTTTGAACTAAGTTACAATTCAAGCTTCCACAGTGAGCCCGAATATGGACCTAGGGACATGGCTTGAAAAAACTTGAATCTCACCCTCCTAAGGATGCTGCATACCAAATATCAAAACATTCCGACGGCTGGATCTGAAGAAGAGTATTTTTAAAGATAAATCCTCATTTTGAACTAAGTTATAATTCAGGCTACCACAGTGAGCCCAAATATGAACCCAGGGACTTGGCTTGAACAAACTTGAATCTCACCCCCCTAAGCATGCTGCATACCCAATATCAAAAGATTCTGCCTGCTGAATCTTGAGAAGAAGATTTTTTAAGAAATTTGCCTGAAATGCACTAAGTTCGAATTTCGGGCTTCTATACTGAGCCCAAATGTGAATCCAGGGGGCCGATTTGAACAAACTTGAATCAGATCCACCCCACAATGTTGCATACCAAATATCAAAAGATTCTTCCTGCTGGATCTGGAGAAGATTTTTTAAGATATTTGCCTGAAATGCACTAAGTTCGAATTTGGGCTTCTATAGTGAGCCCAAATATGAATCCAGGGAGCCGATTTGAAGAAACTTGAATCAGATCCACCCCATAATGCTGGATACCAAATATCAAATGATTCTGCCCACTTGTGCGGGAGAAGAAGATTTTTTAGTAATTTCTCTAATTTAATAGGGTGCTATCGGATTTATGCCCCCTATGGAGCCCCAAGTGGGCATGTCCATTTCATTTGAACAAACTTGAATTGACATATGGTAATGAACATCTAAGTTTCGAGCAAATTGACCTTGCAGTTTCAGAGGAGAAGTCGTTTGAAAAATGTTCACGACGCCAGACAGACAACGACGACGGACGACGACAGATGCTGAAGACAGGAGGCAAGTGATAAGTTTAGCTCCCTTTGGTGAGCTAAAAAATTAAAAATTTTAAAAAAAGTTTCATAACTGCCGGAAAAAAATTCAACACTTTTCCTTCCAACCTTGAACAAAGCACATCATTCAAACAACATGATCGCAAAAAAACCTGTGGCCCACAAAATCTTGGAGCATGCAGATTAAAAAAACACATTTCCAGCACATTAAATTCCAATTTTGAACCTCGGAAGTCTATGAAATATTTTCAAAGTCAGAGACAAGTGGTTGGAAATATGCATTTTTCTCATGATTAGAAATGCCTATGGGAAATCCCATAGTAATGATGTGCTCGCAGTCCCTGCTCTGAAAATTGAAAATCCAATTGACATGCATTCCTGGTTTTGTTTTTTTTCATTTATGTAGTATTCGCAAGTGTGAGAAAACTGTGATTTCCTTGAATGTGCTCCTCTCTTCAACATCATGTTGGAAGCAGTTTTTCAGTTTGATCTCAATTTACAAAGATCTATGGAAAAACCTACATTAAAATTCTCTGATAACCTCAAGAGAACGTTGAATATTTTCAACATGATGTGGAGGGTTCTATTCTTACTACTGTTTAATACAGATTTATTACTATTAAATAATGGTGTGGTATATTTTGTACCCAACAGTCGCTCACATTTTCTAAAAAAGACACAAGAACAAGAAGCTAATTTCAGTTCATGGACCTTATGGTTGTATCCGGTGGTCCATGAGGTGGAAATTTACTTTTGTTTCCTGCATCCTTTTCCCAGAAATTAAACATATTTGTAACATAAGAACCCCCCCCCCCCCCCCCCCCCCCCCGCCCCCACCATGATTCAGTAGTAACATGCCCTCCCTAGTTTTGCACATGCATGAAAACGCTAAATGCATGTTATTTCCAAAACAGCATCAATTATTAATGTTATTTCAGGCAGTCAGCATGAGGTGGAAAGTCCAATAAAATGAAATTTAATAATGTTTTGGAGTGATTTTGTAGAGCCACTTTCATCTTTTGAAAAAGTTTGTAATTTTTAACTCTGGCCATTAAAATGTTAAAAGATTAATAAATAGCTGGACCAAATCTTACCTTTGTGAATGCTCAGTCAAAATATTAGTCCAGTAATAAAGCTTTCTGATGTTCAGTATAAAAAGAAAATTAATTCCCAAGAACAAATTAGTCGTAAGTAGGTGAAGATCTGTAGTCTTGTTCTGTGAAATTTACCACTAAAGTCTTGTGGTTACCAAACAATCATGCAAATCAATGATTTTGAATGATATATTATACCAATGATATTGCAACTGCTTTGCTGGTTAAAGACTTGAAAAATATGTAATTATTCATTTCAGTCAAACTTTTGAAATTTCACCACTCGATCAACTGCAGTTCTAGTATTTATTGATTTATTGGTGTTTAAGGTCACATACTTATGCACAATGGCTAATCGCGACCGTGACAGTTTTATGGGTGGAGGAAGCCGGAGTACCCGGAGAGAACCACCAAGCAACGACAAGCAGCTGTCAGCTCTCCAACATCGTAACTCCGAACTCTGCACCGCAGCACAGGCAGGGTTAGATTGGTTGAAGACATGCGAACCATCGACGTGCAGTACGCCTCAGTACACAGCGTCATCGTGCCCCCATGTAGGCAATCGGGGTGAAGTGTCTTGCCCAAGGACACAACGCGGTTGCTGCAGGTGGGATTCGAACCGAGGACCTCTCGGCTTGCAGCCTGCACCTCTATCAACTGAGCCACCGCGCCCCCAACTGCAGTTCTAATACTTACAGTAATTTGTCAAAATGGCTAATCTAATTTTTATCTGAAATTATCAAGTGTACAATCAGCGAGTTATTACATGAGCAGCTACCAGGTTTGAATCCTGGAGGCATCGACATACAGTCTGAAGACAAATTCGAAATAACTGTTGTTTTTATGTCAGTTTTACTGGTGGAAATGAACAGTTTTAGAGGTATAATAATCACAAAGTATTCAACCCTGTTACAAGATGCTGTGAAAAAAAAAAGAAGAAAGAGCAAAGCGAAGCATTGCATATGCCCCCTCCTACCATACCATGGACAGCATATACTGCTCATTGCAGTGCTGGCATTTTCTCAAGATAGCATAAATGTCTACCATTTTGAATAAACACATGAACACCCATGCAGACTTACTTGATTAAACTCTCCATGCATACCCATTAAGCATGGGTGATATAAAAATTACCCAATTTTCTGCGGTCATTAAATAAAAATTATTCCTATGGACAAAAAAACAACATACAAGAATTTTATGGGAACAATTTTTCTAAGTTCAACAAGGCGTAACTGTAGTTAGCATGCAAGAACGAAACCAGCAATAAGCAGATATCCCACAGGTCTATCAGTGTGTGAAAAGGACTTCAAAACCTGATAACCAATGCTTTTGTTGTAATGCAAAGTATTCATAGGGACAGTTTTTGTAAGTATAACAAGGGACATAACACAGGTATGTAGGCATGAACAGAACCCATAATATGTGGATATCCTTACCACTTTCTGATCTCTCACCATACCAAAGGACACCAAAATTTGACAACTCATGCTGAACTGGTTGGGTGCTAAATTATTTTTTTAAAGAGGATTTGAAATTTTTTTTTTTCCCAAAGATAACTTGCTACCAGTCATGGTTTAGCAAGATTTTGTTCATGTTTTGTTACAATTTATTGGAGAATGTCATAGTTTTTCTCAAATAAATAGCAACCAAACAATTTTATATAATTTTTTTTTTCTGCTGATCAAACCTCAAGCTAATGCATACAGTGTAAAGCCACTAATGTGGCTTCCAGCACTTTTCTACATGTATAGAGTCATGATAGTGGCTTTTAGCACTCAAACAGTTAAGTTTCCCAAAGTGTAACAAGGACGATAACTTGGGTATGTTTTTGTTTATTGGAGTTCATTGACACTTTCAACAGCCAGGATCAGCTCATGTCAGAAACTCTGGTGTGTGTACATGAACAAAGCCTGCAATATATGAATATTCTTTCCCCCATGCTGGTCTATTACCATACCAAAGCACATCAAAATCTGACAACTGATGCGGTGAATTATAATGTGAAATGTTTGTATGGAAGTACAGAAGAACTGACAGATCTGTCTGTCCGACTGCCCATCCAGACTCACATTCACTACCTTTAGTGGTAGGAGGTGTTGCCTAACTTGAAAAGGGCTGGGTTTACAACTAAATAAAAAACCACTTAACCCTTTACCCAGCGTAATGGCCAAAACTGGCCATCGTTATTCTCAAAAATCGCCAATTAATTTTCGTTATTTTTTGCCTCAAAAATATAGGTTATGATCCCTCATTGGAACGAGCTCGTCGTAAACTATGTTTTTGAGACAAATGAAAGTGTCAATGACACTGTAGCTGAACTTTTCGAGACATGTACATGTATAGTGTGTGACACAGCAATGACAAACATCTAGGTAATGACCTAATAACAAAGGTACATATAAAGTATTGTAACAGTCTGTACATAAATACTGGCCATAGCCTGTAACAAATGTATAGGTAAAGTATTGTAAAGGTGGGGCACAGTCAGATGCTAAACTAGAAAAGAAATCTTCGAGTCCCAGAGTGGGTCTAACTGAACCCCAAAATACTTGTTCTCATAGCACAGTGATAACAAAGGCACCCCAAAACACACTCATTCCTGTCCCAAGGTGAAAACAAAGGTACCCAAGAAGTTTCGTGAAGATCAGTTCATAAATACGAGCTGTACAGAAGTTGTGACAAAAAACTGATTGGACCTAATTTTGGTACAAAATGGCCACTGGCAGCTATCTTGAATTTTGGACCGTACTCAGAAACACTCATTCTCGTCCCAAGGTGATAACAGAGGTACCCAAGAAGTTTCGTGAAGATCGGTTGATAAATACAGCCTCCAGCCCGAGCCGTATTGACATGTGCACTTACAGTGTATAAGTAGCACTAAATAAATCAAAATTCATCTAATTTGCATAATGTCTGCACAAGAAAAAAACCTGTACTATATGTGATGTATTCCATGTTACTAAACATTCATACAAAAATTTATTCAAATCAGAACTTTCATACAGAAGTTCTGTACAAAAGACTGATTGCACTAATTTTGGTACAAAATGGTTGCTGGTGGCTATCTTGAATTTCAGACCACACCCGAAAACACTCGTTCTCATCCCACGGTGATAACAAAGGTACCCAAGAAGTTTCTTAAAGATCGGTTCATAAATACAGCCTCTAGCCTGAGGCGTATAGAAGTTGTGTACAAAAAACTAATTAGACCTAATTTCGGTACAAAATGGCCACTGGCAGCCATCTTGAATTTTGGGCCGCACTCAGAAACACTCTTTCTCATCCCAAGGTGATAACAGAGGTACCCAAGAAGTTTCGTGAAGATCGGTTGATAAATACAGCCTCTAGCCCGAGCCGTATTGACATGTGTACTTACTGTGTGTAAGTAGCACTGAAAAAATCAAAGTTCATCTAATTTGCATAATTTCTGCACGAGAAAAAACCTGTATTATATGTGATGTATCCCATGGTACTAAACATTCACACAAAAAATTATTCAAATCAGTGCTTTCATATGGAAGTTCTGTGCAAAAATCTAATTGTACCTAATTTTGTACAAAATGGCTGCCATCAGCCATCTTGAATTTTGGACCGCACCCAAAAACACTTGTTCTCGTCCCACGGTGATACCAAAGGTACCCAAGAAGTTTCGTAAAGATTGGTTTATAAATACTGCCTCTAGCCTGAGCCGTATTGGCATTTGCACTTACAGTGCTGAAAGTGACACTAAATAAATCAAAGTTAGTCTAATTTGCATAATTTACGTACGAGAAAAAACCCGTATTATATGTGATGTATCCCATGGTACTAAACATTCATACAAAAAATTATTCAAATCAGCGCTTTCATATGGAAGTTCTGCGCAAAGATCTGATTCCACCTAAGTTTGTACAAAATGGCCGCCAGCGGCCAATTTGAATTTCGGATCGGACCCAAAAACACTCGTTCTCGTCCCACGGTCATAACAAAGGTACCCAAGAAGTTTCGTAAAGATTGGTTCATAAATATGGCCTCTAGCCTGAGCCATATTGAATTGTTGACGGACAGACAGACAGACGGCCATGGCATAAGCTCAAATTTGGCTTCCCCAAAGTTGAGCTAAAAATAGGAAGGAATTGAGCTAAAAATGAAAAAAAATAGTTATTCAAGAACTGTTTTTGCAAGTGTCATCTGCCTTTCATGTTAGGTAAAGGGTTAATGGTCCATCTGTCGGTACAGATGGACGGAGACCTCGACTAGATACTCCCAAAACCTCCTACAGAGGACGAGGCATAATAAAACAAGCAGCATTTTGGGGGTCAGATTGTATGGATACGTTATGGGGTTTGGATGAGAATGGTCCAAAAGCAAACAGTTGTAGTTACTATGAATGGTTTATTGACAGATGAATCACAAACAAGCCAGAAAATAAGCAGACTGTCATCTGCAAAATGAGGTCGCCAGAAGGTGAATTTGGTGATGCTACAGAGCAGGGTAGCATCACTAAATTTACCCTCACTGACCCTCAATCTGAATCAAGGTCTCAAACCTAAACAGAAAGAGATACCCAGAGGACACATTGGCCCACTGTGTGGGATAGCATCAGCAAATTCACCCTCTGGGGACCTCATTCTGCAAATGACAGATTACTTATTTTCAGGCTTAAACACAAACCCAGAGTATGCACATGTTTTGTTCCAAATTCATTTCAGGTATAAGGAAGTTGACAAAATTGTGATGGTGTTGAAGCTGAGTGAAAATTTTCATGAGATGGACTGAAGTATTAAGATTTACAAAATTCATATATACCAAAAGAGAATCTAGAAAGTCAGATTTGCCTATTTTGTCCAATAGTTACAGTAATACACACATAATTGGATATTTCTTAATTGGATGATCCTGTAGGCTGTAACTTTCATATAACTTCTAAATACCAAACCTTTTACCATAACTTCCATACATTCATGCAAATAAATATGTAAATCAATGAATTCTGAACAATGATGAGAGAACCTCCACAGCATAATTATGGGTTGGTTTGTCCAATGAGTGTCAATACTGTCAAGTTACACACTATCCATTTTTCTCTTAATTTTTTGGTCCAATCTTTATTCTGCTGCTCACATGTAAACAATAGTACCATACCAAAGGAATGCATTATTAGTAGTCACATTTTCAAAGGCATGATACTACAACTATACATTTGGAAAATCACTGCTGCATGAACTCCAGGTAAATTACAGCTGTCTGGAGGGAACTGAAAAGAAAATTGTACAATGTATCTTATTAGTAACTGACTAATGAACATGAATTAAAAAATATTACAATTGGCGCTGAACATATAGTTTATTGCAATTCTACCACTACCATAAACTATATGATCAAGGATCGCTACCACACAATACTGTGCCTTTGTTGGATCTGATCAGCCAAAGTCCAGGTGCCAGCCACAAATGTCTTTCGATGTTGATAAAAGATAGGGAAAGGGGTGGAGGATTTTAAAAAATGCAATCTCCCGAGAACAGATTTATGCCTCTTTATCCATAATTTTAATTGGATGGGACTTAATGCAGCAAGGCCCAACAATGACTGTTTGACTTAACAGTTATGATGCACAGGATCCACTCATGCAACATGTTATTTTTAGCCATCTTGAGTGAGTGTCATACTTGTTAGGGTGTGTGGGGTGGGGGTGGGGAGGGCTGCATGTCATGGGTAGGCTGGAGAGAAAATATGCTGTATCCTTAGCATAGGGTGTTACTGGTGTTAAAATTATAGGCCTAAGTTGTATTTTCACACCCACCATGTTGGAATGTAATCCATACTCGAAAGTCAACATTTGCAGTCAAATATTGAAAATTCATCAACTGGAAATCAGAACTGGATTTTCAGTCATCTGCATGGATATTTGTGATTATTGATTCCAGAATATGAGCAAAAGATAAAATTACCTGCAACATTTGAAATAATTTCAACATAGGGGTGTGACTAGTGTCAAAATGATGGGCATCAAGAATATCTTACAGTCTACTATGTGGGGAGAGGATGCTGCACTCAGAAATAAACTTTTCCCACCAAAACATGGAAAATTGATGTGCCTGAACATCTAAAATGCATCGAATGTTGTCGTTTGCCACTGATATGCATTAATTTTTGTTTAGGCCTATTACACAATCCTTCTGAATGAAATTGCACAGAAACTGGAAAGCTTTTTAAGTGCACATGAACCAAAAATAAACTAGGGCTGTCACGATTAATCGATCAATCAACTGTCGATTGGACATGCCAAAATCGATTTGTATTTTTCGTTGTTGAAGAATTGGTAAATTTTACCCCGTTTTAGACGTTTAAAAATTAAAAAAAAATTTGATGAAAAAACTATTGTTTCTAGAGGTAAAAGGTCAAGAACGTCTACATTAAACCTCAAGAAGCTGTTAGAAGCAATTGTCTTTTAGGTACATTCAAAGCTTTGATGCTCTGAACTTCTGAAAAGTTAGTGTAATAATCAAGACCGGTCGTCAGTTGCGAACTTGATTATTACACTGATGGTTCAAAAGTTCAGAACATCAAAGCTTTGAATGTACCTAAAAGAGGATTGCCTTCATTGTTTACTTGAGGTAGGTCAACTGCCTTGAATTTCATTTTGGACGACTTCAAAGAGAGGGAGTGTGGGGGGGGGGGGGGGGGGGGGGGTCATCTAGGTACGATTAATTGATTATTATCGATTATTTGCAGCGATTAATCAATTCCTAAATTCAACAATCGTGACAGCCCTAAAATAAACTGCATACTGAAATTCGTATTTCTCTTACCAAATGAGTGCAGCCATTTTAAACAAGGTCACAGAGTTTTGAATAGAATGAACCCAAAAATTCCATAATGAATAGAAATGACTGGGGATAAGAAAGAATAAGGTGAGGGATGAACACTGAGCAGACAGATGGAAACGAAGGGATGTATATCGAGTGGGTGACCAAATATGATATTGACTCATATGGTGTACCATACTGAATTCAAATTGTTGATGTTTCTGACTCAATTTTGGAGGGTTTGGGGGTAAAATTAATCAATAATCACCTGATTGAATGATATGATAACAAGGATATTTAAAAAAAAAATAATTTGCCACTTATTATTTACTATTTTTTTTTTCTTTCACTGATTGGGGCAGTGGTTTGAGAGGACAAGCACTATCAAAGATCACAGATCTAGAGATGGGCAATGTACCGAAAAACCAAACCGGTACCGACATAATGGAGATATAAAAAAAAAACGAACCGTACTAATTGTTGAATACCAATACCGTATGAATTTGATAACAGTTGAATGGTTCATTTTCATGAAAAAATTGACTGATTTTGTTTTCAGTTTTGTTAACCCTCAATGGTCTGGCCAACTGTCATGAATTCCCACTAGACTACAACCTATACATGTCCAGTTGATTAGCAGTGTTTTCTAGTCAAGTCTTGGCTGCCTGTAAAGGCAGCCAAAACTTGACTAGAAATCACTGCCCAGGTGTTTTTTCTGTTGTCAGCAGGACCTCCTACAGATGGCATGATCAGGGAACATGCTCGGAGATCACAAAAGCCTGAAATACATCTTTAAACCATAAGGTGCGTTTAGAAAAAGTCACAAAATTACTGTAGATATGATCCGTGGTCATAAAAGAATTCCACTGTTGAGCTCATTGGTAGTGTGATTTATAGCATCTTGGTAAAATGATACTACAACAACTTATACCGTTTTTCCTGATGTGAATTTCTCTTTGGTGCGATCAGCAAATCTCAGTCAAGTCAGATACCAGATACCAAACCGATACCGAGGTATATGCCCCTAAAAATACCGAAACCAATACAGTACTCAAAATTTCAATACCACCCATCTCTACTCAGATCTCCTAAAACAAAACTGCATTATTGCAAATACTTCCAATGAAAGTAGCAATTACCACCAAATACAGAGAAATACTGTTGAATGGGTTAAAAGGACTGAAGGCTGAATTGGTAGGAACTTGAGCTGAACAAACCTGCATGTGACTCCACTAAAGATGCTAAAACCAAATATCAAAAGATTCTGACCAGAGGGTCTGAATAAGAAAATTTTGAAAGAATTTTCTTCATATTGCACCAAGTTAAAAATTGAGCTCCAAAATATGAACCCAAGCATTAGATATGAACATATTTTACCCTACCACCATAAGGACGTTATCAACCAAATATCAAAAGATTATGACCGGTGGATCTGAAGAAGAAAATTTAAAAAGAGTTTTCCTCATATTACATTAAATTAAAATTTGGACTGTGGATGACGGATCTGAAGAAAATTTAAAAAAAAACAATCTTTATACCACACCAAACTAAAGTTTGAGCACCTGTATCTCAAGTATTAACTCCAGAACTTGATTTGAACAAACTTGAATCCAAGCCCCATAAGGATGCTCAACATCAACTGTCAAAAGATTCGGTGTGGTGGGTCTGAATAAGATTTTAACAAAATATTCCATATTTTGCACCAAGTTGAAAATTGGGTTCCTCAGGTAGCCCAAATATGTATCCAGGACTTTGCTTTCAACAAACTTGAATCTGATCCTCATAAGAAGAACGTGTGTGTGTACCAAATATCAAAAGATTCTTACTGGGAATCTAACATTTTCGAGCAATATCCTCATGGTGCACCAAGTAAAATTTTGGGCTCCCACAGCAAGCCCATAATATAAACATAGGGAACAAATTTGAAACAGACTCCTATAGAGATGGTGCACAATAAATATCAAAAGATTTATACTGGTACATTGTAGATCTGGGGAAGATTTTTTAAGAATTATTATCACTACACCTAGTCCTGGAAATGAGACAGGTGCGAGTGAAACTGCCCTGTCAGCACCCGAAATTTCTATTTTACGGGAGTTAAAAAATCCACTCGTTGAAAAATATTGTGGAGCACTAAAATACTGTAATAATGTGTTATTTTTTGAGAAAGCAACACACTGTGGCCAGTGGCAAATTACTGTCATAATTCAGTAATTCCTTATACATTTCACCCTTTGGACACTAGTGGTATCTGCCATGTAATTCAATGACAGCAATTAGAAGAGTCCATATTCATTATTTGGGGTAGACCAATTAATATTTTCAACGTGCAGCCTTGGGGGCTACACGTTGAAAATACTGATTGGTCTACCCCACACATTTACTGAACAACCATCCCATTTAATGACGTTATGATGTATCATGCCCCTGGCTGGAAAAGCAGCTGCTCAGCTTCAAAGGGTTAAGGTCTCTGATGTTTGGTGACAGTATTCCCTCGAAAATTCATATACTAACATTTTGCGGGTGCAAATTACTCTCATCTCTGATTTCGCAGAAGCTTAAAACTGCATCCGTCAATTTTGTTCATTTCCAGCACTGTTCACCAAGTTAAAATTCGGGCTGCTTTATCGAGCTCAAATATGAACCTAGTGTCTTGATTTGAACAAACTTGAATCTGATCACCCCAAGGATGTTGTCTACCAAATATCAAAAGGTTTTTAGGTTCTGCTCCACAGTTTTCCAGGTATTTCCAAATGTGACATGCCATACACTCTCGTCAAATGCAAATATTCTGTAACTTAGTTATCTAACCCATTACATGTGTTACATTTCCCAACTCCACAAAAAACATATAACACTATCTGACTAAGTGGAAATAAACAATCTGAATGTGGGTGGAATTATTTATTGTCAAAGGCAAGACTTCAACCTGAAAAAATACCGAAACCAGTCATTTTCAGCCACCTAGCAGCCTCAAAAGCAGAATTTTCCCACCAACCCCGCCTACCCACCCCTGGAGCAGAGCATCCCTTGTTTCTAAAATGCAAAAAAAAATTATATGTTTCCGTCTCATTTTTTAGTTACCTGTCTGGTAACAAACCCGTGTAAAAATTACATTTAAAAAAATAGCCAATTTTTCGAAGCCACTGTTTCCCATAATTCATCTGGTAATTTACCCCTATGTATCAGACTCCCAACTTTGGGACCAAAACTTCAAATTCTCTTGTCCAACAAAAAGCCTAATGTAATTATATATCTGATACTAAAAATATATCTCTATTTTACATGGCCTTAGTTTCAACATACGCCCTTTGTTTAGAATTTCACCCCTGTGCAATAGTGCGAAACTGTGGAGCGGAACCTTAAAGAGAAAACAAGAGTGATCTCCCCCTGGATTTCACTCAGGCAAAATAATCTGGAGTCTATCCTGAGATGAACGAACAAAAACCACAAGTCTCTATTTTCAACCAGTAAAAAGATACAGCATGGCCTTTCTGATTGCCGAATAGCTTTTTCAGCCAGATTTTACCCGATTTTCACAACCACACCACACCACCTCAACACCCCCCCCCCCCCACCCCCCATTTCTCTTGAGCCACTTCAGATAGTATTTTTGTTATTACCACCATCCACATTGACTACCCAGGTCCTGCCAATAGCACTGTTAAATACAATCAAAATGTAAAACAATAAGCACTAATAACCATAGCTTTTGGGGGGGGGGGGGGGGGATGTTGCTCTCTAGATATGAAAGCGTGAACAGCTTGATGGACGGATGACACACAGACATGACACTAATGACCAAAATGAAAAAGTAGACACCATGACTGCAAATCTCTGGTCAACAGTAACAACCAGGCTGTCCATAACTGCATAAATTTGTCATAAATACAAGGCTCGGTGTTTAGGAAAGGCAGTGCTCTACCTTAATGTTTTTGAAATCTTGCCGAAAATTCAAAACAAGTGCGAAATTAGGCTACATCAATAAATTTCTCAAAATTTCCACTTATTTCCTTCCAGTTGTGCGGAGATATCACTTGACGAATGTCAACTACTACTAACAATAGCACACAAACCAGAAATAATGAAAAGTTTTTTGAAAAATGGTGTATTTATAACTCAAACACAAATAAGGAACTTGCTGGTTCAAGAATTGACACCGACGGCAGAATGCTCTTTAAGGTTCCGCTCCACAGTTTTCCAGGCATTTCCAAATGTGACATGCCATACGCTCTCTTCAAATGCAAATATTCTGTAACTTAGTTATCTAACCCATTAAATGTATTACATTTCCCAACTCCACAAAAAACATATAACACTATCTGACTAAGTAGAAATAAACAATCTGAATGTGGGAGGAATTATTTATTGTCAAAGGCAAGACTTCAACCTGAAAAATTGCCTGAAAAAATACCGAAACCAGTCATTTTCAGCCACCTAGCAGTCTCAAAAGCAGAATCTTCCCACCAACCCACCCCTGGAGCAGAGCATCCCTTGTTTCTAAAATGCAAAAAAAAATTGATATGTTTCCGTCTCATTTTTTAGTTACCTGTCTGGTAACAAACCCGTGTAAAAATTACATTTTAAAAAATAGCCAATTTTTCGAAGCCACTGTTTCCCATAATTCATCTGGTAATTTACCCCTATGTATCAGACTCCTAACTTTGGGACCAAAACTTCAAATTCTCTTGTCCAACAAAAAGCCTAATGTAATCATATATCTGATACCAAAAATATATCTCTATTTTACATGGCCTTAGTTTCAACATACGCCCTTTGTTTAGAATTTCACCCCTGTGCAATAGTGCAAAACTGTGGAGCTGAACCTTACTGAGTGTTCTGGAGACTTTTTCTAATTTTTGGAAACTGCTGACTCACCATTTTCAGTTCACCTGAGCAGAGCTCAAGGGGGTTTTTATTGATCACTTTCTGTCCATCATTCGTCCATCTGTCCGTCTGGTGTGAACTTTACATTATCAACTTCTCCTCATAAACTACAGGGTTGGGTACAACAGAACCAATTGTAATATGCATGTTCCTTATCATATGTCAATTCAAGTTTGTTCAAATGACGTTGTTCAAATTAAGTTCCTGGAGTGACATTTGGGCTTCCAGTGGGAGCCTGGATTTTAACTTGGTGTAATATGAGAAAAAGGTTTTTAAAATCTTCTTCTTCAGAACCACCAGTCAGAATCTTTCGATGATTGGTTAGCAGCATCCTGATTAAAGTCTGTTCAAACCAAGTACCTGGGGTAATATATGGGCTTCCTCTGAGAACTCAAAACTTCAACTTAGTGCAATATGAGGAATATTCTTTAACAATCCTCATCTTCAGATCCACCAGTCAGAATGTTTTGATGTGCAGTATCCTTAGGAGGTTCAGGTTGGCATCATATTTGAGCTGCTTGTGGGAACCTGAATTTTAACTTAGTCAATGTGCAGAATACAGTGGAACCCTGTTAACTGAATAGCTGCTTTGCCAATGAAAATTATCCAATTAGCAGGAGTATTCAATTAACAGGGATTGTGTCACTTTCCTGTTTTGTATAGATAAACTTAGCATTTATTCTACTATATCTTGTTTGACAGAGCTCTGTGAGCTCTGTCAAACAAGATTAAATACATGTAGATTAAATGCCTGTATTGGATGTACTGATGCCAAATAGATCTAAAAATAAAGGAAAACTTGGGAGATTCAGGGTAATTTCTTGACAGGTTACAAGATTTTTTATTCAATTACATGTAACAGGAGTTTATTCTATAACCTGTATTCAGTTAACAGGTCAAATTCGTACTGGAGGTATAATGGTAAATGGTTTTGTGTTGTGAAATTATTTTCAATTAACAGGGTTATTCAGTTAAGAGATATCCAATTAAGTGGGCTCCACTGTATTCATTAACAAGAAGGACGCAAACACCCTATAGCTCACCAACATTCCTCTTTAATAGTAACTGGCAAACACAAGAACTGTATCAAACAGACTCATAACATGCGACAAAGCTGACCCTAAACACAACCTCTTAAAAGTAAAACACAGAAACTGACATAAACACTAAGTTAAACATAAAATTCTGAGCTAAACAGAAAACTAAACGTAAGTAAAAAATACATTGTAAATAAAAAAGTTAAGAGAACGGTTTAAAATACATAGGGTGAGGATTAAATAGTGGTAGAATGATAATAAGCACCATATAGAAGCAATATACATGTAAAGGCCATGGGATGAAAAGGGTGTCGGCAGCTGCCCTGAATAGAAATGTTAACACACTGAAAATGTCTAAGTGTGAGCTAAACAGAAAACTCAACGTTCAAAAGTTGAAGAGAAATTTGAATTGAAATTCAGAGGACCATTTTACTGCCATATACTTGTGTCTCTTCCTTAGCCATAGAATTGATCATCAGATGAAATCTCTCTTATACACACATACGTAATGAGCTCATAATCAAACAAAAATAGGAAGGAATTGGTGGAAAAGGGTGTTGTAACCAACTAATGGTATGATGCATGTAGTAGACAAAAATTTAGAATTTTTAGGATCAGTTTAGTGACCATTTGATTGCCATATACTTGTGTCTCTTTCATTGCCAGAGAACTGAAATTAAGTCGAAATCTATCTTATACACGCATAAATAGTGAGATGAAAATCAAACAAAAGATTGGAAAGAACTGATGGAATAGGGTGTTAGAACTTATGAAAATAAAAATAATACTATGTACTCGCATATATACATCAATGAACAATCCAAGAATATACACTATACACAAACAAAGCACATATGAATTTCCCCCATAAAGTTTGAGCTCTTTCCGGGGTACCCCGTGTTCGATGTTGTTGTCTAGATGCTTCTGGTTGTTCCTCACTCATGGGTTTCCTCTTCACTTCTCAAGCGATTGCGTACATAACGTATTGTCTATTTTACGCCGCTCAACCTCCAAATACGCTGAATTGTCAGTCAACTGTATCCAACTCTGTCTAACTAAATTTTACACATTCGACATCATAGTCACTTCACTCCACGGATTTAACAACTCGCCGTCTACACCAATCTCTGTTTACACCAATCTCCGTATACCGATTAAACAAATAAAGTTCATGCATCTAATTTGCCTGTCTCAACTAAGCTTACTTTAAGCTCTTAGCTTAAATCAAATCTTCGAGCACTCAACAGCTTCGATTAAGTTAATAGGTCGAGCTCTCGACAGCTCTTTACTGCTCTACACTTTGCCTATGCATAGCGTCACTTAACCTAGCAACTGCACGCCTACTTAAACGGAGCCCACTTAGTCTCCACCATTAATTTTTACAATGACAGCCCCAATGGCTAGAGCTCCGAGCCCTCTTCCCGACGGGTGACGGATTACTGACGATCCAAGGTCAACTGACTACCGGTGATCAGTCTCTCATTATATAGCATTTTCATGTCTAATTAATCATTAAGTCGGTTCCTCTGTGATATACATGTAGGACACCGTTATTAAGATAGATGAGGTATCTCTTTGTAAGCTTGTGAGTCTGACATTTATAACTACGGGGATGACACTTATTTGAGGGCCACATAGCGTGGAACACCATCTGCGGCTGACAGTAATGAATTACTATTAGGGAACTTCAGAGATAAGTCGCATCATAGTTTTACATGTAAACGTCGCAGCGGGAAACCATTAGTCCTCTCAACGAGAGCTAAACACCCACCTGGTCAAGCAGTTAATTAATTAGCCTACAATAATTTGTACCCAGTGTCTATTTGTGGTTTTACAAGCAAACGTATCAATTTAATTATTTACAATCCCTGACCATTAACCCTTAACTCGGACAAATTTGAATCAATCTTGACACATACTTGTGTCTCTTTCATGGCCATAGAATTTAAGATCAGATCAAATCTATCTTATGCACAGATAAGTGGTGAGCTCAGAATCAAACAAAAAGTTGGAAAGAATTGATGAAAAGGGGTTTTATCAAGAAATGATAGCATGATGCAAGTAGCAGACAAAAATTTAGAATTTTAGAACCAGTTTAGTGACTCTTTGACTGCCATATTCTTGTGTCTCTTTCATAGTCATAGAATTCAATGCCAGATGAAATCTATCTTATAAGCACATACTGTACATGGAGAGTGTATATCACTAACTCACCTGCAGAGTGGAGATTCCACTTGAGCAAACATAAGAAGCACAAGCAAAGTTCCAGCCAATGGACCTCCGGGTTGTACCCAGAGGTCCATTGGCTGAAACATTGCTTGTGTTTTCGTCCACATGTACAGAATTTGAAAATAATACTTTAGGTGTCAGCTCCACTCCCAGGGTGATTTAGTTACAATCCATTCTCCATGTACTATAAATAGTGAGCTCATAATGAAACAAAAATAGGAAAGAATTAATGGAATGTGGTGGTATCAAGAAGTAATAGCAGGATGCAAGAAGCAGATGAAAATTTATAATTTTTAGAACCAGTTTAGAGACCATTTCACTGCCAAATACTTATGTCTCTTTCATGGCCATAGAAGTTGAAATCACGTCAAATCTATCTTATACACAGATAAGTAGTGAGCTCACAACCAAACAAAATGTTGGAAGGAATTGATTGAATAGGTTTTATCAAGAAGTGATAGCATGATGCAAGTAGCAGACGAAAAATTATAATTTTTCAGGCCTGGTCTTTTGAGGAGAGCTATAGCTCCTGCAAAATCAATTTAAGGAGGGCCATTAAGTGCTCTCCTTAAGAGCTGTAATAGCTCTCCTTAAACCTTCAATTCCCTTATTAATAAAGACTTAAGTATAGAATAGCTCTCCTGGAACTGGTTAAGGTGAGCCACAGTAGCTCCCCTAGATTTCTCAAAAGTCCAGGCCTGATTTTTAGAACCAGTATAGTGACCCTTTGATGCCATATACTTGTGTTTCTTTTGTAGCCATAGAATTGAATGTCACAGGGCTCAAATAAGTGGTTTCGCATTGCTATTTGCAATGCAAAACATGCTAAAAGCTACACAATTTTCAATTATGTATAGCATTTTGCGATAACAATATATTCAACTGCAGCCTAATATGCTGTAGTTGAATATCTTGTATTGCAAAATGTAAAAATGAAAATTTGCAACAAACTTTGTAAGCTAGTTCACTGATGCTTTACTCCTGATATAAGATTAACTCTCTGTCTCACATTAGCAACTTCATATGTAATGCGAATTTTATTGGTTTAAATTCATCCTGCATTGTTTCTGCATTTTGCATAAAATACCCAGTCAAAATAACTTTTAAGCCCATCAAATTAAGAGATGTTACGCATTTGGAAATATCTGGGTCCATGCAGTTGTTAAAGACAGTTCAGTTGAAAAACATAGCTAGTGCTTCATGTGTTGCAGCTCATTTGAAAAAGCACAGAAATGGATGGACATTATTCTATCTGCTCAGAAGAGTTCAATACAAAACAGTATGGCATAACTCCGGTATAAAAGAACTGCTATGCTATTTAAACAAAATGCTAATCATTTTTCAGAAATGTGTAGCATTTGCTACGCATAGAAAAAAAGGTATTTTGAGCCCTGGAATGTCAGATGAAATCTATCTTATACAAACATAAATAGTGAGCTCATAATCAAACAGAAGTAGAAAGGAATTGAGGGAATAGGGTGTTATGAAGAAGCAATAGCATGATACAAGTAGCAGAGAAAACTTTAGAATTTTTAGAACCAGTTTAGTGACCCCTTCACTGCCATATACTTGTGTCTCTTTCAAGGCCAGAAAATTGATCATCAGATGAAATCTCTCTTGTACACACATAAGTAGTGAGCTGATAATCAAACATTAGTAGGGGGGAAGGGAAAAAATTGAGGAAATAGGGTGTTATCAAGAAGCAATAGCATGGTGCAAGTAGCTCACAAAAACTTTAGAATTTTTAGATCCAGTTCAGTGACCCTCTGACTGCCATATACAGGCTTGTCATTTTGAAAATTGCAGGAGGGCCATTATGGTTCACCTCAAATCACCCCAGGAGGGCCATGTTGGGTTTGCCTAAAATGACCCCAAGAGGGCAATGTATGGTTTGAAGGAGCCATTTTGTTTCAGCCTGCTGTGTAGACAACAAATATCATTTTAAAGTACATGGTTTGTGTAATTATGATGTACATCATCACGTAATGCATAGATGCAGGCTTGAATATTTGGATGCAAGATACCAGGTTACCCATGACACTCACTATCAGTGAGTTTTATAGTTATCTTGCATCCAAATAACCAAGCCTGTATCTATACATTACATGATGACAGCACAGGCCAGTGCACATGCCTCAAGGTCAGATGCTGATAACTTGGGGCGAATCAATTAATTAGATTTGGGGGATGAATAGTCCTGGCTTTGATTTTGGGACAAAATGTCCCAGGTAAATCGTCAGGGGTCGAACTGGTTTGGGGATGATACATATAATCGCATGTGACACGAGAGGTGTCACAGTCTGGTGTACAATGTAATAACTAATTACATTTTCAATTTTGGAATTGGCAGACCTCTTGCTCATATTTGGAAAGTTACTTACTGTCTCTGGGTGACTGCATCGACGTCACACTACAAACTTCACAAATTGTGCTTTGTTACCTCCTTCAATCCATGAAAATTGCCGTTTGAGAGGGGCTGATTTTGAGGTGCCTTCCGACTGAATTAATGGCACACAGAAATCGGGGTTAGTCGGACGCTGACCGTCCGTGGACTTTTTAACTCAGACCGGTCACTGTGGCCCGGGGCGATCGCCTGCCTCAAAATGACAAGCCTGCATAGACTTGTGTCTCTTTCATTGCCATAGAACTGAACACCAGATGAAATCTATCTTATACACACATAATAGATGCCTGTCAGCAACTCTATGAGGGGTCCAAACATTGCCTGAAAGACTATTTTAATTTTTTAGTTTAGTACATACTTCCGTCTTTCAGGCAGGGATGTGGCGACAGGGGGGAGGGGGCGTCACCCCCAATCCTGGCAAAAATTTCATATAGTTTAAAATTCGGAGAGCAAGTCATGAGTTGTTGGAAAATCCATCTCTCTGGATTTTAGAACTTCTTTGGTGATGCTGATGTCTCCTTTACTTCCCAAAATTCCAACACGGTTTCAAATCGGCGAAATTCCAACTGTTATTATTTACAACTACAGTGTACGCAATATCGAGCTTCATAAGTATGCATGATGTCAATTTATATAGTATGTTACTTATCGTAATAAAAAAAAATGCTGATAGGATCACCGATCCAATGTCGAGTTGTGACAGCACAAAAGTGGGTTTAATCATTATCAACTTATCGTCCGGAAACCAATTGTTTACAATTTACTATGTGAAGGGTCAATGTGACCTTGACCTTTGACCTAGTGATTCCGAAACAGATAGGGCTCTTTCTTGCACTAATGCCAACCTACTTATGAAGTTTCATGAACATAGGTGGAACCATTGTCAAATTATCATCTGGAAACCAACTGTTTATGATTTATTATGTTCAAGGTCCCTGTGACCTTGGCCTTTGACCTAGTAAGTCCAAAATAAATAAGGGTCTTCCACTCACCTAGGCCAACCTACCTATGAAGTTTCATGAATGTGGGTCAAAACATTATCAAGTTATCATCCGGAAACCAATTGTTTACGATTTACTATGTTGAAGGTCACTGTGACCTTGACCTTTCACCTAGCGAGTCCAAAATAAATAGGGTTCTTCCTCTCACTGATGCCAACCTAACTATGAAGCTTCATGAACATGGGTAGAACCATTATCAAGTTATCATCCAGAAACCAATTGTTTTGATTTACTATGTTCAGGGTCACTGTGACCTTGACCTTTGACCTAGTGAGTCCAAAATAAACAGGGTTCTTCCTCTCACGAAGGCCAACCTACATATGAAGTTTCATGAATGTGGGTTAAACCGTAGTCAAGTTATCATCCGGAAACCAATTGTTTACAATTTACAATGTTCAAGGTCACTGTGACCTTGACCTTTGACCAAGCAAGTCTAAAATTAATAGGGATCTTCCTCTCACCGATACCAACCTACCTATAAAGTTTCATGAACATGGGTTGAACCATTATCAAGTTATCATCCGGAAACCAATTGTTTATGCCCGCCCACCATTCATCAAACAATAAGTCGAGTTTGACTTCGTCACAACTCGACTAAAAATCCTCCAAATACACTTCAAGAAAATCACATCATGTAAATTCATTATCCTGAGTTAATTCCATCATTCACAGTTACAAAATGATGAAACATTGAAAATTGATCATTCCTGCATAAGATCTGATTTAATGTTAGGACAGTGTGAAGTGCTCCGAGTTCTACGCTTGAGCATTTGTTTAGCACATACTCAAATCCCAGAATAATACCAAATAATAATAACCTGATAATTCTATCATAAATGTGTTGGCATTTAAGTTACTGGAATCAATTTTATGCCCTTTTCATGGCTTCATTTTCAAAATGTTTCTCGTGAGAGAATTTCCAACTAGGGGGAGGGACTGGGAGGGGAGTCCTTCTCCCATCCGTTCCCCTAGTTTGAAATTCACGGTGACGGGTCGTTTCGTTCCTTTTCCCTTTCGTCCCCCGGGTCGTTTCGTACCTTTACCTTTCCGTACTGGGTCGTTTCGTACCCCTTTAGGTACGAAACGACTCACCTAAATAAAAAGGAACGAATCGACTCACATAAAAAGGGGGACGAAACGACTCCGTTTTTGAGGGAAGAAGCGAGCGGACCTAAATGACAACTAAAAAGGAATAGGGGCGCGGTGGCGTCGCGGTAACCGGTTCTCGTCAGATCACCAAAGTTAAGCAACGTCGAGCGCGGTTAGTAGCTGGATGGGTGACCATTTCAGTGACTGATTCGCGCTCCCGCATTGTGTCCTTGGGCAAGGCACTTAACCTCAATTGCCCACATGGGGGCATGATGACGCTGTGTACTAAGGCGTACTGCACGTCGATGGTGCGCATGTAATCATCATGGGTGTTTAAAGTCTTCTGGGGACGATGCATATGGACTATCCTAAGCTTGGTAACTGGCTTTTGAAATCGTTTGATGTTTATTTAACTTGTGAAGAATTGTGGCGCTACGCTCAATTCTTCACAAGTTAAATACACACGCAGAACTTAGAAACAATTTTAAAAGTAAAACCTCCAATGATGACATAAATGAAGTAATTTTGGGCTGTAGAAGAAGAAACAAATGAACGATGTGAATACATGTTTTTATTTCAACCGAGTTTCACCATTTTTTTCAATTTTCACAAAAAGAAATAAGCAACGAAATAGCACTTGCGAAATTTTACAACAACAGTGTTTCTCAAATACTGTCCAGCTGAAATAAGCTGAAGGATACACTACCAGCTGAAGTTAGTTGTAGGAAAATAAATAAGTTCATTTTGTTTAACAGTGTCGATTTTCGTTTTCTTGATAATCTTTCTTGGTGAGCTTTCGATGTTGAGCATCCCAAGAAATGACGCCGAGTGTTGGAATCATCAACAACGGAAAACTGCAGTGGGAGATACAAAGGGGGGGGGGGGGGGGGGGGCACTTGGGCGATAAAGGAGAAAGATAGCACCGTGAAACT
Source organism: Pictodentalium vernedei (assembly GCA_031216915.1). Lineage (NCBI taxonomy): Eukaryota > Metazoa > Mollusca > Scaphopoda > Dentaliida > Dentaliidae > Pictodentalium > Pictodentalium vernedei. Next base: position 358,392,137 of record CM062293.1, read on the forward strand.
ATTGTATGTTTTCAGTGTGCTTCCTGTGATAGAAATTGCATTTGTATCGAAAATTAAGGAATCCGGAACATCATGTTTTTTTTACAATAATAATAGTTATAACACCTAGCATGCAATAAGCAGGGTTATATGTTTAAAAACTTGTCATCGTACTAATTACGACACCCCCGAAGAATCATATGTTACTAAACTGTAGGGGTTGTTTACATAAAAACCTCACGGAAAATTTCTTTTCTCATTACATCGGTCCCCCCCCCCCCCCCCCCCCCCCCCCACCCCCACCCACCCTAGAAAATATCCTGGATCCGCCACTGGAAAACTGTGAAGAAAATTTCATTCCGAGTATCCTACAACTCATTCCTGCTGATACTGTACCATAATCTTTTACATCTTTCGCATCTTTAGTTTTCAAAGAAATATAATAAAATAAGAAACAAAAGGGCATAATTTTTACAAAAGCACTACTTTGAAAGCTCCATTGTAACCCATATAAGTGTCAAATACGTTCTGTTTAATTGTGTTGATTTTTTTAAAGTTAAAAACTATGCCTAAAATTTTCGAATAAAAATTTAAAAAAATAGAGGTGAAAATTACCTGAGTCGTTTCGTTCCTTTTTAGGTACGAAACGACTCAGTACGAAACAACCCAGTACGAAAGGGAAAAGGTACGAAACGACCCGTAACCGAAATTCACTACCCTATACACCCCCCCCCCCCCCCCCCCCACCAATTGGAAACCTCTAGCCACGTCCCTGTTTTCAGGCTATCTTTGGACTACTCTATGAGTTGATTGCATATATTTTTTTATATTCTATACATCACAACCTTCATTTTGATGTATAATTTGTGTATATTTAATTTGAATTTATGAAATATCAGAGGTGGGAATTTCAAAGTAAACAAACTTCTCTTCCTGTCTTGGTCTTACTTACAGTTAAAACTAGAAGTCCTGTCACAAACTGTGACGAGTCGTCTGCAACATTGTGGCCCCAAAATAGATTTCTGTTACCAAATATTGATTAAGATTTTCCAAAACGTACGCACGTTTTGGAAAATCCAAGGCAATATTTGGAAATTGGGGCAACAGCGGACGTGTAAAGCGAAATTGTCTCCCGGGGGTCTCAGCTTCTGCACAAACGAATGACATTCATTCAGTCGAACGTACACATGCATTTTTAATTGTCCACGTGCTTCTCATTTCTTTGTACTGCATGTTCCTGACTTCACGTTATTGCTCACATCTGATGGCAGATTTTATCGGAAACAGAAAGTGAGCCGCTGAATGGTAAATTATTCATTTCAATGAAGAACCTGTGGGCGTCCCCATCACATACAGGGAGATCTAGTCCAAACTTGGAATGCAATCGGAATCCGTAATGGTAGTAGTCTTGTGGACGTACCAACCCCAAAAATTATATTACAGTCTGTGAGTCCAAGCTTGGATTAAAGGCGATCCAGCTGATGAAGGGGAACTTTGATCGTTGATTACATTGTGGTGACCTGCATCAATGTACATGTACATGTATTCAAGGGTCAAAGTACAACTGGACTGTGCTGATAAATAGACATTTTAATTTTTAATTGAAAGAACTATTTTTTTTGGCATCAAATCTTTGGAGAAAATTTGAAAGAGTGGTGGTGAAGGAGGGGGAGGGGTGGGGGGGGGGGGTGGATTGATGTAAGAATTGTAAGAATAAAGTGATGTTCAGCCAATTTTCAAAGTCGGCCACAAACATTTAGAAATTTAATAATAGGATCATGACTGTCATGATCATTCTATTAAAATTCTAAATGATTGTGATGCCACTGAAAAATTTACTGGTAGTGAATTAACGTACACGAAGTTCACGAACCCTGCCCCATGGGACCTTTTCCTATAGGATTGAATGGTAAGAATCTGAACATAGAGGGGTAGCCACTACGTTCGGATCGCTGAACTAAGAATGATCATGAGTCCACCTCAGCATCTGTTTGCACTTCAACGTGGGGTGGGGTGGGGGGGGGGGGGCTTTAGTTTTGTGACGTAATTCGAAAATAATCCTTCTAAAAAATCTTGGGGTGAAAATCTTTCCCCCAATATAATAAAAACTGCTACAAAAAAGGGACAAGTGAGGCTTGCCACTGAGTGGAAGATTCAAGAATAAGACTTATTTTTCTGAAGCTCACCTCATCTGTAAGAATTAGATTGGATGAGCTTGCACATTTGAAAAAATGTTGGTAAAAAAAACATATTTTGTAAGCCAAAAAATAAAGTGGATTTTCACTCTCAAAAGCCACCAGAAATGGCAGAATGCTCCATTTGATAGCGCTCGTGTCCTTCAGCATCTGATCCTTTAAGGGGACGTCCAACCTAACTTTGGTCAAATTTCATGTAATTTTCTTTCAAGTCTAAAAACGGCCCAAAATGAATAACCCCAATAAATTATATACCAAAATGCTTGGAATGAAACATAGAACATGTGGAAACTGGAATTTGCCATGGAACTGCTGCCATGTGTAAACAGCACCACCTGAAAGTCTGCTATGGCTTAAGTAAGAGAACAAAATTTACAATAAAATACCTCAAAATAAAATAACAGCTGTATTCTATAAACATTGAAGTACATACTCGAAGAAATCTTTTCCTAATTCATGAAAGTAATAAAGATTGAGACCAAATGTTATAAGTGGAGTGCTCACTGACTGAAGGCAGACATTATCTTTTGTTTATGTTTTGATTTGGGGAGTTCAACAAAGGTCAACTTGAAGGAGTCCACCAGAAGAAGTATGGAAGGACAAAAGAGTGTCTCCCAATATAAAGATGTATGTGTCACTGTGGTGGTTTGGACAGAAACTATGATATTCTCCTATGTAGAATACACTGCAAAGTCATACACTGTAGTTGAATAAATATATTTACAAACCCCTTTTATCCCATGCATCAATTTGATAGTGATTAAATTGTTAAATTTGTCTGATTTATCAATAAGTATAATAGCTTTGTTTACTCTTGGACACCAATACACTCATGATATCTGTTGGAGAAGAAATAAGGGTAACTGTAACCTGTCACTGCAATAAACCATCTAATGTACTTAAAAGTGCATTGTTATTCAAAACACATCAAATCAACCTTACATAACCATTACTGCATGTACTTTCCCTGAGGAGACTTACTGGCATATTGGGATCAGAAGGGCACATCCAAAGGGTCTCACATATTTTTTTCAAGAACGCAGTACACAAAGCAATCCCCAAAAGGTGACAAGTGAGCTCCATTTGACACAAAAAATTTCTGGGGGGAGGGGGGGGGAGGGGGGGGGGGGGGGCTCTCTTCCTTGTATGACTCTACCTCCAGCGCTCAAGGCATATGCCTTTTTTCTCAAAGTTTAACTCTTTTTTTTTCTTTTGGAAGATCCTGGACATACATGTTCCAAACACTTATCACATTTTGAGTTCCATAAGCCTTCATAACAGCTCAGATAAAAGTGTCAAATATCAGACTGGTAGCTTTATACAGAATATTCATTAGGTTGTTGCTTGATAAGTAATAGGAACAAAATCTTCACCCGAAATATTTTGTAGCAATACATTTGAGGGTATCAGCAGGCACTTTCCAACAAATTGTAACAAATCAACTAGTTATAAACAAAATTTTCTAACTCAAAAGAGTGAAAAAGTACCACAACTCTGAAAAAATGTGGGAAGAAACACATGCTACAGCAGCTACACATGCATTGTTCCCCATGATGCTCGATCACAACACCAAATATCCTTCAAATTGGAGTAACAGTGGTTGAGATACAAGGGAGAATGTTGGTACATGTAATGATGTATGGGTAAAAGGACAGAGGTCACCACTGCACGGCCCTAGATGCACCTTTAATTTTACAACTTCCAGGTCTGGGGCATAATAATCACAACACACCCACCTTATCAATTCATAATTTCAGTAAAATAAAAGGAATTATCAATTTTAATTAGTTTATAGATGATTGATGGGAAATATTTGGCTTCTTTCACCTTCTCGTACTAGTATTAATTACCAAAAACAATATCAGTTTGATGCCGATAAACGAAACTGGACGCATGTGGTCTGGTTAAAAAGTAACTCGGCATGGATAATGAAGAAATTGCGAATATTTCATTTGTTTAAAAGCCAGTTGCAGCTAATTTTGACCGTGGATTCGATAATTCGTTCCGGTTTTGACCACACGGTCACACTGACAGCGGTTATGTTTATTGTAATATGCAAATTGGGGGATACTCCGATAGTTTCCGATGAAGGAGATTTGTCAGTGTAAAACAATGACAAAGGACACTGATCGACGCTTGTGTTAGTATGGTTGGTTGCAAGAAAAAACTAAATTCTCAGCATCGTCCAAACGCACCTTATTTAAAAGCGCGAATGCATCATTTTCAACCCATCTTGAATCGGTCCTTTGCAGACATCAAACACAGCCGGGACAATGGTTACTAGGAAGTAAATAACTTCACAACATCGGTGGAAATCAACAGCTCAATCTAGTTCCAGGTCACTTGGAATATACTTACTTATTCTGCTTACTTTATGAATATTGCCTTATTTTATGTGTATCGTCCCGATTTTATACACTCGGTTATTTTTTTACAAGTGGTTCATGTTGTCTTTCTAGTGCGCAATAATTCAGATTTTTTGTCAACAAAAAAATTCAGACGGCCTGTGAACACGCGAGGGAATTTCGAACCATATTTTGCAGTTATGACATTAACAGCTCAAGTATTTGCTGTCACCTGTTTGCAAATCCGCTCATACATTGTCTCGAACAAATAAAGGGCGTGATCACGTCCTTACATTCTTACGATTGCCCAAATTGAGTATTTCTGCAAAAACCACATCGTAATCACATGACCGGAATAAACATCATTGAAACATGGCCACATCCGGAACATCCAAAATTTGTGTTGGTGTTATTAAATTCAAACATCAAAACCCACCAGAGTGTGTGTCAAAAAAATGCTTTCTCCGAGTCTGTAGTATGTTATCATTATATTGAGGACAAGGCTTTCGAATTACCGATTATTTTGTGGTTTTACCGGTCCGTTACTTATGCCATTGGCAAGTTAATCTTCTTCAAAATCATAAAATTCACTTTTTTTCCTGAAAAAGATGATATGTACCTTTTCTATGCACTTTACTCATTATTTTGATATATAATTTGCCTTTCCTTACTTCTCTTATCTGTTTCTGAGGCATTAAGAAAAATGTCAAAAAATTGACCAAAGTTACGTTGGACGACCCCTTAAGGGCCTATATAAGTAATGAAATTTTGTTTATTTTGAAAATTCTCACCTCTGATATTCCTTCAATTCAAATTAAATATACACAAAATGTACATCAAAATGAAGGTTGGGATGTATAGAACACGAAACACATGTATAATCAACTCATAGAGTCGACTGTAGGCACCACTGGTTCCTGGAAGTCTGCTGCCATATTCGCACCAGAACTGATAATTTAATAATATTTCACGAAAACAACTTGTGGCCAAATGTGCTTTACATATCCAAGAACAAAGCTAGGGGATAAAAATTCCTCAAAACACAGTGACAGAGCTGAATTGGGGAAAATTCCAAAGCCTTTGCTTTTGTTTACGTATGAGTATACTTTCGATTTCCGGTTGACGTCATCGGACAGAAAAAGCATGTAAAAACAACGCCGTCTAAAATCAAATAATGAAAAAGATCGCCTTCATACAACATACTGTTATTAGATAAAGATTGCACAGTTGCCATATTCAATGCAAGGTATCATGATACCTGTTGAAATTTCTTAGAATTACGATTTTGTTTTTCGATGGCAATTCGTGGTAACGAGTGATTTGCGCATGTCTGTCGAGCATGGAAACCATCTTCAATGAAAAATGCAGACAGTGTTGTCTTTTTCCAAAATGCAGACCTATTGCTGTATTCGAAAGTGTTTTGAATGCCTAGCTTTGTTCTTGGATATATGAAGCACATTTGGCCACAAGTTGTTATGATGAAATATTATTTTATTATCAGTTCTGGTGCAAATACGGTAGCAGACTTCCAGGAACCAGTGGTGCCCACAGTCGACTCTATGAGTTGATTACATATGTGTTTCGTGTTCTATTCATCCCAACCTTCATTTTGATGTATAATTTGAGTATATTTAATCTGAATTTAAGGAATATGAGAGGTGAGAATTTCAAAATAAACAAAATTCCATTACTTATATAGGCCCTTAATATTTGAACCGTAACCTATTTATGGGTTAGGTCTCAACTACATTATATTGGACCCTGCATAACGTGTAGATTAACGTGCAGATCGACGTGCTATTTGTGCACATTTCTGGACAGGACTATAAGTTTTAACTGTATATAGCACCTTGAGTCTTGACTAATTAATTAGCTTTCACTACCCTAATTGAGTCATGCAACCTCCATTTTTCGGGGCGATTCCAAGTGGTGATTTCGCTATTTGCTTGGAATGCCTGTATATACGTGCAGAATGAGGAAGCCCTTAATGGCCTTATTCGTGACATGTTGACATTGTTGTTGTATTTTGCGGTCATTTGACAACCCTTCAAAAAAACTTCATCCAACTTTAATCATACGTTTAATGGATGTTCCGCGATATTCGTTAAATTAAAATACCAAGCTTTGAAGTAAATTTATGATACTGGTAAACTTGGTAAAGAAGATATGAAACAGAATTCATAAATAACAATTATTCCATCTTTACAGTCTTTCCGTAATCGCTATAGTTTGTGATGTTACGTAGTTGCGATCTGTCGTTATGCGAACCTGCTCCAGTACTGCTAGAAAACCTAGAATTTCTCGAAATGAAATTCTGTGTCATGTGACTATGAATTCTTTGTCTATGCTCCTGGCTCGAGACATTGACCTGCAGACGAGAATACATGTATCGGGCCGTTAATAAGTCCCCACAAAAGCAATTTTACAGTTCTGTTCCCGTTCAGCAATTTTCCATTGAGCAATCACTTGGAGGTGTTGTCATGTTGAAACATGCCGCGGTGTTGGCTGTTGTTGCCTGTGAGATAACCCGTTCTGCCTTCCGGGAATGATAACAAAAAATCAGACATGGAGAGTTGGAATTTTTCACCGAATCAGAATGATATGAACAACTTGTCTTTGATGGATAAATACAGACTGTTATTCGAGAAAAAGAAAAACCAGGAGTACCATGTACCAGTTGACAAACTAGCGAAATACGGTCCACCGGTGTTTATATTTGGAGTAACAGGCGTTTGTGTATATGCTTTTATAATGGTTTTACCGTACCATTACGAAAACAGCGGAGGTTATGTTTTGTCGTGCCACCAAGCATTTACAGCATTTGTTGCTGTGCAAATGATATTGAATTGGTTCTGTATCCGACTAGTTGATTCTTCTTATCAACCCATCAACGATAACCAGACTACGCTAAGTACCACACACGACGCTCGCTTCAATATTATTAACCCATCAACACCGCGCAACAGAAATTCTGTTTCAGAAACTATGCAAAGGACACCAGAATCTTCGGACATCAGTACAAGTACTGTTGACAAAAAGGAGAGCTGTGCTGTTAGGACGACCCGTTATCCTTACTGGTCGTGGAAACCGTGCATGTCTTGTAACTGGATGAGACCCCCAAGAACGTCACATTGTCCGTTTTGCAAGAAATGTTTTTTGAAAAGAGACCATCACTGTTATATAGCAGGAGCCTGTCTTGGGTGGAGAAATTACCGTCATTTTTTAGTGTTCAGTTTTTGGGCTACAATCGCAGCTACTTATGGAACATTCCATTCTCTTTCATACTTCTACACGCAAATTTGGCCTTACATGTCTTTTCTTGACTTTGTGTTTGTATTCTCCATAATTCGCTGGATTTTGGGATTTACGTCCTTCCATATAGCATCTGCTATGACGTTCGGAACCTTACTTCTGTTTCTGCTGTATGAAATTCCTTCTTTTCTGAAGGATCATGTAATATATGCATCACAAGGAGTAACATCTTTTGAATACACCAGTGTGTCTAAAAGTGTTAAAATAACAGATAAAAGACCGTTTTCGGAGAGGATGGGAAGCATTTTTGGTGATTATTGGATTTTGAATATTTTTGTACCCCTTCATTTTGTTTTTTCACCAAACGAGGACCCCATCAACTGGCCAGACATCAATGCCCAAGAACTGAGTGATTGAGGTGTAGTGGTACAATAACTACTTTTGATGCAAATATTGCACATCTCGTACTGTTTTAGTTGTTCGTGGTGTATTAAATAGTTCATACTTCAGCAGGCTTGTCATTTCCAGACGGGCGTGACGGGGCGTCGCCCTCACCATCAGTCGCCCGTATAAACTCAATTGTCTTCGAGAGGTAAACGCTCTCCCCATGGCGCGTTCTGAGGGAAACGAAAGTCAATTTCATGTGTGACATCTGAAGGTATTAGTCTTGCCCAGCTCCTCAGTCGGTGCTCTTCACCGACAGGATATATAACGTCACTCGAGTTCAACATCCTAAAGCGTACGCAATGGTAACCCACTTGTTTGATATATACAAAATGTATGTAACTCCCAGGAAGAATTGCCAATGCTGTTCGATTCCGTCAGCCGACTCCCATCGCAACTGTTGGCACCTCGAGTGACTTGTTTCGTAGGAAAATATTTTGTGACAATAAGGATGTCATGCAAGATTATGAAGATAGCAGCAGTTTTAACTTCAGCATTCAATCCATGTTGTGATACACATGGTACTGTCAAAGCTGAAAAGTTAAGTTCAAAATCCCGATTTCCAAAAGAATTTTGAAGTTCACTTTCAGCTTTGATATTACCATGTTGTTAAGTTACCTCTTAGGGCCTGTTTTATATTTCTTGTCACTCAGTATAACAGCCCGGACATCCCTGAGATTTCGAAATTCGAACCTATTTTTGCGAATATTCTGCATGATTTTTGTTTCATACTCGAATCATTCATTGTCTATTGCATTTGATTATAGAGAGTGACTGTTTGGGCATCTTTTGTCTGAATTTGAAACTTTCAGATATTAGAGATATCGTAAAAAAGACCAATGATCTTGAAAATGGCTCTCATGAGATGAATTAAGGCGGATCAAAAACGCCCCCCCCCCCCTCTACGGTCATTTAAGGCGAACCATTACGACACTCCTGAAATTTTGAAAATGACAAGCCTGAGAACTAACTAGTGGCGACCGGTTCAGAGGGCCTGGGTGGTCAATGGCCAGGGGCCCCGAGCTCCATGGGGCCACGAATGGCTCAAAGGAAAAAGAAATGTGTAGGTTTTTTGGGGGGCCCCCTCTTTAAAAAATTGGGCCCCCACAGGAAAGTTAATAATTTACAGGCTCATGTGCATAATTGAAATTTCTCCGCGCGCTGGAATAGAGTTTTTCATCAACACGCCGTTCCGTAGTCTCCGCTTACAGTAAACCGAAAGTAATACACGATGACATCTAGTCCAACAAATCAAGAAGAAGCCGAAGGAAGAATCAAAAGTTTTTATACAACTGAATTCTCCTCTCTAGAGTGAAGGATTTGGCGTTTTTCATCCATAATTTTCAAAATTGCCCCCCACCGCGCCGAACCATGGTCTGCCCGGTGCGTCCTGTGTCCGAGGGTCCCATCATAATTATGCCCCCCCCCCCCCCCCCCCAAAGGGCCTCCGGCCGCCAGTGCTGAGAACTTATGCTTTACGAATAAGTGACTTATTCGACATAAAAAATGTAATTCAGATGTGAAATAAAAAAAGTAAGATTTAATTAAATGTTGAGTATCGGGTATGGTGTCGGCAATTGATAGTCCGGCGAACAGAGTGTTGTGGTTTCGGGCTGAAGTTATCTACAGCGGAGAAAAGCCGGCTCGAAATCTACCAGTGATGGGGGCTACACTGATTCTGACACCTCTTTTGTCCCCATGAACTCTCCAGACAGAAGTGTTGGTTGCCGATGCCCAGGGGTGGACTAGGACAAGCAAAGTTGCCGGGAGACGTACCAAGAGGGCTGGACCAGAACAAAATTTGGATTTTTCGAATCCAACACACAAAACTAAAGTGTTAAAACTGACACTTTCAAGGTGTTGAACCCATTCTAACTCTTAGGGTTTGATTTTAACACTCAAAGTGCAATGCTTTAAGCACTTTGACATTACAATCGTCAGACATCTGAAACTTGAATGGATGGCACTTCCCATGTGTCTAGCATTGGTGGTTCTTCCAGAATCGTCCATAATTTGATTTGCGCTTGGTGGGTACATAAATAAAAGGACACAACGCAGATGACGCGGATCAGGCTCGAAAGTTCGAGCCTGATCCGCGTCACCTGCGTTGTTTCCTTTTAAGTGTCGCGACATTACACTTGTCAAGTGGTATTATTGTAACACCTGTTAAGTTCTGGGATATCTACACTTGAACAAAGTGCCAGTTCAGAACTTAGTAAGTGTTAAATACAGCACCTCAGGTGTAGTTTTTAACACTTTAGTTTTTAGTGTGAAAGAAGGCTGCTTCCTTGCATCTGAATGGTCAATGGCTGTCCACATAGAGAACATTTTCGATGGCATTTTTGTCGCTCATTTGGCAAAAATGGTTCCACCAAAGGGGTCCCCGGTCACGTGAGGCCGACCACAGTTCGGCCCAGTGGGAGAAAATTTGTCCTTTCACCCGACCGATCAAAGGTAGATTAGACTGCTGATTTCGATGAACCGACGGTCTTATGCAATCAGATCCATTTCGCCTTTTGGCAATTTTCATTAAATTTCATGCGCGAACAGGAGTTGGGCTGTGAAATCTGGGGGGGGGGGGGGGGGGGAGGGGGGACCGGGAAATTTCCGGTGGACGAACCGGCCAGTCCGCCTCTGCTAATGTCCATCTCCCATCCTCACCCCACTATATGCAAAGTCTACACCACCCTGCAACTTTAACTTAATATTACCATATGATGACCTCTCGATCGGCAGAATAGTAAATGGTTGAATAGCAAAAACTGGATGTATGGTGGCTCGACCGATATTCCATTTGGAATAGCGTTGAATTTAATAGTCTCCGGGCCTTGGAAGACCAATAGTTTTGTAGACATTGCCTATGCACCAATCTTGCGAATAACTCCTGTCAATTACAATGTAGAAGTTATGTTAAGTTATTGTTAACCCGAAAAGGGGTTACCGGTACCTTAGAGTTTTTCGGCCCTTATTCTGATTGTTGTAGCAAGAGAAATGTAAAGTGATAGTGGTATGTTGGTGCAAAGGCTGAAATGACAGCATGGAATTGTGAAGGCTGTTTTATGAGATTTTGTTAATGAGCCGATGAGTGAGGTGCTGTGATGTAATACACTGTTGGAAGGGATATTGAGAGCTCTTTCCAACAGTGTTTACTTGCCAACAGTTTTATCTTCAGTTCAGAGTAAAAGAACACAAAGTTTATTATCATTATAATGTACACAATAAAGGATTTGAACCACCCCAGTTTTTCCAACTTGTTCGAAAATACATTCGACCGAATATTTTACGAAATGTTTGGCATGAACCCGAATAGTTTCACAAGAAAATGTTAATTTTTAAGTTGGTTGACGTGCACCCTTCATAACCACGCGGTCACTTAGTAGACCATGCATATAGTGTTTTGAAAATCACAAATTGACTTGCAACGTGTGTTGCTTCAGATCCCTGTGCATTTCGTAGCTAGATCTGTTTAGTATGCTACATTTCTACACGTTACATAGTCTTTACAATGTTCGGGGCAGAATATTATCTGATTTTGAGAGAGCCCCGTCACCCCGGACAATATAAAATATCACTCTGGCATGTGCGCTGGTAGAGGGATAGATAGAAGGTGTTGTGTAATATTCTTGCCCAGGAATAGGATCAAATCGGCCAACATCAAGTGCGTACCCTCATTGACTTGAGACGGAGGTGTCGAACTTGTTTACAAGTCAGCGGTGGATAGACACAACACTGAATAGTTAAAATGAACTTTTTGGATACCGACTACTTGTGCACTGGACGGGTGATACCACGGACTTTCTTCGGTGAATACGTCCGGAATGATGATTTATTTGTCAATAAATGAAGTTTCTTTCACCTGGTTTATTGCTTTTAACTGTTTTTTAAATTGTTTGGCATTCACACAGAAATGTTTGGAGTGGTTCAAAACGTTTTTGTGTAGTATATATAATGGCACAGGGGCAATATTAGTGGACGTTCTTGTTATTTAGGCTATCTACAGTACAGTATTGTAAGGGAATTAAAGCTCATTCACATTATTGACTTTTAGGCGGATAGACGAACGAAACTATTGTTCGCCCAATTTGTTCAAGCCCGACGACCAAGGAAAACATATATTAAGGCATAACCAGAACGGGATCACCTTGAAAGGCATAACCAGAACGGGATCACCTGGAACGGTCTGGAAATAAGCAGACTGTCATATGTAGAATGAGGTCCTCAGAACAGGGTAGCATTACTAAATTTACCCTCTGTGCACCTTAATCTTAATCAAGGTCTCAGGCCTAAACAAAAAGAGGTACCCAGATGATAAATTGGAGGATTCTAGCCCACTGTATGGGATTGCAATAGCAAATTCACCCTCTGGGGACCTCAATTTTTCAAATGACAGATTGCTTATTTTCAGGCTTGTATGCCGTCCGCTTCTATTCGTAAACGTATGAGAGGGTTGCTGGAGAACAATGGGGATTCATGAATAGTCTGTTAGTGATAACGTTTTTAAGTGACTAGGAAATGAATACCTCACTTTCTTAATCATCTTATGTATTTACATTCATTTCTACTTTTCGGTGTATATTAAATATACATTCAACATATACTATAAATATACTTGTCATGAAATATTTATTCTATCCCCACAACAGTGCATTTTTTATGTATCAAATCCAACCATCTTTGATACAGTACCTGCATATTCAGCTGGAGATCTGACACCTAATAATATTTTTTTTAAAACTTTGTGAAAAAAACCCCAGAGAAAAGCTCCCTCTCTCTCTCTCACACACACACACACACACACACACACAAACGGGGAACGACGGCTGCATTTTAATATACTTTTTAACAGTTAAAAGAACAAAATAATAAAAATGTCGACCTTATGAGTGGTGTACAACTGTAAAGGTCACTTTTGGCTCTGAGTGGAGAAAGTGTTCCATTCGGGTTATTTTTTTTTTTTTTTTCGATCATTGACAATTTTCACACTCATGCGAAAAAAGAAAATCGTGATATCGAAAAATATTTTAATTTTTTATTTGCAAATAAAAAATTTAAAGATTTTTTTATGAAAAGGTCCATGCGCGCTTAAATCGAAAAATAATATTTTTCATTTTTTATTTGTTTTTTTTTTTTTTGTTTGAAAAATGAAAATTTTAAGATTTTTGATGTAAGCCAGTGTAAGCCAGAAAAATCCAAAAAATCGACCCGATGAGCCAGAAAGGATAACTTTCTAACTCGGAGCCAAATGCGACCTCAAACACTACTACTGTTATGTGTGCATGCATGTACATGTTAGGTCACAGTCAATGGTTGCATGTGTATATTACTTGATAAGACTATAGTAGCTTCCATGAACGCTTATCCCCTTGTGCAAATATTAGTGGGATTAAATATCGAACTTAAACCATCGACAACGTGCCACTGTACTCGGGTGTCGGTTATTTATTTACTGATTTATTTGTGTTTAAGGTCACATGTTTCTGCTAATGGCTAATCATGACAACGAGTTTTACGGATGGAGGAAGCCTGAGTACCCGAAGAGAACCGCCGAGCAACTGTCAGCTCCCCACGTACTAACTCCACACAAGCAGGATTTGCATTGGTTGAAGACAAGTGCACCGTCGACGTGCAGTACGTCTTAGTAATGGGGGTAAAGTGTCTTGCCCAAGGACACAACGCGGTTGCCGCAGGTGGGATTCGAACCGAGAACCTCTCGGCTTGCAGCCCGCACCTCTACCCACTGAGCCACTGACTGCGCCCCCCACCCGGGTGTCGATAATAATATTAATGAGGCCTAAAAAAAATTAAAAATCTATTTCTCAGGCTCCCCCCGCGTCGTCCTTGTGACTGCTGCATGCTTTCTTTTTGTAACCAATGCAAATTAAAAAAATAAAAATTAAATGGTTCATGTCTGATATTTTACCCAAGTCAATAAAATTGATCAATTTGTCACTTGAGTGCATCAAGGCTGCACTCAAGGGATGAAATACACCACCATCCATGATCTTCTGTAGATTATGAGGCCAAAAACATAAAACATACCAAGTACATGAAGTTTTGATGGTAAATAAATAATTAGAAAAATAAAAAATAAAACAAAGAACCGCTCGCCCACATGCAATTTTACAAAAAAAAATGAGAAATAGAAAATCTACTTTGTGGGGGCCTAACACGATCTTATCCGGGCTCATACTCCATTACTGGACCACCCCAGTGGTAGCCTGTTGGACTTCTATGCTATAGGTCCCGAGTTCGATCCCCGTCAGGGACGACCCGCGTTGTGTCATTGGGCAAGGCTCTATCCCGGTTGCCTACATGTGGGTGGGGGTGGGGGGGCGATGACGCCGTGTACTAAGGCGAACTGCACGTCGATGGTGCACATGTCTTCAACCGCTGTAACCCTGCGTGAGCGGAGCTTGAACAGAGTTAGAATGTTGAGGAGCTGACAGTTGCTCGCCGATGCTCGGTGGTTCTCTCCGGGTACTCCGGCTTCCTCCACCCGTAAAACTGTCACGGTGTCACGATTAGCCATTGTGCAAACATATGTGACCTTAAACACCAATAAATAAATAAATACCGTACCTCCATCAGTCATTAGCAGTCCAACAGTCGCCAATGGTGCTCGGAAGAAATGAGACATCCACGTATTAAATCTCCACATACCATACATGTTGGCGGAGATAACGTTTTTGTCCCGTTTGAAACACAATACAACTTAGTGGAAATAAATTTGTGGACGCATTTCTCAGCTCCACAATCATTTGGACCAAATTCGTGGTAATAATTTTGTTTTTATAATCGCAGAAGACAACAGATAGAGTTACATCCCTTGGGTCGTTAAGGAAACGAGTAAACAGTGTTTTGTTGAAATATCGTCCCCTGAGTTTCAATGTGTTCTATGTGCCTACAGGCACATAGAACACATTGGTACTCAGGGGACGAATTATTTGCTCTTATTTTATTTTTATGATTGTATTGTCGGAAATCTGATGATATTTGTGACTATTTTCGGGTTTTTTGGTTCGAGTTTTATAATGAGGCGAGCAGAAGTGAAAAGTTTTCATTGAAACCATATACCCACGATGTTTCGCGTGCGCTTATACCCCAGATGTTGCACGCTCTCGTATACCTTGGATGTTGGGCGCACCCTTTGCCATGGCTGTTTGTCCAAGGCATTCTGACCAATCAATAGACAGGATTTATCGGGATATAGGGACAATATAATATATGCAGTCTAAAATCAGTTGGGTTTAGAATCAACCCAAATCAACTGGGTAGAATCCAACTGAGGCACCCCTCTGTTCTGTTTCCAATTATACGACATAAGGGCAATAACTCGAAATCATATTAACTCATAAAAATACAATACCTCACGGATTGGCACTCCCACAACCCGTCAGTCAGCGTCGGGTTTGTTCTCCTATTCGGCCTTCACGAAGCCAACCCGGAATACAGAATCATGGCCATTGATCACCACTGAACTCCTTTCAAGCCGTCACCGTCGAATCCTGCCCCAATTGGACCCGTCTCCAGCGTGTTTCTTTCGAAATATTTTGAATTGAACGTCTGAGTACCAGTAGACTACTTGATCCCGACAGATTTCCAGGAACCTATTGGACGTTTACCTAGCGCAACTCGAAACGACACTTCCAAATACAATTCTCAGATAACAAAAACATTTCATTTTTACCTACAAAACATAGCTTATGGTCACTCGTAGGAACGAGCTTGTAGCGCGTTCCAACGAGGGTCAAAAGCGATGTTTTGGTTGCAAAAACTGAAAAATTGATAAGATCTTTGTAGATGTGAGCAGTGGAAAACAGGCCAGCGGAGGTAGCCAATGAGTTTAAACCACCAATTCTGACCACTGGCCTGTTGTCTGATGTTGATCTTTTAAGTGTGTTAACTTCATGTACTAAACAGAACTGTTAGTCCAAACGAGGAAAGCCCTTTCTGTCCCAATTACATGGTGTAGGCGAAGCGACTCAAAATCATGAAAAATAGACTCGAACTGGCTCTCCCAGAACACGGAAACTCAGGGCGAGTGGTAAGGGATACACTTGACAATCATATACGCGTGAATAAGGGCCACACGAGCGACGACTGCTCGCTCGCCTCTTACGAAGAGTCCAAGTTTGTGGATGAAGTTCCACAATGCATGGAACCCATCTTGAATTTACACAGCGCCATTTCCTTGTCGGTCTCCGTTCATTGACTCGAAACACTTCACGCTCTCAGTTCACAGTCAAATTCTGTAAAACAATTCGACGCCGTTATGGGCTGGAACTAGTCTAGCCTTTAAAGAGTTCATCGCCTGTGTTTAGATTCACACGTCTGAAATATTGCAGCTAGTCGGAAAACCGAACCGCAGTAGACATCTCTTTCCGAAAATATGAACATTCATTTTCTAAAATCAACGGACGAATTGTTGCTCAATCGAGACTTGATTTGGCCAGTGGCGGCGCCAGAAATTTTTTTGGTGGGGGGGGGGGGGGGTGGGCAACTAGGGGGGCAGACTCCATGAAGGGGGGCAAATACGTAAAGGATCATGCATATCATTACTTTGTTATGAGGTAGTCGAAACTTGGACCCAAAGTCCGTAATATACTTTTTTGGTTTGGGTACGTCCTGTGGACGTACCAAACCAAAAAAGTATATTACGGACTTTGGTCCAAGTTTCGACTAAATGTAATGGTAATTAGCGGTCCTCCTTTCAAAAAATCCTGATCCGCGTCTGGTGGGTCTGTGCGTGAGAGAGAGAGAGAGAGAGAGAGAGAGAGAGAGAGAGAGAGAGAGACTCATAATGCCCGTCTGTCATAATGCGAAATCCATGAATTTTTTAGACAAGGGATATGGATAGACATGCCTTTGTTGGCTCATAACTTAATTATAACTTATAAGTATCTGCATCCGAGTCTTTAAATCTCTACTGCCTGGATGTGTTCATCAGCTAGCCTGAGGCTTTGGGCTAAGTGTGTAACTGTGTATGGGAAATTATTGGGAATAAAAAAAGAGAGGGGTGTGTGTGTGTGTGTGTGTGTGTGTGTGTGTGTGTGTGTGTGTGTGAGAGAGTGACTGAATGTGTTTGTGTGTGAGGGTGGATGGAAATGCATGCGAGATGGTTGGGGGGGGGGGCAAAGCCTTCGTTTGGGGGGTGGGGGGGCAAATTCCCCCCCCCCCCCCGTAGCGCGCCACTGGATTTGGCCGAATTTTTATGACATGACAATTTGGATGTCTCATGACAGCCGTAGATTTATCAGATAGTTCCTCTAATTGTGTTAATATCTTGATGGTTTTAAGGTGAATTAAACACTTAATGACTGAAATACAGTTGTTACGGCGGTATCGGTCACCTTTCAAAAATTGGCCGCCGCCAATTCAATCGATGTATTTTCCTATTAAATATATACCTGTGTGTGAAGACAATTGTCTCCTTGAAAAAAAATGCAAACAAATTTCAAACCGATATTGTACATGAAAGTGACAAAATAATGCACGCCTTTAGGTGACCTGATTGCGGCGGTACCGGATCAATTTTGGCGATATCGGACACGTATCCCATTGTACACTTGCGCTTGAGATTATATATCGTACCCAGATGGGGGACATTGCCTTATCTGCAGTCTGGGGGTAATAATGAAAGTATTCCCATTGGAAGCATTCAATGGAACTACGAATTTCTTTCTTGGGTAACTCTAAATCTCAACCAAAAACACGTAATAAATATAAAAGTGATATAAATTTTAATGGCCTAAAAAAAAAACGGTTTCTCAAAGAAATTACAATAAATCACATAAAAATCAATATAAGAAACATTTGTGTTTTCACACCCCCCCCCCCCCCCCCCCCCCCTCCTGCAATCGCCAAATTAGTTTACAGATACATGTAGCAGTCGATTTACTTGCTCACTGTGGTCTGTGTAGAAATTGTCAGGGTATGATCCTTTACCTAACGTTAGAAGCAGACGACACTCGTAAAAAAATTATCGTGTAACTAAAACTTTCATTTTTGCTTCCAAAACATAGGTTATGACCCCTCATTTGGAACGCGCGCGACGTGCTCCTTCCAATGAGGGTCTCAGAACCTATGTTTTGGAAGCAAAAAATGAAAATATAAAAAGATTGAATAGCGATTTTCGTGTATAGACTATAGCGCTGGCCGATTTTGGCCGTTACGTTGGGTAAAGGGTTAAAACTTGTTTACTGATATTTTATTTGTTTATTGGTTTTTGGGTTTAGCGACTTTTTCGACAGCCAGGGTCATATCGTGTCGGAGACAGTTTTATATGTGGAGAAAGTCACAGTCATCAATGAGAACTACAAGCAGAGACGAGTAACTGCAAACTCCTCAATATTCTTACTCCAGTCCACACATGCTCGTATCAGTTGGTGTTTGAGGGTTCATTGGTGAATTGTAACCGTGAAAGCCTACATGTACAATGTATGTATGGAATTCAGAGTACCGGGAGAAAATAAATCAACAAAGATGGACAACTGGCAGCTCAACAACATGCTAGTAGTATAGGTCGTATGAATCAGGCCCTATTTGGGAGATTTTTCGGGGAGGAATTCGGGGCAGCCAGTGTTAAATTCCAATAGAAGGAAGGGGACTACTTTTGGGGGAGCCAAATTTAAACTTCAGGTGTGGCGCGGCCTGTTCTATTCGATGGTCTACACATATCAATGCCCGAGTGCTATACTTTTCTGTGTCCCTTGACAATTAGAACACTACAGCACTCGGGCAGTGACTTGACAACATGGGCGCAGATCCGCTCATAGTGGCTTTTATACCATACACGTCTGCGTCCAATTAGAGAATCCGACGCCAAGTCGTAATCTCCCGTTAAAAAAAAATGCATGGTCGTAGGAACTGTCAACAGGGCTCGGGTTGGAGTCTCAAGTCTCCTTCTCCCCATTTTTTATTACAAATGTTCCCCGAGATATGCCATTCCACAGGATCCCTAAAAGTACTTCAAAATCGAAGAACAGACACGTTCGGAGGGCAAATCCACAAATCACTCACCAATAGTCCTTGTGATCAACTCCTCCCTCCCCTACAAAAGACCCCGAGAATCTAGGAAAATGCTTCTTCTGTACAACAAACTTCCGAATTTTGTTTATCCACGCCCCCCCCCTCCCAACCCCCCCCCCCCCCCCTGTTTCACCCTGCTTCCCACGACCCCCATGTAATGCCTTTGATAATCAGACACATACACACTGGAGTTAAGAAACTACACCTATCCGCTATTAAGGTAACACTGGCAAATTAACAATTGTCTGTATATAGACTCTCAAAGTGTTTAATTGACGTTGTTGTATCGGGATATCCACACATCTTGTGTGACTAAAGTGTTATGAACATCCAAAAATGCAGTCGACGAAGAGACTCTACGGCAGGGCCAACGCGTACTGTGGGATTGATGCGACTTGCTTTTTTCGTGACATGTGGGCAGTATTTAAATCCCATTTGCATCGGTTGGAAACTCAAGAACCTTGTATTTGCTATTATGCAATATGGATAATAATACGATTAGAGTGTCGTGGATTTTTTTTCTTGGTGGGGGGGGGGTGGGGGGGGGGGGGGGGTGGGGGTACAAAAATTCTCTTAATGTTTTCACATTTTTAATTTACTGAAAAGGCTAGTTAGGCTAGAAATGTTTTACAAGGGTTATCGGTTTACAACTTGTATTAAAATTTCTTCTTTGCCCACTGGCACAGATAACTGTGGCGACGAACTACGCAGGGGTGGGGCAGTTTCGTGTCCTTGCTGTTCTCAAATACTCTGGGGGAATCTTTATCCTGCACACCAGTCTCTCTCTGCATACGGGAGACAGCCACTTTGCAACCCACCCGTTGGGGTAGTACGCCGTGGCAGAATCAACTTCACCAATGGCACAGTTGTCAGCGCCTGTTCTGAAACCTCGCTAAGTTTGCTTAGCCAGAGATCCAACGCAGGATCTCTGCCATAATAGACCAGCGCACCAATTTTCGAAAGGGGAGGGGGCTACTCTGGCACGGACGGGGGCTACGTTTCGACATGCTGAATCTGTGATCTAATATGTCGAAGCGTAGCTCCCTGTTCGCGCCATCGTGGCCTAGAGCCCCCCCCCCCCCCCCCCCCCCTTGTGTTTGCCAGCGTTGCCCCCGTCAACTCTCTGTCTGGGTGTTAGTGTTAGTCCAACCAAAGCCCGAAAGAACCCAGTGACATCTCCAGTACATAGTCCCCCCCCCCCCCCCCCCCCCCCCCCCCATTAGCGCCATTTCTGCAATCCATCAGTTTCCCGAATTTCGTTAATTGTTTACTCGAAATGTCTGAGATTTGACAGTTTTCAACCCCTTCCTGGTCCGCACAGCTGTAGTGCTATTTTAAGGGCAGTACCGATGTGGTTAATACCCTGCTACTGGATTTAATATGGCATCGCAGCCATCCCCGCCATCTTTGCAGTTAATATCATTTGTGAGGTGGGAGGCGTGTTACAACCAGTAGTGTATAAATGTACCAGTAATGCCGAAATCGACCAGTAATGTCGAAAAAATTAACCAGTAATGTCGAAATCAACCAGTAATGTCGAAAAAATCGACCAGTAATGTAAAAATCCGTAATGTCGAAAAATTAACCAGTAGTGTCAAAAAGTGACGACCAAAATGACGATTTTTCGAAAAATTTCAATATTTTTTCGGGGTTGCTCAAATTGTATGTGGGGGTGGGGGGTGGTGCGTGGGTGGTCCCTAGTCTTGCTTGGGACGCATTCGACCTGGGTAAAAATGGGCTGAGTTTACTGAACTAGGGTACCCTGGCCCATCAGCACCAACAAGGCTCCCCAACTCTACGCACACACGCAAACACACCCTCACACACACACACACACACACACACACACACACACACACACACACACACACACACACACACACACACACACACACACACACACACACACAGTCTTGTTTTCCCTACATACCGAGGTACCCCATTGTCTGTCCTTTGTGTGGACTAACGGTTTCAACCTCGTTTTGCCGGTACAGTTCTGGGAAAACAACCGAGGTAAAGGGTTTCTTTTGTCTTTTGTACCTCGGTAAGGCGAAACACGCAAACTCTTTTGTCTAGTTACCTCGTCAAGTTGGTAAGACAAACGCACACAACACACACACACACACACACACACACACACACACACACACACACACACACACACACACACACACACACACACACACACAACTACTCTGACTTGAAATTAATATATCCCAGACGTCCGATTCCCACCCCCCGGATGGGTTTCCAGTGTCTCACTGGGTGAATACAATGGAGTAACAGTGGAGTTAAAATAAAACGACTATAAAAGTGAAAAAACACTCCCGGACTAGTAAAACTCTCTGAGGAGGAACATAGGGCGTCGGCCCGAGCATGTTAGAGTTAGGGTGTGGTGATGACGGTGGTGGAAAAGTGGTCGCACTGTGGTGGAGGATGGGTTAGAGGCGGTGGTAGAAAGTAAGGATAGTAGAGTGACTTCTCTGAGGCTTTGCGAGGAAGGTAATGAGGAGAAAGCTAGAGTATGCCGAGGAGCGTGAGGAGGTGGTGCGTTTCTGTCCTACCTGTTACCCTGCATTTTATTTCTGCCCTAGAAGTAAATTAACCTAAGGGGGGATAGTATTCTTATTTCACCAGACAGCTAACGTCTGCTAGGTCGAGTCTACCCGGTTGGCCTAGGCATCTTCCCCTACAGGCTTAGAGTCTCCACCCCTCCATGATCGATGCCGCTCTACCTACGTGAATAACCACGGCTAGCTAACCTTTTCATAATGGACTAGGGTCACCAGGGTGGAGTAGAACCTAGCATGAGTCAGATGACTGACATATGATACCTCCGCTCAAAGGAGTTGCCGTGGGAGCAGGGTCGATAGGCAGGAGCAGTACTCGTCACAAATAACCCTCTTTGTCACTAATATGCTCACCCTTCTCACCCTCTTTGTCACAATCACCCTTCTCACAAAGCCTGGGAGTAGTCATTCTTTTAACTTTGTAGGGCTGGAACCCGATGGGGTCATGCGACTAGAAGTATACCATTTTCGGCCGGGGTGTGGGTGGGGGTAAATCTTGTGGGTGACCCATCCGGTTAGACAATTAAGCGATAATGTTGGCCTTCCATGGAAAGCATTTACAGGCGCTTTAAAAGGGCGTTCCAATTATCGGCTTTATTTCACTCATTCGAAGTGTCTAGTCCGCGTCGAAAATGGGTAGTATCTGCTGGATTAAGGTCCACACAACATGATTCACCAAAGCAGAACATTAACCGGTCTGTGGCAAAATTCGTTCGGCTTCTCGGCCCATTCCTTTAATTTGATATTTAACAGCCGTCGATCGAGTTCGGCGTGAGTCGGGTTTATTGGCCACGGGAGGTGCTAGTTGCCCCGCAGGTCAAGATGACCCACCTGGGTAATCATTTGACAGCCTCTAGCGATTGTCGGCGCCACTCCTGTAATTCGATGATGCACAGGACTGAAACAAGTGGGGTCCATAGCCTTAGCCCTTACTGAACTATCCGGACAGACTATCAAGGCAAATCGGGGCATAGGCAGTGGCGAGACAAGGATACCCCCCCCCCCCCCCCCCCCCCCACACACACACACACACCCAGCGGACTTGTGTACAGATGGGGCCCTCAAACCCATGGCGGTGACAAATATGGTTGGGCCTGGTGTGAGAAAATTTGTGTTTGTGTACATGTGCTGGACTCTGCACATGTAGATAAACATGAAGAGGAAACAAATTGGAATGATTTATAAGGAACAACGTGAAATAACAAAGCACAAAGTTGTTATTTCACCACAAAGTTGTTAGAAGTTCCACCACATACTTGTTACTTGAAAAAGGGAGGATTTATACAGGGCGCATCCAACGCACTCCCTCTAATTTCTAAGAAATCCTATATCAAAATATTGCCTTCATGGGTAGTTAACTTACCCCCTGCACTCTGATGCCGGATTTACTCAAGATTTCGTCCTTGTTTATCCATAGTTATCCACCACCACCACCACTAGAGTTGTCAAATGTACAATAATTTATGTTTTGATTGACGAAGCTCGTTGAGCTTTGTCGATCAAAGTATAAATTGTTGAACCTTTGGTAACATTATGAGATATACGTCAACATGCGAAAATTTGAAATTCTAAGAGTGAAGAGGGTTAAATTATAATCTTGATAATTGAAAATAAATTATTCTTTTACAATTGGCTGGAGCGTGCCAACAGGTACGCATCAGTCAATTTATAATAGGATAATTTTCAACAAACTTTGTTGTAACAGAATAATTGACCTAGCTCAACAGAAATAATTAGTTATGCACACTGTTCTCCGTTGGTATCATATTTTATGCCCGACAACCCTATTTGTGATGGAACCCCTAAAGGTCGGGTCACCGTGGTCGTACTCCATCCACTCCCATGGGATATCCCGCCACTGGACATTGCCCGGCTTCCCGGTTAAGCATGACGTCAAGATAACGTAATGTCGCGTCAGGCCGCGATACCCTATATAGTGTCCAAAATGGCCGAATTCTTCTCTAATGGGAGCTTCTATTTGCGCGCGGACGTGCTTGCACGAATGTCAGTAGAGATGATGCCGCAAGGCCGCGGGACATCATGTGTACCCATAATGTACCCGAATATTGGTCACGTAATGACATCCTGCTGTCTGACATACTTGTGCCTAGTTCCGGGAACTTTTTTCAGGTAACCAGGTACGATAGGCGTGTGATATACTACTTTCGCACACACGTACGTACGGGCGGACGGTCTGGAGGGGATCTTTAATATATCTCACCAAGACCTCCTTTGGAGGTCAGTGGCGTAATAATGCTAGTTTGGCATGAATATGACCAATCTGGGTGACAATAAATTAGGGGTGCGTGTTGTTACATCGGTAGCGCATCGGGCTCGGAATCCGAATGTTGTATAGGATCCGAGTTCGATACCCGATCAAAGGATCTGCGTTGTATCCTATGGCAAGGCACTTCACCTCAATTGCCAGTGTGGGAGAACGGTGGCGCCGTGTCCTAATGCGTATCGCACGTTGATGGAACAAATGCCTTCAAGCAATGAACACTCTGTGCAGACAGGGTTAACCTTTTCAACTCAACCCTGAACTCCTGAATGGTTTGATCTATTTTGCGTGTTGTCCGTGTAGTTGGTAGAGTCTACATTGTATTCTTTGGGGATATTTGTCATAATCGAGTCCAGAAGCCCATTTGGGCTGTTGGACTCGATTATGACAAATAATCCTCTAGAATGTATCACTAGAATCTTCCTGTACATGCCTGTGGTAAATCTTTCTTTACGCAAAAATATTTGCACTGCGAGTTGAAAGGATTAACCCTTAAGCCCCCATATAGCCCCAAACCGCCACTTTTATATTGCATTGTAGCAGGTGCTCCCTTGTGTAATCTTTTTTATTACTCTTGTGTGTAGACTGAATTTTCCCTGGCAGTGGTTCTACATCACTGCTGGCTGCCTGAATAGGCAGCCAGCAGTGATGTAGAACCACTGCCAAGTCATCAATAACTATGTAAACAGAAAAAGGCCATAAATACTTTAAAATTAATCTGAGGACTTAAGGGTTAATACGTCGGAGAGTATGGCAATTACTCGCTGCTGCTCGGTGGTGCTCTCCGGGTAAAACGACTTCCTCCAATCGTAACACTACCGCACGCGTTATGACCTTGGCTGTTAAAGCGCCGTAAAACACCAGCCAACCAAACAGACAGAATAAATTACGTTGGGGCATTTGGGTAGTTAATAATTACGCCCATTACTTGATTGCTTAGATATTATGACGTTTAAAACAAGATAAAACACAAACTTGATAAAACATCAAATATAATATATGGCACTGTGACTGGCTGTATAAGCCAGTTCTGATGGTGTATCTATATTTTAGCTGAGTAAAGAGATATGAATAATTCTCACTACACGTATTGAGTTTATTTAAAGCAAAAATGTGTCAATTAACGCGCTGCACTCTGATGTCGAGAATACCTCCCCCACCCTCAGCCCCATCTCTCTGTCATCTATGGTTATCTGTCTCCTGTGTTGTCAAAAATTCAGCAATTTAGATTTTGGTTGACAGGGCTCCAATGGAGCTCTGTCAATCGAAATCTAAATTGCTGAATTTCTGACAATGCAGTGGAGATAACCATAGATGACAAGGATTTTTGACACCAGAATGCAGGGGGTTAAAGGGTGAACACTCCGTAGATTGGAGGGAAGTTCTCAACATTGATACAGTGGAAGAATATGCCATGACTGTTCACGCAAGCATACTACCCATTCCTCGTGAAAACCAAAAAAAATGCAATTCTACACTTCGGATATTGTCCGAACTTCTACATTTATGACGAATATATAAAATATAAAAATGATATAAGAAATCTTTAATGACATAAAATGATACATACATGTCTCTCTGCCTGTCTGTCATGATGTCTGTCCGTTCGTGTATTTGCGGCTATTATGCCTGCTATTATGCCTGCCTGCCTGCCTGCCTGCCTGTCTGTCTGTCTGTCTGTCTGTCTGTCTGTCGTTATTGGTTCCAGTATCGGTCATAAGCAATGTAGACTTTAAAAGTTCGTTGCCCGAGTGTTGAGTGTTCTATGTCCCTGTGGGAAATTCAACACTCTAGCACGCAGGCGACGTTTTGATAAAATTTGTGATGTATAGATGTAAAGTGAGAACTCAAAAACTGCCTCTAGGGAAAATAATGGAAACTGCCTTAGAATTATAAATGATTAACTCTTAATTACTATTAACGAAATTAATATAAGCCATGCGGTTCGCTTTTACCATTTCTAAATCTAGATTCAGTTAAACTTGATTCAAATGAAATGATTCTATTACAAAATCTAACACTCCTTGCACATTTGGGCCACCGAGCTTTGTTCTGACTTAAGCTCGATTTCGCCAAAAAATGTCTACAACCAGAAACCAGTCAATGCGTGAGCAATCGCGCCTAAGTGTCAGCCATGAATTAAACCATTGTTAATTTCCAGAAAAAAATCTGTCTTATCCTTAAAGCGAGGCCACTCTGAGGGCCAGACTTTTGAATAAGCATTCTCATGCTTATCATAAACTCATTACCAGCAGAATTAAAAGTCAGTTGCGTAGCAAGGGACGGTGAAATGTGTAGTGAGGGAACATAGTTTGTTGCAAGAGCTCGAAAGTTCAAACAAACGCGATTGATCGTGCCTAGCACAGATGGATTTGACTGCAGCGACATGCGAATGATTATTTCAAAAATTTCGTTTGGAAACATTGGGCGTGAAGTATTGCTGTCGCTACGTCTATATGTGTCTCTGCTACGTATTGTATTAACTGCATGTTCGACACTCATTCTCACATGAGTTTCAGTATTGTTGATCCCCCTACTATATGCCACCATTTTTATACAACTTTCATCCTTATTGACATTCACTTTCTGATCACTTCTGCATACTTTCACATTATCCTTGTTACTTTCGGTTGCTTTCGCACACAATAACTCACAATTCATGCTTACCATTTCACTCCCAGACTCGGGGTGTTCACTCTCCGCAGAACCAACCACACGCGTTATACGCCTAAGCTGGCAATTTGTGTCTGTATCAGTTATATGATCTTGACACTCTACCCATTTTGAACCAGTTTCAGCCACCCTTTCTACAACACGCCCCTGTCTGTTCTCACACATCCCCTGACTTACTCCCGTAGACCAACTGCTGTTATTACCCATGCTTCCATCTGTGTCATATTCACTGCTATTTTCACATTTGTCGTAAGTATCATTACCAACATAGCAAGGGTCGACTTCAAACGCTTCACAATACGATTGTAAGTCATTGGCCGTAAGTGTGGATAGGAGGCTAACGTAATGGTCACCATGTCCTTCAGCAAAATGACCGATAGTAAGAACTGGTAGCCCCGCTGTAGCATGAGTTGGAGAAATCATCCGCATGTGCATTTCCCCCATATTTGAAACAATCAGTATATCAACGTTAAATATATCTGCGATTCTTTGAATTGTAAAGTGATCCCCGTATGTACCATCCCGGGCCATATTAGCTAAATATTTATCCAAATCGTTTCCATCAATGAAATTACAGAGAGGTTCGTTGTCAATAGCCCTGCGATTTGTTCGCATATTAGCGACCACTTCCTGTCGTAATGTTTCCGGTGACCTGTGTATGCCAATTCGCTGTAACTGGTCAGCAAAGGCAGCAAATTGACAGTTTCCATCACCACCAGAATCTAACCGGACCGAAAAGCCCTGGTCAGTAAAAGCATTTAGTCGGTCTGTGTGTGTCATTGGTATGAGATATTTGGTACGGTGGTCGGAACGCTTCACTACAGGGACTTTAACAGCTAAATCGTCAACTGGTACCCACTTTACAGTTTGTTGCCCACCAGCCAATGTAAATTTCACTCTATACAGGACCGATTTCAAATTTCTACATTCAACAACAGCGTCAACTACTTTGGATCGAGTCAGCCTAGACCGCTTGCCTCGAAGGCACACTAAAACATTTTGACCGATGGTATAAACAGGTGGTGGATTATCTTTGAGGTGTTGCTTCATTGTTCTGTCATTGATTCTCTTTGTTGCCCTCATGGCATCATGTCGCAACTTATCGCGCTGTTTATTGAATTGTCTATAGTCTCTTGACGTGGGTGTTTTTAGGTTCCTTGCTTGTATAGTCTGAGTTTGGACAGATGTTTCACATTGTCGTCTGAGTGACCTATTCGATTCCCGCCCATAGTAAATTTCAAAAGGAGATTTCCACCCCAGTTCTTTACGTTTTTCTTCATTGAGTATTGCATTGTACTGATGCAAATTTTTCACCCAATTAACGCCTTTTCTTTTGTAGAGGAGGAAATCGTACAGGATCTTCTTCCGTAGGGTTCTGTGTAACCGTTCGACTTTTCCTTGACTTTTTGGATGAAACGGGGAACTTCGAAATATTTGTACGTCCAGAGAGCGCATCAGTCTACGTACTGCGCCTACAAATTCTTTCCCGTGGTCATGTTGCAAAATAACAGGTGCACCATGTTCAATATATATCGAATGTAAAATTCGGGCAATCAGGTCAGAGGATTTATTTTCGAGTGGTCTTAGCCATATATACCTACTAAAAACGTCAACCACAGTTAATACTTATCTATAGCGGGTGCCTTCGAATGTAGTTTGCAGACGAGAAAAGTCCAGCAAGTCAATTTGATGGCGATCTTGGACACTCTTAGCCATAATAGGTTTAATCGGTGCACGATTAGAAAATTTGACATTGAGTCTTTGGTAAATTGGGTCACGCTGACACACTCTTTGTACAGTTTTTTCGCTTATGCCAACAGCCCTGCTTGAAATCTTCATCTTAATTTTTCTAGCACCAGCCCCTTTCGTTCTCCTCATTTCTCGTTTAATAAAATATTTCACTTCACTCTTTCTGACAACAATTTTACCATCTAGTAGAAGCGTATTTCCATCTTCTGCTAAGCGATATCGATTTCGACGTAAACGGGTCAATGCACTCCTGTGTTGTGCTGTTCGATCTACTGTTGGCACATTAAAGTCACCTCTTAAAACAGTTACTATTATCTCGTACATCGCACCCTCCATTGGTCTACAACCTGTGGGTGAAGACGGAGGAATTACCATAACAGCTAAGATAAAAACACCGAGCATTATTGGCGCCATGTTTACTCTTCAAAATTAATGGTGAATCTGTTTATTTCCGGCCGACGTTTTCCCAACGCATGTACACTGTTACGTAATCCATACGCCCACACATTAACATGTCCTATCTGTATTGGAACGCATCGTACCTCACTCAGCGAGTTATCGCTTACTCTGTATATAAATCTATAACTACACCATGTGCGTAGGTGGCTCCAGCGAATCGCCGAAGGGGGGGGGGGGGGGCTTCCGTGTCCGACGGGGGGGGGGGGCATGTGGTCCGACAGGGTGGGGGCGCTACACCATGTGTCCTCGAATCGACAACGCAAGGCTATAAACGGGAGAGGGGTGTAATTTTTTTTCCAGAACATGTTCTTCATTGATTGCACCGGGCTCTGGTATCATTTCTTACAAAGCTCTTACGGTGGAAGAGATTCCCAAGAAATAGCACCAGAGACTAGAGAGTACACAGAGTACTTTCTATTGAGTTAAATATAAATCAGCCCGAACTCCGATACTGCTTTCAACAAAATTACTAAATTTGTCCGACAGGAGCACTAACACTTGCTGACGGGGGGGGGGGTATAGCCACCCCCCCCCCCCTCCCCCGATGACACTCCTGGTCGTGTGCTTTGATGACTGACAATTATAATGTCAGTCACTACCCGATATTTGCTACATGTCTACCAATTTGCTACCTGTCATTTTACCAACATCCATCAATCAGTCTGCGTTACCCGCATTTACCCGCATGTACGTGGGGAGCAGTATTAGCTCAATCGAGAAATTGCCTCGCAATTCAATTTGATGAATATCCGGGTTCTATACCTGACGAGGTCAGTTAAGTTGTGTCCTTGGGAATGACACTTTATTCCAGGTGCACGTTGACTTCGTGTGCAAAGCCACATGCCGAAATCACACGTGTATGGTGCGCGTGCTTTAAACTAAGTGTCGTAAACGAAATCAATCAATCAATCAACCAACCAATCAATCTTTGTATGTAGGTCTGCCTGTCTTTCCGTCATTCAGTTGTCTATCCACGTCTAGGGGTTATTTTTTCATACGCCACATTGCTATCTGTCTGTCTGGATTTCTGTCCGTCTGCCTGGATGCTGCTAACCTGCCTGCCTACACACTTGCCAGTCTACATGTGTGACTGCATGTCTGTCTGTGCGAGCGCTAAATACTAGACTAAATATTTCAGCGTCGTATCAATTCATTATCTATCCAGAGAGAGAGAGAGAGAGAGGAGGGGGAGGAAGGCGAGACAGAGAGTTGGGCAAAGACAGAGGGAAAGGGGGATAGAGAGAGAGAGAGAGAGAGAGAGAGAGAGAGAGAGAGAGAGAGGGCGATAGAGAAAGAAGGGAGAGAGAGAGAGAGAGAGAGAGAGAGAGAGAGAGAGATGGACAAAGACAGAGGGAAAAGGGGATAGGGAGAGAGCGATACAGAGAGAGAAAGAAGGGAGAGAGAGAAGGAGAGATAGAGATAGGGGCAAAGGCAGGGGGATAGAGAGAGGGGCATGGGGCATAGATAGATAGATAGATAGACAGACAGACAGACAGACAGACAGACAGACAGACAGACAGACAGACAGACAGACAGATAGATAGATAGATAGATAGATAGATAGATAGATAGATAGATAGATAGATAGATAGATAGATAGATAGAGAGAGAGAGGGGCAACGGCAGACAGAGAGAGAGGGGGAGGGCAAAGGCAAAGTGAGAGAGAGAGAGAGAGAGAGAGAAAGAGAGAAAATAGGATGGGACATGTTGTGCATATGAAAGAGGGAAATAATTGTTAAACATAAAATTCCATATTTACTGGGGTAAATGTGTTTAAACTTGCGCGAAAATGGTTAAAAGTCTATAAAGATAGGCAAAAGTACATTTTGAGCAACCCGAAAAAATATTGAAATTTTTGCGAAAAATCGTCATTTTGGTCGTCACTTTTTTCGTCACTGGTTGATTTCGACATTACTGGTTCATTTTTTCGACATTACTGGTTGTAACAAGGCGGTTTATTCTCGTTAACATTTTGTGCGACCGCGTGTGTCTATATCGATGAACAGCGCGGAAATGGGTGATCCGCTACACAAGGAAAAGGGAGCCTTAAGACTAGTCAGTATCTGTGCGCATGCGTAGTATAATCCGTTTATCTTTGAAACATGATGTTTTTAACGTGTTGAAGTCGGATATTTTTCAACATTTCTTGAATTTGATGCTGTGTTTGCGTTACATAATGATGCAGACACGTAAATAAATTATATTTGGGCTGATTACGACAAGTAGAATGTTGATTATGTGATTTCTGTCTTCGATATGAAGCGTGAACTGAGTCGACCCCAATGCGGCCAGTTTCTTTCAGTTTTAGTCAGATGAAATTTGACCGGGTTGCTCAAAGACTGTGAGGGCCAGGAGGGCCCCGGGTCACAGTCTTACAAAGACTACCTTAAGGGCCTATATAAGTTATGGAATTTTGTTTATTTTGAAATTCTCACCTCTCATAATCCTTAAATTCAGATGAAATATACACAAATTATACATCAAAATGAAGGTTGGGATGTATAGAACACGAAACACATATGTAATCAACTCATAGAGTCGACTGTAGGCACCACTGGTTCCTGGAAGTCTGCTATCGTATTCGCACCAGAACTGATAATAAAATAATATTTGATCAGAACAACTTGTGACTAAATGTGCTTCATATATCCAAGAACAAAGCTAGGCATTCAAAACACTTTCGAATACAGCGATGGGTCTGCATTTTGGAAAAGGACAACACTGTCTGTCTGACAGACATGCGCAAATCACTCGTTACCACGAATTTCCATCAAAAAACAAAATCGTAATTCTAAGATATTTCAACAGGTATCATGATACCTTGTATTGAATATGGCAAATGTGCAATCTCTATCTAATAACAGTATACTGCATGAAGGCGATCTTTTTCATTATTTGATTTTAGACGGCGTTGTTTGTACATGCTTTTTCTGTCCGATGACGTCGGCCGGAAATCGAAAGTATTCTCATACTTAAACAAAAGCAAAGGCTTTGGAATTTCCCCCCATGCAGCTCTGTCGCCGTGTTTTGAAGAATTTTTATCCCCTAGCTTAGTTCTTGGATATGTAAAGCACATTTGGCCACAAGTTGTTTTTGTGAAATATTATTAAATTATCAGTTCTGGTGCGAATACGGCAGCAGACTTCCAGGAACCTGTGGTGCCTACAGTCGACTCTATGAGTAGATTTCACATGTGTTTCGTGTTCTATACATCCCAGCCTTCATTTTGATGTACATTTTGAGTATATTTAATTTGAATTGAAGGAATATCAGAGGTGAGAATTTTCAAAATAAACAAAATTTCATTACTTATATAGGCCCTTAAGACATGTTACTGTTATAACTTAAAATGGAAACACAGCATTTTTTCGGATTTAGGAAATCACACCGTGTATTCAAATGAAGTAACCCATAATAGAAATTTGTTCCTTCTATATGTCGTTACCAGAGAACAAACAACTTTTTGCCGTCCTTGTATTTTCGCGTTTTCTGCAACTTAGGA
The DNA here is from genome assembly GCA_031216915.1 of Pictodentalium vernedei. Lineage (NCBI taxonomy): Eukaryota > Metazoa > Mollusca > Scaphopoda > Dentaliida > Dentaliidae > Pictodentalium > Pictodentalium vernedei. Next base: position 358,424,614 of record CM062293.1, read on the forward strand.
GCTCACGGCGCATGCACAAAAGTTGTTTATTGTTTACGATTACCACTATATTGAGAGAGAAGCTAATATTTGGTATTTAGTTCAAGAAATAAATTGCCTTCAAAAATATGGCCTCATAGTTCACAGAAAAACGATAACTTTATTGTTATTCAAAATAAAATTTCAAAGTGATCCGTTACCGCCAATGATCCGATACTGCCGCATCAACTGTATCTATAACTGGAACACGAAAGAAAATTGGCACATGTTTTGAATAAATGAACATCACATTAGGCCTACATCAACGGTCGTCTGCCTGCAAATTTCAGCACTTATGTAAGATTCAGAGGTGGACAGGCCGTATGGTCCGTTGGGGATTTCCCCGGTGGGCCCCTATTGGGTGCCCCCAGCCCCCCCCCCCCCCCCAAAAAAAAACAACAACAAAACAAAAAAAACAAACTGATGCAGTCCAACATCTGTTGGTGCATGAAATGTAGTGAAAATGGCCAAAGGGAGGAATGGGTCGTAGTTTTATCGAAATGACCTCTATGTGGATTGCAGTTGCCAGTCAGAGAAGTGTCTCAGTTGTCCGCCACGCCAAACATCCTGAATTTTGTTTGCTCACATGAAACTTGAAATTCGTTCTCAGACCATCATTTTTAACCCTTTACCCAACGTAACGGCCAAAACCGATTAGCGCTATTCTCAAAAATCGCCAATTAATTTTCATTATTTTTGCATTTTTTGTCTCAAAAATATAGCCTATGACTCCTAGTTGGAACGAGCTCGTCGAGCTCGTTCCAACGAGGGGTCACAACCTATATTTTTGAAACAAAAAATGAAAAAAAATAGTTATTCAAGAATTTTTTTGCAAGTGTCGTCAGCTTTTCATGTTAGGTAAACGGTTAAACATTTTGATATACTTAGTTGAAGACACGATGCGCCACCGCTCTCCCATTTGACCAGTTCAAGTTGCTTGCTCAAGTGGGGAGGGTCAGGAAAGAACTCACAACCTTTCTATGACAAGTTCAAGGCGTTGATCAAAGATCCGCGGCATTCTCCGAATTTCATAATTTGTTGAGTCACTTCATAGTTATACGATTGGCTTGTGCTGAGGATGTGACAACCGTTACTTATTCCCAGTTCCTTATTCAACATTCGTTATCAACCGATTTCATCGGTTGATAACGAATGTCGAATAAGGAACTGGGAATAAGTAATGGTTGTCACGTCAGTCTTGTGCATTACTTATAATACTTTGATCACAAAATCGGACAGAGAATTTCGACTGAATCGCGACCCAGTCCGTTTTTACCGACAACACTGGAATCTCACCTCGGTCGAAAAAGAAATACAAGAATACTGAATTTGATATGCTGTTTTCGTTTATTTTTCGTCATTCGGTTCTTGATGTCGCAATATTTAACTTGTGACCCACTGTTGTATAAGTATGTCTTGACCCGATCGCGATCCAGTCGAGAAATATAGCACTTTTGTGATAACAGTACCATAACTATATAATAAAAGAGTGGTGTTTGCGTAACATTTGGACTTTCCCAATCCACATAATTAAATTGACACGGGAGATACCATTCTGTTTTAAGCAGGGATTATAGGATTAATCAAACTTAATCCAGCAAATCAATAAAAAATACAATACTAATTGTATTGATGAACCATTGTGCTGTTTTGACTTGCCAGTTAGCAGTTGTGTAAAAAGGCAAGCGAGTGGCAAGAAGAGGCGAAACATGAGGATGGAAGACCTCAAGAGGAAATGTATCCAGATGCGTGGAATGTCACTCATTGACAAGTACAAAACATTCTACGCGGAGAAAAAGAATCAGGAAAACAAAGTTAAAACACATAACGAAGAACAGAAGAAAAATGTGAATATAGTTGCACCAAGTTCACAAGGAAATAAAAATAAGGATTACTGGTTCATTGATAAACTATCTGAGTACGCACCTCCTGTGTTCATATTCGGCGTGTTTGGGGTGTATTTCTACGGGATTATACTTGTTCTTCCTTACCACTACCACGACAGTGAAGACTATGTTTTATTATACCACCAGATACTTGTCACGCTAGTAGTGGTTGAAATGTTGATGAACTGGGTCTGTGTTCGACTGGTGGACAGTTCTTATGTAGCCAGTCAGAAATCAGTGGAAGAATATCGGACAATTTTTCATTCTAAGCAAGAACACAATGGTGAAGGAACTTTGGAGAAAGTCAATGAAAGCAATCGAACAAAATGTTTTACAAGAACAACACACAGAATTCCACCACCTAAGAAGGACACACCACGGAAGTCCAGTAACCAAAGTACCAATGAAGTTAAGACATTACGCTACCCTTACTGGTCATGGAAGCCTTGTACTGCATGTCAATGGATGAGGCCACCCAGGTGTGCACATTGCCCTCTCTGTAAGAAGTGTTACTTGAAAAGAGACCACCATTGCTATTTGATAGGATCCTGTATAGGATGGAAAAATTATCGTTACTTCCTTGTGTTCAGCTTTTGGACTACAGTAGCTGCTATATACGGTACTTATCATTCGTTGCCATACCTTTATAACCAAGTATGGCCCCATATGTCCTACCTAGACACTGTATTTGTATGTTCTATAATTCGATGGATTTTAGGCTACACGACATTACATATTGCTTCATTTGTTACATTCGAATTTCTGCTTTTATTTTTACTGTTTGAAATGCCTTTTTTCTTCGCCGATCATGTAAAATACAGCAGTCGTGGAATAACATCTTTTGAATACACTAGTGTGGCTAAGAATGTCAAAATAATAGATGAGAGAAATTTTGCGGAAAAAATGCGAAGTATATTTGGAGATTATTGGTTAATGAATATATTTGTACCACTTCATTTAATTTTTGCTCCAGTCGAGGATCCACACAACTGGCCGCATATCAGTGTTGAAAGGACCTAAGTGGAGAGAGAGCTAGAAAGGCAAGCGCGTAGATATGATATCAAACTTAGGGGGGAAGGGAGAGTAATATCTGGGTGGGCTTGTTCAGCGATCTGAACGTAGCGGCTACCCCCCCCCCCCCCCGTGGGGGGTACCCGCTACGTTCAGATCGCTGAACTACTGGGGGGGGGGGATAGAGAGTAGGATGTGCAGCATCATCCGAGCCATGTCGCGGTGGGATGGCGGCGAGCACAAGATGGGGGCGCTGGGGGTGGGGGGGGGGGGGTTCCCAGGGAAAAATTTTGACATTTGAGACAGATAAACGCAATTTCCTTGACTCTGAGTCCGTTTGTGCCCAAAATTTATAAGTAGTGAAAGGCCTCAATAATTAGGCTACATGACCTGAGGGGGGGGGGGCGTGACTCTTAAATGTGGGGGGGGGGGGCTTGGGCACTTCTCCCCCCGGCTACGCCGCTGGCTGGAGAAAGGCAAATGAGAACGATAAGAGTGTTTCAGGTTACCTGATCGACCCTTTCCTTGACCGCCGACCACAAGTTTTCTGTTCCGTTACCAATATAAAAAATTTATTATCGATTTACCCAGGGGGGCGCGGTGACTCAGTTGGTAAAGATGCAGGCTGCAAGCCGAAAGGTCCTCGGTTCGAATCCCTCCTACGGCAACCGCATTGTGTCCTTGAGCAAGACACTTCACCCCCATTGCCCACGTGGGGGGTGGGGGGGGGCACGGTGACGTTGTGTACTAAGGCGTACTGCACGTCGATGGTGCACCTGTCTTCAACCACTGCTAACCCCTGCTTGTGTGGAGTTAGTATGTTGGGGAGCTGACAGTTGCTCGCCGTTGCTCAGTGGTTCTCTCCGGGTACTCCGGCTTCCTCCACTTGTAAAACTCTCACGGTCATGGTTAACCATTGTGCAGAAATATGTGACCTTAAACACCAATAAATAAATAAATAAATATCGATTTACCCCAAACAAAACTTTTTATTTAAATTTTAGCGTGTATTTAGTGTCTGTTGTGTGGCGACAATATGGTGAATAATTTGTTCAAATCTCACAGTGTAAGGGGTCGATGCCACTAGCGTAGACCATTTTAGACAGTTTCTTGAGTTACTTTCAGTATCTCTTGGTCAGCAAAATGATAGAGAGACATCCACCAGTGATGATATCGAAGACTAGTACGGTACTGTGATCACATAAGTGGTATATTTCTCCACCAGATCGCAATTGGATTGCGTCATTTAAATATAAAATATTGCGAAATAAAGACAGAAAAATCACAAAAAACAAACAAAAAATGCTAGTATCTCAGATTCAAAATTTTCGCATTCCGTTTCCGACGAATCAGATCTTATATTGCTGTGCGACAAAATGGAACAATAATTACGACCGGAATGTGACCCAGTCGCGATCCGATGCAAATTCTCTGTGAGCTTTGTGACCACAGTAGGCCTCCTGTACAGTTCTTTTGTAACCAGATTTATGTATCTTTTCTTCCGTTGGTATATATCGGCCACAAAAGAAGTACTTACATCTTAATGGCTGAGTTGAAAAAGTCGCTAAAGCTGATAAAGCATTTGTCATTTCCTTGCTTGCAGTGAAATTGCCATTTTATCTTCTTAAATTAAAGAAGTAGCACAGCCAGTCACGAGTGTTAGCCATATCTGGGTGATAGTCAGCCCAATAGGGCCGACTATCTCCAAAATATGGCCAGTCTTTACTGTGAGCCTGGGCGTCATAAATGTCAGCTGTCACTACGCTTTGTACCCATATTTGCTGCGATGTAATAAAATAATAAAAACATGCGAGCAAAGGGTCTCCCGGGGATCATGAAACGATTTTGAAAGTGAGGATGTGCTGAGTAGATTCTTTTGTATCAAGCTGGAATTAAAAAGAGGCCCTCCAACGAGTACCCAGATAATAGTGGAATTTGTGAAGCGAGTTCAGGGCATTAAGTCTTGACTGAGCTTTTGATAAGTACCGTACCTAATTAACTGGACGAGATGCGTAAATCTCACTGCGCAGAAGGAATAGTTGACGATTTTATTTACCACGTGATCCATAATCCGACAAAAGATGCCGCGAAATGGATCCAAAAATAGCGTCCCTGGGCTGTACCGAATTATGTTGAAAGCAATGCGTTGTTTCATAGAGTCTCCGCACCAAAGATACTCTCCTCCAACGTAGGTATTTTGAAGTATTCAGTGACATAATTCTAACCCAAAACTGATTACACGGTGTCACTGAAAGTGTAGTGTACGAGATGTAATCAGACAATCATGATTTACCTTTCGAGCAACAATACGACTTTGTACACCTCGGGGAACTTTCGGAATGTTGTTGATTGATCCTGTTTTATAGTTTCTAAAGTGTGGGTTTAATGGTTAGAAAGGGTTCAGATTATATCGTCCCTTCGGTGGAACAAGGAGTCACCTGCAGTGCTCTTGCATTGCAGAGGGCACCTTGTTCCACTCAAGGGATGATATGCTAATGTATTATATTCCAATATCATACTATAAGCACAGAATATCCGAGTTTTGATGAACTCCTCAAGTCACAACCTCTACCACTTCTTGGGTTGAAGTTCAATGCGCTGACCAATGAACCACCACATCCCTTTGGATATTCAACCATTCACATTAGGAATAAAAACTTACGATAAACAGTGATTTACAATGGCGAGCGATGGTGTTTTCATTCGGCTAATAAAACTAATTCGATGAAAACACGTAAGTAATATAAAGTTTCAGCTAATATACCTTCGGCTGAAATGTCAACTACTCTTTTTTGCTTTAACTCTTTAACTACCACGACTAGCACCCAACACTTGCAAGCAAACATTTGTGAATAACTGAAGATTTTTGTTCTCTGCCTCTAAAACATAGCTTATGGTCCCTCACTGGAACCATCTCTACTAGCTTGTTCCGTTCCGATCAAGGCTCATAAGCTATGCTTTCTTGACAATATTTTAAACGACAATAGAATTGTAATGATGATTTTTTGTGCATAGAGCTGCCCGGATATTGCCGTTAATTTGGTAAAGAAAAGAGTTTACGAAGCTGAGCACTATTGTTTGGGTGAAAGCTCCACTCTGCGTACATCACTCGAGTTTTTTCTTTGATGGCAAATAGAGCATTTATAGTTTTAACCTGATAACAGTGTCGTTCGATTTTGTAATCTCTCGTCTTAAGTTCAAAGATGGCGAACAGCCGTTATTCAAGAAAACAGGAATTGTTTGACACCCTCAAGATAACAGAAAGTGGGAGGAACTTATTTCCTTTCTTATTACTGTCAACCATAAGTCAACTGATGTCAATCCTCTAGGGTCCTGCGAATCCTCAAAATTCGATTCGATTAGAAATTGCATCGATGATTCGATTCGAGTCGCACCGATTCGGAAATTTTCGAATCATTGAAATGTTGTCAAAATCCTGCCAAGTGTCTCCCCCTCGAACTCTTCTGTTATCAGGTCTCACGTGATCAAAGAAGAGTACACTCTGAAATCAGTTGGGTTAAAAAATCAACCCAAATCAACTGAGTTGAGTGAATATGAACCCAATTGGGTTCATATTCACTCAACCCAGTTGTTTGGGCTGATTATCAACCCATTGATTTTAGAGTGTAGATGTAGGGTCCGCATCTGAAACTATAATCTGTTCTGGAATATTTCGCCATTTTCAACAACATTTATTTTGTAAATGTCTATACTTTTGTGAATTGTTTTAAATATCTCATTGCCGTATCTCCGAACATATTATCTATTCTGTTGTATGGAGAGGAGTTAGCATAATTAATATACACCTGTACTCCGATCACTTTTGCATATTTTGGGCAAATAAAATTTGTTTAAAATAATTACTTTAATTCGCTACGGGAATTTTCCGCCATTTTGATTGATTTACTCATGTAGGCGAGTCAGTGTTGCATACAATGCTCGAGTGGAGTTCAGGGCCAATACTATAAAACATTTTCCAATTATATTTTCTAGAATGTATTTCCTATTTATGACTTTAAAATGGGTTGAAATGAACAATTATCATTTTCAAAGATGTGGCAATTTATCATCTGGCAAATTGCCATATCTTTTAAAAGGCTAATGATTCATTTTAGTCAGTTATATTAATAGGCACAAAATACAATTCTAGAAAATACAGTTGTAAAAGTTTGAATGTGAATTATCGCAAATTATCTAAAAGATATTTCTCGATATCCATCGACTCGACGGATATCGAGAAATATCCCTCAGTACGTTCCTAAATGACATCAACTTCGGCGCATGATGTCGCCTTTAACGTCGCCTTGAAGGAACGATCAGCAGATCTTTGTTATTCTCTTGAAACTGTTTGCAGTCGAATTGAGCTGAATACTGCGCAGTGAAATGTCACGTAGCATATAATAAAAGACAATCTACGATAGTTTAGCGAATATCTGGAATTATCTCATGAGTGTGGACCTGAAAGTTTTATTGCGCTTGCGCGAGTGAAAAATAATACTTTCAGGTCCCCACGCTTCGGCGCATGACGTCGCCTTGAGCGTCGCCTTGAATGAATGATCAGCAGCTTATCTTTGTTATTGTCTTGAAACTGTTTGCAGTCGAATTGGGCTTAATATTGTGTAGTAAAATGTCAGGTAGCATATAATAAAAGAAAATCTACGCTATTTTTGTGAATATCGGAAATTATCTCATTCGTGTGGACCGGAAAGTACTATTTTTCACTCGCGCAAGCGCTCGCGAAAAATAAAACTTTCAGGTCCACACTCTTAAGATAATTCCCGATATTCACCAAAACAGCGTAGATATCCTCTATGTATTGTACAGGCTCCAGGTGAGACTGGTAATAATTATCATCGGCGAGCGTTGGGATTCGAAATCCTTCGCTTGATTCGATTCGCCACGATATTTTGTGTTTCGGGAATCCTACAAGCCTGTGCATCCACGCAACATCTAAACAAAAATACCAATACAACCCATATCTTTACCACTTAACAGGGCATTCTCTATTGCATTAACATTGTCCAGTAACGCGATCAAATTATATAAAGCACGGCAAGTCACGCGACGTATCGGGCCACGGGCGGATAATGAAAATGATTTTCATTATCCGCTGCGGCCCGATACGTTACGTGACCGAATTACGTCCCGTTCCTAAGCTTATGTTTCCTTATGTTTCCGCTTTGGAAGTTCCGATACCCCGCGAGAATTAAAACACTTTTAATCTCTTCAGCAGAACACGAGGAGCCAAATAATGATATAAAGTCAGTACAGATATGTATCGTTCTATTTTTTGAAGCAGCCAAACTCGGATTCGGATTTCTGCTTCAATCATTTCGTACTCGGTTTTTGAAAAACTTTAAAAAGTAAATGCCGACATCTCATGAATATTCAAAGTTCAAACTCTTAACTTAATTGTTCATTTTCTATTCACTTTAAAATGTTAGCATATGTCTTGATTGAAGGACAAGTATGTTGAACAATTTCGGATTTGATTAAACTATTGACTTGCAGTTATTTTGAGGTTACTTGAATGTCCTTCCCAATTAATTATAATAATAGTAATAACATGACTTTCTCGGGCATTACGGCTCTATTAGCGGCCCGCCAGAAATGATTAACAAGCCTCTGTCTTATTAGCGGTCCTCGACTTCGCCTCGGGCCGCTTATGAGACCTCGGGCTGCTCAATCATTTCTGTTGGGTCGCTAATGAACCGTAACGCCCTTGAAAATCATTTTATTGTTATATTGTATCTTTTTGGAATGATTTCCAAACACATACCACAGGTCACAGTTTTTGTAGTCCTTTGGTAAAACATGGTGGTGGCAAAAATCGCTGCCGTGGTAGAGCTGATATATTTTGACAACTGTCAATGTAACTAAATGAACGCGATAATTCATTGTTTCAATTAATTTTTGTGTCTGTAAAGTCTTGTATTTATGTTTATACCGGGTTATTGGCCTTGTTAAATTAAACATTTAGTCTTTTGTGTTTAGTCTTTCGTAATTAGTGTATTTCGTAATTAGTCTGAGAGCTGGGTGGGAAATCAGTTCACCATGCGGACAATATATTCTAATTATTTTGGGGTTTGATAGAGCTGAAATATAAATAGCTTTCTAATGAAGATTATAATTAAGCAAATATAAGCATGCCCGTTGTGAAACATTCAACAACGATTTCAGTTGTTTACGCGCGGTTCATTCACACTGTACAAATTTCATCTGGACAACTGCCCAACAAAACTTGACAAAAGCTTGAATTTTGTGCTATTTTCAGCATTGTGATTTATTTGTCAAATATTCATTGGAATATATTCATTTTTTGTATTATTCTCTAACAGATGCCTCTCACATGATTTTTTGAAATTTTGCCGAGCTGTTCAAGAAATAATATGAGAAACTGGTATTAAGAGTGCAAGTAAATCCACTCTTTCCAGAATTCTCTCCAAATAAGCAACAAAACACCAAACACTGTCGGGTATTTCCAATCATTTATTAGATAGATTTTCTTTAAACTCGGCTGACATGTCACCGATCTCGGCCGATATGAACCAAAGCAGAATTGTTCCCCTTGACGCGTCGTTACTATGCGCAACAAATTTGTTTTCATCTAAGCCGATATTCGTCGAACGCAGTCGAGAAAACTGGTGTTACTATGGAGTGTTTTGAAGCGGAGGTTCTAAATGACGAGGAATTAATGACGACATTAGAGTGAAAATGAGTGAGAATTGTGTGGAGGAAGAGAAGAAAGAAGGGAGTTGTACAGAAAATTCAACGCAAACTTAACATTCAGGGTCGTTAGCAGAGGTTCGGCTGAGCGGAAGAAGAGATAGTTCACCTGTCCGCACGTCGCGACTTCCCCAGACGTCTGGATAGCTGAACTAGGAGACAAGGAAATTTCGGCCTTTGCGAAAAGAATGAGAAACAATAACACTGTCAGAAAACTGTAACAGATCTGAGAACATTTTGTAATTATTAATTTCATATCGGCCGAGATATCAGCCCTAGGTAACTTCACATCAGCCTTCGACTTTCGGTCTCAGGCTGATATAATGTTACCTCGGACTGATATCTCGGCCGATATGAAACTAACCAAGTAACTTCCGATCTCCGGCTTATATGAAGTTACCTCGGACTGATATCTCGGCCGATATGAAACTAATCAAGTAATAACCTCTAGGTATATACAGTACTTTGATCACAAAGGTGGCGATCAAGATACACTTACACTAATGGATTGAGATCAGACCTAAAAAAAAAGTTAAAAATCTGTTTCTCAGGCCCTCCCACATGGTCCTTTTGGCTGCCGCATGCTCTCTTTTTTATAACCAATGTAAACTTAAAAAAATAAAAATTAAATGGTTTAGGTCTGATATTTTACCTAAGTTAATAAAATTGACAAATTTGTCCCATGAGTGAAACAAGGCTTTGTAATGCTTTTGCATTGCAAAGCCTTCTTGCACTAAAGGGACGAAATACACAACCGCCTTTGCTATTCTGTAGATTATGCGGCTAAAAACATAAAACAAACCAAGAACATGAACTTTTTAAGGCGAAGAAATAATTACAAAAATAAAATAAAAAAACACCTGTCCACACGGAATTTTACAAAAGATGGCCTGAGAAACAGAAGATCTACTTTGTGGGGCCTTACATAATTACAATTTGCGAATCAAGAAAAACGAACGCAAAATACACCTGGGATTCAATGATCTTGAATTTCATTTTCCGACATTTCAGATTCTAGATGTAATGGAGAAGAAAGGTGAAAGGGAATTTCGACCGGATCGCAACCCAGTCGAATTTCTCTGTAATCCTTTGTAATCACAGAACTGTGGAAATCGAACTATTAAATGGGTCATCGAGTTTTGAAAGTCTTATTCCCATAGAAATTATAATTTATATAATACTTTAAATACAAGTAGTAGGAGAGCGATGGATCGGGCCAATTCAACCCGAGGGAGAGCCGGAGGGGGAAGTGACGTCATGTCACGTGACTCAGTGGCGCCATGTTGTGTTGTCATGGTAACCCGCGTGAGCTGCCACCTTGTGGCGTCCTCTCCATAGTGCGCATGCGCAGCGCGTGTTGTTAGGGTGATACGTTTTTCCGTCGTCCATTTTGTATACTTGAGGCCGCAATCTTGGTTTCTATGGTAGCACGTGGTTTCTATGTGACCCAATGGCTTCTTATAGGACAGGGGTATGTTTGGAGGGTATGTTCGATTGAACAGGAGTAATTACCCGATTCGAAGAATTACCACAAACAACTCTACAAATTTTACTATTTCGAATTCTTTCAGAATTCTCTGCTTCTATCTTTCTTTGTAATAGTTTTCGTCTATCTGACCATGTTTCTTTGCCCTGGAGTATACTCCAGTAGCGTAGAAGAGCCCTTCAGTTGGAACAGTTTAGCTTATTATTACTATATTTAGCTGTTCTGGTCTGTTCTTGTTAGTTCTGACCCTATTCCGTGTTCTCTTGTTGTTTCATTTATCTAGATCATTTATATATATTATAACTAACCAATCAGATTGCTTGATTTCCCATAATCTGTATGCAGAGTTATCTCCCTTCTGTATAACAAAAGCATTCCCAAATCCAATAAGCTATCGAGCAGTTACTGAAAAGTCATTGCTCGAACGACTCGAAGTCCATCGAGCATATGAGCTAACGAGTAATTGCTCGTTCGAGTGACTCCTCGAACGACTCTTCGACTCATTTCGGAAAAAGGGATTCTGCTAAACCCCGATGTTTCCCAAAAAGTGATTCTGTAAGTAGGATACTTATCTGAGGATACTATTAATTATTTGGCCCAGCCTTCTGGTTCACCCCAGGACATACCTATCCCAAATTTCCCTTACAAGTCAAAGAGCCAAGAGAGTAATTGCTCCATGAGCAATTGCTCGAACAACTCGAAACCCATCGAGCAACTGAGCCTTAGAACAATTGCTCGATCGAGTGACTCCACATACTACTCGAACGACTCGAAGTCCATCGAGCAAATGAGCTAAGGAGTAATTGCTCGTTCGAGTGACTCCTCGAACGACTCTTCGACTCATGTCAGAAAAAAGGGGTTCCTAAGTCCAGTCATTTTCAAAAAGGGGGATTCCGTAAGTAGGACGTTTTCCCAAATAAGCCAAAGAGCCAAGAGAGTAATTGCTCCATGAGCAATTGCTCGAACGACTCGAAGCCCATCGAGAAAATGAGCAAAAGAGTAATTGCTCGATCGAGTGAATCCACCTACTGCTCTTAGCCTCATCTGGGTATTTTAGGATACCTATTGTGTTGGACTATTGGAGGATACTTGTTGTAGAAACCTTACATCCGGGTACTACATGCTACATCTGGATACTTCTGTTGGGAAAGGTATAAAAAGGGTGTTGGTATGAAAATAAACTCATTTGTGTCCTGAACGTGGTCGAGCGAAGGCAAATTACCGATTCGTTGCAGATACGGTTCCAAGTCATTTTCGAGTTCGAATAATGCTAGAAGACACGAAAAGGACCATCGTCGGCTCCACTGCAGATATTGTACTAAGTTGTTCGCCCAACCACGCAATAGGAAGAGGCATGAAGAACATCACTGTCCAAGAAGAACAGAAGAGGAGAGAGATACTTGAGATTCAATGACTGACCAGAATAAAGTACTTTTAGAATTTTTATGGGATGCTGACAAGGAGGAAATCGATGCCGTTCTCAGCGCTGCTGATGAAGATTTGATTACTTGTTTATGTAAATGTGCTACCAACATCCTCGAAGATAAAATACCACTGAATATGGCTGAATTGAATGACCTGCGAAAATACGAACCTGTACTGAAGCTGTTAACAGATGATGGAATTTCTACCGATATAAAAAAAAATGTATATTACGAAAGAGTTGCTTTCTCTCGGCGCTTATCAACCCAGTCCTAGCTCTGAAAAGGGTATAAAAGGGATGTTGGTATGAAAATGAACTTATTTGTTCTACGACCACGAAAGAGTGAAGACATGGCGATTCATAACTGCGAGTACTGTGGAAAAACATGTTCTCAAAAGTTTAACATGAAGAGGCACAAAGAAGAAGTTTGCCCAAACCGATAAACGGAAAAATCGAGCAACACTGCAAGACTAGAGAGAAATTTAGATACACTGCGAATCCTATCTGATGCGGATCGATATGAAGCCAAGACTATGATGAAGACGACCAGTGGTGATTTGATACAATGTATATGTGATTGTGCCTCGAATATCTTGAAGGGAGCAGTACCTATAACCAAATCTGAGAGAGCTAAGGTGATTCCATACAGACACCACATTAGGAGAATTGCCTTACAAAAGAGAGAATTATCTTATAGGAAAAGAAGACGGATTATACAGAAAGGAGGATTTTTAGGAAAGTTAATCAAACCCATCATCCATGTTCTCTCCGATATCTTATAAAAAGGTCATGCTCGTAAGAAACTTGTCATCTGTAATCTAACCTTCGCAGAGAGCGGACGCAATGTAATCTAGTTGTGCACCAAAAGATTGGTCAAGCGATTCGGACACCGATGAGTCGTCGATACTATCAGAAGATATGGAATATGAAGAATAAGACGAAGAAAAAATCGTTTCTGTGATCGTCCAAAGTGCCTATGACAAATACCAAGACGATTTTGACAACCTTATGAACAAATATATCGAGGATGGAATGGATAGGGAAGATGCAGTTGAAACAGCATATATAGCACTTCAAAAGAGTGTCAGAGAAGCCATTAGTGAGAAATATATTAATACCCTTGTGTACATTAGAAATGTTTGCAACGACTCAATTCACAAGAAAATTCAAGAAACAGCCAAACTTCTTCGTGAAGAAGACTTTGGCTTTGAAGAATCCCTGAAATATGCCTTGGTAGAGCGAAATTTCTGTTCGACCACCTTATGACAAACTACTCATTCAGAGTAGAAGATGACGAAGAAGAAGAAGGAGAAGAAGAAGCAGAAGAAGAAGCCGATTAGACAAAAAAGTATAAAAGGAGTGTTAGTATGAAAATAAATTCATTTCCGTTTTGTCAACATCAGTGCTCGAATTCAAAGATGTCTTACATATTCAAATCTTCAAGAATGATGCTGGATTAAAGTTGACTTCCCAAGAACTGGGCCAAGTGAATCGTGTGGTAAATGCAACCAAGAGAAAAAATCTCGATATAGATGCTGGTGGAACGAAACAAAGATGTGTGGATACTGGTCGTTTAGTAACCAAGAGAATAAAAACAGAAGAACTGACTGATGCTTCCAATACAAACAAGAAAGAAGTTACGAAGAAGCCTGAAGTTTCTACTGAAACAAAGAAAGATGTTTCCACTAAGTACGAAGTTTCTACTGCGAAAGATGTTACAACTACGAAGAAGCCTGAAGTGTCTACTGCGAATGAAGATTTAAAGAGGAACCAAACCAAGAACGATGTTTCCACTCAAACCACAAATGAAGTTTTTACTGCGAATGAAGTTACTACTGAAGCTAAGAATGATGTTCAGAAGACTGAAGTTACTACAACAAAACAGCTAAAAGACAGGAAAGAGGAAATTAAAGATGCCAGCCAAGAAATTAAAGCAACCAACAAAGCCAATTTATCAGCTATCAATGAGAGAACGTGTTTTACTAAGAACCGAGCCAGACACTGGGAAGAAGCTCCAACCCAAACGAAGATGAAATGGTTAGCCCATAAGAGAAGAACTACAAAGACGAAAATGATGCCTTGAGAAATTGATTTGTATACTCGAATAAAAATGAATGAAATGTTATATATATTGTTGTTTTTTTTTTATCTGCTATCCCAACAGAAGTGTCCGGATGTAGCATGTAGTACCCGGATGTAAAGTTTCTACAAAAAGTATCCTCCAATGGTCCAATACAATAGGTATCCTAAAATACCCAGATGAGGCTAAGAGCAGTAGGTGGAGTCACTCGATCGAGCAATTTCTCTATAGCTCATTTGCCCGATGGGCTTCAAGTCGTTCGAGCAATTGCTCATGGAGAAATTGCTCTCTTGGCTCTTTGGCTTATTTGGGAAAAAGTCCTACTTGCGGAATCCCCCTTTTTGAAAATGACTGGACTTAGGCACCCCTTTTTTCTGACATCAGTCGTTCGAGGAGTCACTTGAACGAGCAATTACTCCTTAGCTCATTTGCTCGATGGACTTCGAGTCGTTCGAGTAGTATGGGGAGTCACTCGATCGAGCAATTGCCCTAAGGCTCAGTTGCACGATGGGTTTCGAGTCGTTCGAGCAATTGCTCATGGAGCAATTACTCTCTTGGCTCTTTGACTTGTAAGGGGAATTTGGGATAGGTATGTCCTAGGGTGAACCAGAAGGCTGGGCCAAACAAGTAATAGTATCCTCAGATAAGTATCCTACTTACAGAATTCCTTTTTGGGAAACATCGGGGTTTAGCAGAATCCCTTTTTTCCGAATGCGTCGAAGAGTCGTTCGAGGAGTCACTCGAACGAGCAATTATTCTTTAGCTCATTTGCTCGATGGACTTCGAGTCGTTCGAGCAATGACTTTTCAGTAACTGCTCGATAGCTTATTGGGTTTGGGAATGCTTTTGTTATACAGAAGGGAGATAACTCTGCATACAGATTATGGGAAATCAAGCAATCTGATTGGTTAGTTATAATATATATAAATGATCTAGATAAATGAAACAACAAGAGAACACGGAATAGGGTCAGCACTAACAAGAACAGACCAGAACAGCTAAATATAGTAATAATAAGCTAAACTGTTCCAACTGAAGGGCTCTTCTACGCTGCTGGGGTATACTCCAGGGCAAAGGAACATGGTCAGATAGACGAAAACTATTACATATACAGATAGAAGCAGAGAATTCTGAAAGAATTCGAAATAGTAAAACTTGTCGAGTTGTTTGTGGTAATTCTACGAATCGGGAAATTACTCCTGTTCAATCGAACATACCCTCCGAACATACCTCTGTCCTATAAGAAGCCATTGCGTCGCATAGAGACCACGTGGTACCATAGAAACCAAGATGGCGGCCTCCAGTATACAAAATGGACGACGGAAAAGCGAATCACCCTAACAACACGCGCTGCGCATGCGCTTTATCACCACGCATCACTATAGAGATGACGTCACAAGATGGCCGCTCACGCGGGTTACCATGACAACACAACATGGCGCCATTGGGTCACGTGACATGACGTCACTTCCCCTCCGGCTCTGCCTCCGGTTGATTGACCCCATCCATTGCTCTCCTACTACTAATATAGACTAAAAATTAAAAGCACTTTAAAATGAAACTAACAACACCTGTAGGTACTATCACCGCACATTTTTCAATACAGTTGCTACTGCTTAGTCACGAAACACTGACAGATGTGTGTTCAGTGGTACACTTTTTTCACTGAACGAAACGCATTCAACTGAATGAACTTCCGTCCTGGCTTTTGCAAAATAGTACTGTCCAAGTCGAAAGAAAGATGATTTGTCTCGGAAGGCCCATGCAGTACAGTCGCCGTGGATTGGTCGTAATCCACGCATTGTTAGTGGTGTCCACGCATTCTTTTACAAGGTAATAAAAATCACAATCGGCAAATTTTTAATTAATGAAGCACCGGATTGTGCCCATTCTTCATTAATTAATTTTTTGATGATTATTCCAAAAATTAATGCTTGGAATTTAATATTATTGCGGCCGTGGAAATATTGTCTACCGTGGAAAGTGATCATCCCACGGCGGCCGTACTGTACGTTAGGCAGACAAATTAACAAGAACGGCCGCATGTCACCATATTAACACCTGGAAATCTATAATCGAATCTATCCGCCCGTGATATAATATATCGGGAGCACTATCACTAAATGCCTGCTTAGTAGTGTTCAGTAGGTACTGTTTTAAGATCACGGCAGTAGTTTTAAGTAAGGTACCGTCTGTCCGAATAGGCAGACGACACTTGAATAGAAGCGCCTGATATAGGCAATAAGTCTTGAGCAAGGCAATGGCTGACCAGGCAATGACGAGACAACATGTAAGCCAACGCTAGCTTCTTTAATAGCAAACGTGACTCTTCCGTGTTCCCCACCGAAGGCCCAGAGTATGGAGAGAATGTGCACGATTTACTACTCTCGCCGCTTAAAATAAAATTAACGCCATATTATATCATTTATTTAGTGTGGTTTAACGACACTTTCGACAGCTAGGGTCACCTCCTGTCGGACAGTTTTTTATGGGTGGAGGAAGCCGGAGTACTCGGAGAGAACTACTGAGCAACGGCGAGCAACTATCAGACTAATCAACGTACTAACTCCGCACAAGCAGGGTTAGTATTGGTCGAAGACGTGCAGTACGCTTAGTACACAGCGCCACCGTGCCCCCAAGTGAGCAATCGGGATGTAGTCCTATTATATCAACACACGTAACGTAATTTTGATATGTTAAATGCAGTGTGCTGAGGTTTAAAACACCATCAGAAACCAGGCTATTGTGAACTGGACGATGGTATAATGTTTGATTTCGTCTGTCTTTCCATTCCAACTGTTAAAGCTAGGGTGATCTCACTTGAATCACAAGTGGATTAAAGAGCTCTGATTGCATTTATAGGTCAATAACTTAACGGTCGAGGTCACATGTCAGCAAGATGATTTTTAGTAACCCGTTCGCACAACAATGTATATCATGCACACGACTAATTTTAGTTGAACCTATCATCACATTGCTAAATCTTCTCAGAATTTGTTGGCTCTTGCTCCAACCAGAAAAAGGCTTTGCACCCCCATTGACCGATACCAAGTTTAGTCTTACATGAAAATGGAAGGTTCAAATTTATGATTTGGTAGGTCTCATTGTGAGATTGCGTTTTCAGTGTTTTAGTAGCGTGTAATCTAATCTTGCGACCTTTGAAATTTGCTCAGGTTATGGCTTCAGTGATGTAGAACCGTCATGCCAAGAAGAATGAAAAGCTTCAAAAGTTCAAAGGTGCAGTACGGCCGCCGTGCACTGGTCACTTTCTACTGGTTGGCAGTATTTCCACGGACACAATAATATTAGATTCCCAAAACTAATCACAGGAATACTAATCAACAATTTAATTAATGAAGCACCGGGTTTAAACCGGTGCTTCAATAATTAAAATTTTGCTGATGATGATATTACCTGATAAAAGCGCATGCGAGAAACATCACTGCCCACGCATGGATAACGACCAGTCCCGACGACTGTACTGTACACAGATACTTTATAGTGTGATAGAGGAACTTACGTAGCATGACCCCTGGGCAATGTAAGAAAGGTATACAGACGAACAGCATATAGAGAACTGATTAGCACTAAAATAGTGGTGGAGTGGACTTTCCACTCAAAGGATCGTTTGAAGGTCTGTGACAAAGTATAAAAATTCGAAGTAATAAGTCAGTCAATCGACCTCTGGGTTTACCCGGAGGTCTGTTGGCTGAAACTTTGATTGTGCTTTATATCTCTTTTATTTTGTTTATTTTATTATTATTATTTTGTATTTCGCGCGAAGAATATTCTCGTGATGCTCCAAGCTCCACATACTGAAGATCAAACAATATGAATCACACCGACAAACATACAGGCTACCAAGGAAAACAAATACCCGAATTAATCTCTCTGCTATCAATATTTAAATACTCTAAGGATTAAGACCGGGTATAATTAAGCCTTTAAACTCTTGTAGTAGCTTCCCTGTCAGTTCAATGGCAGCAATTAGAAGAGTCCAAATTCATTATTTGGGGTAGACCAATCAATACTTTCAACGTGCAGCCCCGAGGCTGGTTTTTGAAAATATTGATTGCTCTACCCCACACATTTAGTAAACAGCCATCCTATATAATGACGTTATGACGTCTCATGTTCCTGGCCGGTAAAGCGTCCGCTTGCATTCAAAGGGTTAAACGAGTTTATTTTAATGATTGTGTCTTTCTTCCAGACTTAACAAGCATAAATTATAGTGTGGGATGGGGTAATGCTTGTATAAATGTTGTTACATGTAGCCCGCCCCAGCCCCTCACACTTCTCTTGGAATTCTGGGAAGTGAAGCAGTGCTTGTTTACTGTGGTAAACAAGCTATGTTTGACTGGTAAAATAGGAGCTGGTCATCAATGCCTGGGATGGAAGTCCTTTGAAATTGGCAACATGGGTATAAACGATTGGCTGGACTTGAATTTACTTCCATGATGAGGTCCGATTAGCCATTGTGCAGAACATTTACGGAACATTTATTCAGCGATCAGAGGTGGCGGAAGCTCTATAAAAGTGGAGGGGCACAAATTCTCCAGGCTACCATACTTCGTACCAGTGGGAGAAAAATTACAATCGTATATCGGTAAATTTAACCCTTTACCTAACATGAAAAGCAGACGACACTTGCAAAAATAATTCTTGAATAACTAATTTTTTTCATTTTGTGTCTCAAAAACATAGGTTATGACTCCTCGTTGGAACGAGCTCGACGAGCTCGTTCCAACGAGGGGTCATAACCTATGTTTTTGAGACATAAAATGAAAAAAATAGTGAAAATTAATTGGCGATTTTTGAGAATAGCGCTGGCCGGTTTTGGCCGTTACGTTAGGTAAAGGGTTAACTTGACACACTATAGTCTCTCGTTTAGATGAGCATGACGCGGTGTGATGACTGTACTGTCCATTGTTTTCTGTTTCAATCGTCTTCCAGCCCGAAGGTGGACCGAAGCGACCGAAAGTGAGTTTCATTCGCCAAATGTTATTTGGATTTGTAAATAACATATTTCAGGAATGCCTTATATTGACACGTTTGCTCCCTGTGGGGCCCCGGAAGTGAAGCAGTGCTTCTTTTCTGTGGTAAGCTCTGTTTTACTGGTAAAATAGGACATACTCACCAATGTCTGGGGTGGCAGTCCTCTAAAATGGCCCGGGCAACATGGGCATAAACGATTGACTGGACTTGACTTTACCTCCATGTTGCGGTCACGATTAGCCATTGTGCAGAAGTATGTGACGTTAAACACCACTAATTAAATAAATAATTGACACGTTTGCACAAGCCCATTTTAACTCATTGTGTAACGGCGTAACTTGTCTGTGGAACAAAGTGGAGGGGAACGTATCCCCTATGCCCCTTGGTTCTGTAGCCACTGTCTGCGATGCACATCACCAGAAAGATATATGGTAACGAGATGACGGTACGTTGAAAGGCAGTTAGCAGAATTTTTCCAATACACTTAATCTGATTCACTCAGTTTAAATAAATGGGAATCTATATTACCATGGCAAAAGGCTCACAAGCAAAGTGGATAAAATATTCGGTAAAACAGAAAGCAGTGACCAGATTCACTCGCTCTCCTTCACTTTAGCTCAATTAAATTAGAAGGATTTGGAACCGTGAACCTTCGGTTTGAAGTCCAATGCCCGAAACTACTGAACCACCACGCCTCTTACGGGTCTTACGTCGCCAGTTTTGACGACGATTGAGAGAACATTCGAAACGAATAAAAAAAACCTTAAAATGGTTTAGAGTTGCTTCCCCTATCCCATTTGAAGACAATGACACTGCGTGTGAATTCCGACTTCACTGGCCGTGGTAATTTGCTTGCCACAGCGGACATGTATTTTAATTCAGTACTTACTATTCCAAGCTATCCGTTCGCCAATTATTTTTGCATCGTACATAAAAGATGTATGAGATGAACTCCTGCATAGCGACGAGGGGGTAGCAGTTGGGGACTTGAAGACCCTAGGGCTATTTTTTCGCAGACGACATGGTACAAGTACCAGAGAGCGAAGAGGGCTAGCGGAATTACTGACAATTGCTGGGAGATATTGGTCCTAAAGTGGAACCTACTCGAAGGTGGGGCGCAGGGGAGTGGTGTAGTTCTGTATTCCGGAAGGTAGCCGCAAACTTCTTGGCGTAGGAGAGACAGGTGACTACGAGGATTCGGAGGTAAGTATAAACATTACGGGAAGAGGCATCTACCGAAAACACACAAATAAATTGACTGTAGAGGGTAAACGAATCCTGAACCAAATAAAACTTAAATAAGGGAGAAACGGTTTCAATAATGTTTTCGTGGGGGAAACCATTTGTCAAATGATGGGTGTACCAAGTATAACTCTTGGTACGGAAGTGATACCTCTGAACCAAACGGCTTTAAAGAGCTTGGAAACCCCGAAGAACGATGCAGGCCGATGGATAACGGGGTCGAGTAATACCGCAGCACTAGAAGCAATCAATGTGAGCGTGGATGGATTAGCATCGAGAACAGGATAGACTTAATGATACTCTCTTATCTTAATTATTTAGTAAATCACCCCGACAGCCGATGGTATCAGGGACGTGGCTAGAGGTTTCCGATTGGGTGTGGGGGGGGGGGGGGGTGTAGGGTAGTAAATGTTCAACTAGGAGGGACCGGGAGGATGGTTTCCCCCTTCGGGTCCCTCCCCCTAGTTGGAAATTCACTACCGAGAAAGATTTTGAAAATGAAGCCATGAAAGGGAGTATAAAATTGATTCTAGTAACTGACATGCAGAACACATTTATGATAGAATTATCAGATTATTATTTATTGGTATTCTTCTGGGAATTGAATATGTCCTAAACAAATGCCCAAGCTGAGAACTTTGAGCAATTCACACTGTCCTAGTCCTAATATTAAATCAGATCTTATGCAGGAATGATCAATTTTCGAAGTTTCGTCATTTTGTAAATGTGAATGATGGAATTAACTCAGGATAACGATGACACCCCCGTCGCAACGTCCCTGGATGGTGTAAACTAAAGTTCTAACACATTTGGAAATCAAATACAAAGACAGGATTCACAGGAAATTGTTCATCACTCGACCAATTCGTTGTATTTGCGAATTTGGAGAATGCATTATACCCCCCCCCCCCCCTTTAAAAAGCTACTGATTATGATTTGATATGGAACCCGATGGGTGACTAAAGTTGATACATAAGTCAAATTAATCATATTCTAGGATTTGTCGATTATCATCGGGCTTCTAACTTGCTGATGGTGCCGTGGTAACTCACCCCACCCCTCACTATCTTCTGTAGTCATATCCTCGCCAAGCCTGAAAATAAGCAGACTGTCATCTGCAGAATGAGGACCCCGGAGGGTGAATTAGGTGATGCTACCCTGCATGGCAGGGTGGCATTACTAAATTTACCCTCTGTGAACCTCAATCTGAATCAGGGTCTCAAAACTAAAAAGAAAGAGGTACTAAGAGGATAAATTGGCCCACTGTATGGGATAGCATCAGCAAATTCACCCTCTGAGGACCTCAACCTGCAAATGACAGATTGCTTATATTCAGGTTCGAGCCTTGCCAAAACATTTGGAAACTCGAACCCTGTTCACAATAATATGAAGAGTCAGCTTTCGATACAAACAATGATTTACTGATAACCATCAAATATTAGTTGGTTGCTTCTGCACTTACCACCCCACCCCTCCCACTGCATGAAGCAAACAAAAAGTCAGTAACTGAAATTTTTTTATGGCAGAATTTTATGTCAAAGCTATGTAAAACCCCATAACTGTTAATATTTTCTTCTAATATTTGGAAATACTAATCTCTTAATTTAAAATACCTGTTCAAGTGCATTTGGGTACTATTAGATTATTGTTATTATTTATTGGGGTTTAAGGTCACATACTTATGCACCATGACTAATCGAGACCGTGACAGTTTTACGTGCGGGGGAAGCCGGAGTACCCGGAGAGAACTACCGAGCAGCGATGAGCAACTGTCAGCTCCTCAACATTCTAACTCTCTTCAAGCACCGCTCAAGCAGGGTTACAGCGGTTGAAGACATGTGCACCATCGACGAGCAGTACGCCTTAGTACACGGCGTCATCGTGCCCCCCCCCCCCCCCCCCGTAGGCAACCCGGATAAAGTGTCTTGCCCAAGGACACAACGCGGGTCGTCACGGACGGGGATCGAACTCGGGACCTCTAGCACAAAGTTCAACAGTCTACCACTGAGCCACCGCGCTCCCTATAGGTACTATTAGATAGAATAGGTCTAGCAATAGCCCACGATGGACCGTTTAGGTTTGGTTTTCTTCAATTGTAAATAGAGATTATTACCATTATGTGGATGTACAAAATATGTATCAGCGTCGAGCTCCGGGTTCTAAGGGAAGATCACGACGAGTCGAAGACGAGTCGTGATCTACCCTTAGAAACCGGAGCGAGACTCGGATACATATTTTGTACATCCACATAATGGTAATAAGCATTTTATCTTACAATATATTGGGGATAAGTCAAGAATGTAGACGAATATATAACGAACTATTTATTCGTACGGATGACCAACAAGAAAAAGAATGGAACTCACGAGAAAGGAACGTGCTTGTATCCGACCCCCTGATACAAACATCTGTATCAGGGGGTCGGATACACGACAGTTGCGAAGTTAATACAGACAAAATACATGTTGATTGTAAGATAAAATACGCGAACGAGCAAACGGTTACAACAAACTAATACAACATAAGGGGGAGCGGTAGCGTCGTTTCTCGTCATATCAGCGAAGTTAAGCAACGCCGAGCCCGGTTAGTCCTTGGATGGGTGACCGTCTGAGCGATCTATTCGGACTCCCGTGTTGTGTCCTTGGGCAAGGCACTTAATCCCGATTGTCCACATGGGGGCACGATGACGCCGTGTACTAAGGAGGACAGCACGTCGATGGTGCACATGTCTTCAACCAATCTAACTCTGCCTGTACTGAAGTGCGGAGTTACGATGTTAGGGAGCTGGCAGCTGATCGTCGCTGCTCGGTGCATGGTTCTCTCCGGGTATTCCGGCTTCCTCCACCCGCAAAACTGTCACCGACACGATATGTTCTTGGTTGTTAAAGTGTCGTTAAACCCTAATAAATAAATACAACATAATTTAAGTTCGTTATCTCGCATGTTTTCGCAGCCTGATCTGATAATCTTTCGGAACTAACGGCTCAAATGTTGCCCATTGCTTCCACGGATACAGTTGGCAGTGTAAAAGCTGTATACGTCTACATTTCATATTGTTCGCTTATGACCCCTCTATTGCAACAAGATCGATTAGATTAGCGATGAATCAATGAAGATTCATAAGACCCCCAACCCCAATAAGGGCTCCGGTTGTTTCCCCTTCCTTCCACTTCCCTTTAGTTAGGACGAGGCCGCTCACTCACAAGAAAATTAAGTGCTCTAAAAGCGAACCAGGGGCATTTATAGAGTGTGTAGCCTTATATAAGCCATCCTTGACGTTAATGATATGCAAGGTCAGAGGTCGCTTCGGGTAAACACTTTGATCAGACTATCTGTCAAGACTGTCATACATGCGATAGAAACAAACAGAATGCTCCGCTTGAAACGCGAAAATGCGCGTTTTTGATTTAATACCAATAAACATAAAAAATAACATACTTTCAACACCCCATTTAATGGACAAAAGAAAATAATATTGATTTTTTCGTCACATGATTACAGCAATAAAGCTCTTCCCACAGGCGAAGGCAGATTCGGCATCATGGGGGTGTGTGTGTGGGAGGGGGGGGGGTTGTTGATTAGTGTAAAAACGGCACATAGATTACTCAAACGACACAAATTCAATCTCTGAGTATCCATACAACCAATCAATACAGATATTTTCAAGCATAATGCACATATGTTCTGCCTGGAAGAGGCTGGGAAGAGGGCGTGGTCCCTAAAAGGTGAATATCGTCTGCTAGTAGCAGTGTCGCATGTCGAAATAACATTTTGTCCCCAAACAGAACATGTCAAAATGAGTTGAAGAATAACCACTACCGCTCTAAACTGTAGATGTAATGTTTCCTCTTTTAATAACACAAGAATCGGACAGCCATTTGTGAATCTCCAACAGAAAATGATTTAGGATTCTTGTATTATCAGTGTAGAAGCAGAAGCAGTTGGTTTCTTACTTTATTGTAGTTGTGTTACGACTTATTTTTACTCTTTGAGTGGTGAAGTACATGCATTCTGTAACATTTTTTTACATGTTTTGGGTTTATACACAGCACTTAAGAGAGTTAATTGCATTCCCATTGCATTAAATTTTCCAATGCATAGACATTCAAAATGTAATTTGTAATGTCCACGACGGAATAGTTCTTCAGGAAAACTAATAGCCCGACCTATGAGTGGTGGGAATTTACCCTTCTGGTACTGTCAATTTTTGTTTTTGTTTTAAACATAATCCACATACCTCACTGCCCAACGCTTTACCTAACCAACTGATTGCGATGACATACACAATTCATGAATTTATCAGGTAAAAATGTTTTTAATTTTTTTTATAATGTGATCTATCATCGGAACAAGATTGTTCCCCCGAAGGTCACATAATTTGCTTGAGGCTTTTCGTGTAAGTTTGAAACATTTAAATTGAAATTTCCAGTTTTAATGTTATCTGTGGGCAAAGGTTTAAAAAGTAAATTACAAAATATATTGTACTGCCTTTTGGTGATCAGAGTACTGCAATTGTAGATTATTTCAGCAAGTTAATTTTTTTTATTTTAAATTTGTTTTATAATCCCGTAATATTGAAATGTGGCTATGGCTACAGTCTGATAATTTTTAACAGAACTAATCTGTAAATGAACAATTATTTATTTAATAGCTAAGTATGAAATGTTTAAAAAAAAGACTTCATATGAGTATACATGCACGGTACAAGGTAGAAGCATATGTTCAAGTCTACAAATAATGTATGAATCAAAATAAGTCGTAGCATAACCGCAATGAACAAAGTAGCACATTGCCATTACACAAATAGCAAAAGAACCCGAAATCATTTTCAGGAAAGCTTTCTGTGAAAGCTTTCCCGAAAATGATGTCAGGTTCTTGTGTTATTAGTGTAGTTGAAGATGAATACTAGTATTTTAAAGAGGTTATTCTACAACTTATTTCGACTCGTACTGCAAGTCAAGTTTTTTTTTCTGAATTCCACTCGGAGGTCCGCTGGCTGGAATTTTACTGATGCAAAACAACGCACATGGACATCAATCACTGTCTAAACCCTACAGCCAGTAAAAACTTGTGCCTCACCAATCACATCTGCAGGTTCAGGAGCACCTTCAGGAGTTATCTGGTGGTCCATAAATTGCAGATTAGCTTGTTGAGTCCAAAACTTTCTACAAGACTGGCATGAATGTGTTGGAAATATATGTGTATCCACCAACTCAGAGGACAAGTGCAAAATCACACTGTGTGTGTCCTGTAATACAGTATCCATGTATGCGCATTTGGTCATAAATCCGGGGCCCGGGAGAGGGTGGAATCCGAGGTAGTAACCCTAGAGTCTGAAACTCGGAGGGGGGGGGGGGGGGGACTTCGTTGATCCAGGGGTCAAGTGTTCTTGGTTATGCCTGCCCATCCCCACCCCCTAGTGCAAACATGACCCGAAAGACTATTTTTTAATTTTTGGGTTTGGTACGTCCTTTCAAAGGGCGTATCAAAACAAAAAATTAAAATACGGGTTTTCAGGCCATGTTTGACCTAATCCCCCTCCCCCAAGGTTCTGACTCCTGTGTTAACAGTTAAGAAGGGGGCTGAATCGTGAATGAAGCTATGCACTTGACCAACGGCTGCAGTTCTGGACTGCATGATTTTTGAAGTAATAACTTTTTAAAATCAACTTGACGTAACCAATTTATCACTTCAAGAATTGTGCAGCCAACAGCTTTAGATCTGGGTCACTGGAAACTCAATGATGAACTTGGAAATTTGAAACGTGCTACTAAAAAACGTCATTTTGACGGCCAAAAAATAAATTGATTTTTACCCAAAAGCCGCCAAAAGACTCCCATTTAATAACCGATTTCAAAATTTTGTTGGGGGAGAATATCCCCCCCCCCCCCCATCCCCTTCCTCAAACCACTCTATGATCGATCGCGCCTCCGGCACTCGTTTCAGATGCCTTTATCATCTCTGCAACATCCCGACATTTTTGAAAGGGTGGCCGTCACAGAATTAACCCCGAAGACCGAATTTCCTTTCCCCGACCTACGTGGACCTACGTGGACCTTCCACCTTGTGTGGGATTTTTGTAATAAGACAGCTTCTACTGTGTGACATGTAAGTTTGAGTTGAAGGAGAAAATGGTCAAAAGAAGAATTTATATATTTTCATGTCCGATTCTTGTATTATTAGTATAGGAAACATTACATATATAGTTTATACCAGTAGTGGTTATTCTTCAACTCATTTTGCCTTGTACTCTATATGACCAAAATATTATTACACACGCGACACTGCTACTAGCAGACGATTTTCAGCTTTTAGGGACCGCGCCCCCTCCCCTACCTCTTCCAGCTGGAATATCTGTGTGTTATGCTTCAAAATATTTGTATTAATTGGATGTTTGGATACTCAGGGTTTGAATTTGTATTCACGTAGACATCGTTGGGTGATCTACATGCCATTTCACGGTCACTCGTCAACAGAAAAAAAAAACATGATGTCGAGTCTGCCTTCGCTTATGCGAAGGGGTTCATTGCGGTATTCATTTGACAAAAAAATCAATATTATTTTGTCCTATCCGTTAAATGAAGTGCTGGAAGTATGTTATTATTTTTTTTTATTATTAGTATTAAATCGAAAACGCACATTTTCTCGTTTCAAGCGAAACATTTTGTTTGTTTCTATCGCATTTATGACAGTCTTGACAGATGGTCCGATTGAAGTGTTTACCCGAAGCGACCTCTGAACTTGGATATCGTTAACGTCAAAGATGGCGAATCGGCAATGGGCTTATTGGAGGCCATTTAAGGGTTCTATATGTTATGTGAAAGTTGCATTGAGCCAGTGATTTTCTTTTTTTTGGGAGGGGGCAAAACTGTTAGGACTTGCCCCCAACCCCACCCCACCCTCTTTGGCTACGGCACTGTTTTGCAAGTAATTTTTGCGAATAAAATTTGTTTAATTAAACTATAGTTAGTAATCTAGGGCCAGTAGTATCGGTTGAAGACAAGTGCACCATCGACTTGCAGTAAGCCTCAGTACACAACGCCACTTAGCAATCGGGATTAAGTGCCTTGCCCATGGACACAATACAATTACCCCTGGTACCGTGAACCTTTCCATGTTGAAGTCCAATGCCCGAAACTACTGAACCACCACGCCCCCTACGTCGCCAATTACGGACGACTGGGAGAACATTCGAAACGAATAAAACAAACCTTAAAATGGTTTAGAGTTACTTCCCCTATCCCATTTGAAGACATGACACGGAGTGTCAGTTCCGATGTTTTATTCCGGACCGAAAGTCCATAAAGAGTTAAGCAGATAGGCCTCAAGTAGACTTTTTATGTAAATATTTAACGATTGCCTTCAGACGTTTATAACTATTGTTAATATCAAGTGATAATATGTCTTATAATAGTTATTTAATGACACTACTTATTCAGGAAATTAAATTAATATTTACGTTGAACTCCAAACAAACATTGGCATGTTTACTTACAATTGTAAGAGGCCATAAATCAAACACAACTCTCAACGCTATGTCAGTTAGTCTGGGAATGTTCTTTTTGTATAATCAAATGCCGGCATGGAGTACGGGAGAACGATTCGTTGTGGAAAACAGTAACTTAACTTCTATGAAAAGCACAACTGAAGTTGCAGCTAGTGGGCTCCCGGATTAAACCTTTGAACACTAGAGATCGCTTTTCCGGCCCTGAAATACGATATGTTGTGATTTAACCCTTTGCCCAACGTAGCGACCAAAACCGACCAGCGCTATTCTCAAAAATCGCCAATTAATTTTCATTTTTTTGTCTCAAAAACATAGGTTATGACCCCTCATTGTAACACGCTCAGCGAGCTCGTTCCTATGAGGGGTCATGTTTTTGAGAGAAAAATGAAAAAAAGTAGTTATTCAAGAATTTTATTTGCAAGTGTCGTCTGCTTTTCGCGTTAGGTAAAGGGTAAATCAAGTAGGATGACCGCTTAGTGAATGTGTAGTGTTGACCAATCAATAATTTCAATGCGTTGCATCAAGGTTGCACGTTGAAAATATTAACTGGTCTACCTCCAAATATTAAATATGAACTCTTCCAGTTGCTGCCATTGAACTGGCCTAGAAGATACCACAAAATTTCAAAGGGTTAAACCCGGTTGACCAGAAACTAAATCTTTACTTGAGCACTTTTTTGTTTCATTGAATTCGACTTTCTGATTAGTAGCAGTTAAATCTACAAACGCACACGCCTTGGAAGTTGTTTTTCCTTTTCACAAATATATTACCAAAGTGTGTGTTATGACGAAAACCTTCATTTGCCGGTTTACACGGGGTAAAATGGTTTAGGAAGTCTAAAGATTTGAGACACATCTTTTAAAGTGTGTGTGTGGAGGGACGGAGAAGTACTGAAAAATCGAGATTGTTGATGCCGATCTTTCACCTCAAAATGCGATTCTGTGTTGAGATACTGTGTGACATGTATCGCATATTGCGTATTGAAACTGAGCAAAACTCAGCCTGTTATTCAAGAGCATGGTGACCTTTTACGAAACAGTGCGTGTACATTCCCTTTAAAAGAAAGAGGAACAAATTGTACCGTGAACTTGGGTTTTAAATCCATCCACGCAGGCTTTGTATATAGCTTAACTGCTGTGACGGCAAATTGACATAACAAATGACATTCTACCTTTTGACAATAAATTATGTGTGTAAAATTACTCTGCAATCACAATTATATTTCATTCTGCAGATTATGAACATCCAGCTGCAGAGATTTGCGTTTCTTATTCACGGCCATGTATAGGTTGGAAGGGCCGTGAAAACTGATAACGATGGGAGTTGGGGGTGTGTTTATTTTTTTGAAGCACATATTATAAGGTGCGGAACGTTTAGGTGGCGGATACGGTGTCAAATCAGGCGAAATAAGAACAATATTAGACAAGGCTTGAATGGAATATTCCATAACTGGAGTTTCTAAGAATATCTGTATATCTTTGTGACATTAAATTACACCAACGGTAATCTGCACGCAAACTCCTCAAAAAGTGGATAAACAAATAGCCATAACAGCGTCGAATTCCTAACAGAGAGAGACTGATAGGCTGACAGTCTGGATATCAACATGATGGGGTTAAACTGTTCTGTTGACAGAAAACTGCAGAGACTGATAATAGAATGTCTGAAATAATACAGTATGTCGTGGAGTAAATACATGACAAAAATAATACAATGAAACAAAATAATACAATAGTAATGAGTAGTGAATATGCGAAATTATAGTAATTGTAGACCGTACTTGTCGAATTCAGGCGGAACCACGAGGACAGTTACATAATTGTAGTTTCATTTTGCCGGAGGGCATAGGCTGTATTCTATTAGAGCATATTTTCACTCCGCATGCATAGCAGGTACCTCTGTATTTTATATAATTATAGTGCGATGGTGTGGGAACAAACAGTTGTAAAGGACGAACATCCTGCTGGGATGGTCACATACCATACCGCACGCTCTCAAGCCACCAGTCTAAGTCTGTAAGGAATTCCACTCTGTTATGGCCTGGAACTAGTCCAGCCCTTAAATAATCCATCGTCTGTGTTTAGAGTCACTCCTCTGGGATATTTCAGTTGGTCGGAAAAGCGAACCTGCGGTTCGCTTTTCCGACCATCTGAAATATTCCAGACGATTAAATATAAAAAAAATACCAAAAATATGCACTTTCCATAAATCAACGGAAGAATTGTTGTTCAATCGAGACTTAATGTGGCCGAATATTTGATGATATTACCGTTAGGAATGAACACTCAACAGCCGTTGTTCTATCATTACGTTCCACAGTTCCACTAATTGTATTAATATCTAATAGTTATTCTGTTTTTTACCTAATTGTGTTTATAATGGTGGCGTCAAGTTGAATTAATTACTTCTTGACTGAAATATCTATAACTGGAACACGAGAGAAAAAATCTCTGTATCTTTGTGAGTAAAAGGACATCATATTACATCAATGATTGTGTGAGCGCAACTTTCCACGAAAATTGGGTTAGCAAATAGCCCATAAAAGAGTCAAATTCCTAGCAGAATTTAGACTTGTTAACCTGAGAGCTTGAACATATCCCTAGAAAAAGACCCGAGCAACCTATAACAAATCGCACGTGTGAATATTGATAAAGATAAATTTTGTTTTCTTTTGTCTCAAGAAAAATGATAAGAGGAACAAGGCGCCATCTGCAATGCTTTTAGCATTGAAGATGGCGCCTTGTTCCACTCAAGGGGACAAACTATTATTCGCAATAAACATCGTAAATTCTGAAATATTTTTCTTAAATCTTCATATTTACCAATGACGCGTCCAAAAATAAACTTTGCATGTTATTTGATCGACAAATAAACTTACTGAATGAAGAATTGACCCAGTAATAACAGTATAATTTTAAACTGGCGAAAATAATGTAAACCTGTCTTTAATTTCAAATTTCTGGTTCAAAGTAATAAATGTTTTGTTTTTCTAAATGTTTTAGGAAATTTAGTTCGCTATACTTTAACTTGTAGAAACCAGAAATGGCATACGATCGAGATGGACGCCCGATCAATTAATTAGATTTTGAAACTTCGTGAGCTTCTTTGTACCTCTATCCCCCACAATCAATAGATTCTCAGACTTTACCAAGCTTAATAAACAAAGGTGTGGCCGTATTTTCCAGAATGCAAACAGATATTCACACACACATACGCAGGGCAACAGTTAGCTTCATACTCACATTCCGACTATTACCGGCGTGTGTAATAACATTGAATATCCGAGAGGTCCTCGGTTCGATTTCCCATCTGCAGCAACCGCGTCGTGTCCTTGGGCAAGACAACTAATCCCATTTGTCCACGTGGAGGCACGATGATGTTGTGTACTAGGACTTACTGCACATCGATGGTGCACTTGTCTCCAACCAATACTAACCCGGATTGTGTGGCGTTAGTACGTTGGGGAGTCTGACAGTTGCTCGCCGTTGCTCGGTAGTTTTCTCTGGGTACTCCAGCTTTCTCCACCCGTGTAACTGTCCGACAAGAGATGACCCTGGTTGTTGAAAGTGTCGATAAACTCCATCATATAAATAAACAAATAACATTGAATTTATAGAACATTGAACAACCAATCAACACGTATTGCCTTGCAACTGTTTCTAGTAATGTGGCGTCTGCATGTTCTGGATGACATAAATAGTGACGTCATACTGCTGCTGTGGAGAGATGCAGTTGCTTTTGAAGCATGCTGAATGCCACGTGGGCTGCTTTGGTTACGCGTGTAAGCTTCCATATTCTGATGTAATTATCATTACCTGGGGTGTCAGTGCTTATGCGAGGCTTGCACTGCCCGTGTGATAAACGTTTTCAAACTTCATTGTGGTTGGAGGTGGCCGCTCTTTGCCATTTTGAATTGCTAGATTGCAAGTTATTGCTGTGGATTTGAATTAGTTGAGATGAAGTATGGGTATGTTCATTGGTCGTGTTAGATTGTACGGAAGTATTCTGGTTTGTTTTGTGGGTTTTTTTTCAACCAACTTATTTCTCGGTTGAGTCAGTTAGTCACTTTGTTGAGCTAAAATATATTTTGTGTGTTTGGTGAAAGGTCACGCCTGACCATCGCCGTTGAAATGACGTACTAGTTACGTTTTTGTTTGTCTTCAATGCTTCCACCCTTCGATTCAATTGGTCCTGTTCCTGTTATGCCAGCTTCAATTTGGCATCATTCTTGAAGACTTGTTCGTGGAAGACATTTTTTTAAAAACTGAACACTTAAGCTAATACAGACATCTTGTCAGACAGAAAACAAATTTGCTTATTGTCTCTGCAAACGTTCCTTATATTGTTTATCTTTTGTCGTATCACATCTAACGGATGGCAGATTTTTACTATCTCTTTTTGAAACGTCAGTTGTCACGACAATGAATACGACTATGACATGCTGTCTCGTTATCGTCATCATTATTATTATAATCGGATTCGGCCTCGACCTCAAACGAGTATCCGCCCAGAACATCATCGAACGAGAAACTGGATCTCTTCCAAAAAACTCTGGGGGGTTTCATGAAGCCATAATCCTCTTCTTCGAGAAACAGTTGGTTGACTCTACGATTTTTTTAAGTTGGTCATTTTGAAAATTCTCTACGGTACATAAGCATGCTCAGCTATCTTGCACCGTCGATTGCTCTGATGCCGTTGCAGAGGGATGCCCCTGCCTCTTCGTTTGCTTATTCTTTGCCCATTCAATCTTTTATGGTTGCCCATGTGGTTCTCAAAAGTTTCATGGTAACATTCGTATGCCCAGGCTGCCCTTCGACTTCTAAATCTTCTTACAATTCGATATCTTTCTCACCATTTAAGGTTTACAGGTGGGATCGCCCGTCTGTGGAAGGTATTTGATTAACAGAGAACAGCTACTACAGATCTGTATTGCGTCTGCTCCGATCGCTGGTCAAAGCACAAGTAACGAATATTTCGGAAGTACTAACCTTGTTTAGAAATTTCCCCGAGGACCGCTGATAGTCCACAAACGAGGGACTCCAGCAGTCTTTCCAAGAATCAACTGTTTTGTATACTTCGTCATTTATTTTGTTGAGACAATATTGCCTTTGCTATCTTCTTGGTTTCAGTCTTGTGTAGAATCAGGCGTGTTTCTCTGTCTTCATGGTTTCACATTTGTATAGAATCAGGAGTGTTTATTGCGCCACCCAATGGGTTCGATGTACAAACACTTATGCGGGGGATTAAATCAATGCTTGATCGTATACTTAGTTACGCATCGACCGGCTGTTTCCACCATGTTTGTAAATTTCATTTTCCCCGTAGCATCCCTAGCAAACTAAATCTCAACGTTCCATCGTACATATTAAATGTCAAACCGAAGGACTTTTCTCCTAAGTAAACGCAGCAATGGTTCGTCATGTCTTTACCTTTTGACAATCAGAGAAGAAAAATATGTTTTTGCTAGCAAGTACATCTTTGTACTTTTATGACTGCTTCGGGTCAATATTGTGTAATGAGCAACGAGATAAGATAACATATCCGTAACAGAGGTCTTCTTGTGTCAAAGGCTGCATCACGATTGGTCATCAGCTTCTTTCCACCACCGTATTGTCGCAAATCATTCTGTGGTGTTCACTATTATCCTGTCTCACTATTCTGGTGTACAAACACGAATTCAAATCCTTGCACATTCTTCTTGAATGACATTTGTTCTCTCTTTATATAAGCATCGTGCAAAGCCAAAAGCGTCCTTGTTACGCTCGACCACCGACGTCAGGTACACCGGTGCTTCTTCCCCGGTGGTAGGTTCTTCCCCGCTCGTGATCCGTTTCAGACTTGCTTCTCTTCGTGTCTCTTGCCGTTGTCTTGCCACCAAACAACCCCTTTTATACATTTTTCAACTGCCCATGGACACAAAAAACGTAGCGCCCCACTCATGGCATCATACTTACGGAAGCTATTTAGTGGAATGTCTTGAACAAATCTCATTTAGGATATGAGTATTACTTTAAAACCCCTACAAGGATGACCGTTCTATAAATGAATAACACGTGAAAAACTGTTGGAAATTGGAACCAGGCAGACTTTTAGGTCAGACTAATTTGGACACAACGGCAAATATGAGTGTAACCTGCATGGTTGGAGAAAAAGCACCGGTATTTTCTTCTTCTTGGCGTCTGTTTTAGGTTTTAGGTCCCCGTCTTAAAATGATAGTTTACAATCCCTTGTTATAGGTCACTGGTTTCTACCACCCTTTGACGTAAGTTTACCCGGCTAACTCGAGAAGGTCTCGTAGTTTCCCAGCGTCCAGCCAACGTCCTATTTGAATGTAAATTACGCATGGCGTTTGCCGTGAAATGCCACAAACATCAATATAAAAGATCTCAAGCTTTAAGTGCATGATCATATACATTTCACCACAGAAAAGCAATCGGCGTCGACAGTGTCGTATGACGCTGTCGACGCCGATTGCTTTTCTATGGCGAACTCTGGGTTGTTTTTTTCTAAATTATTTATCGCCTTAGTAATAGTAATA
Organism: Pictodentalium vernedei; assembly: GCA_031216915.1. Lineage (NCBI taxonomy): Eukaryota > Metazoa > Mollusca > Scaphopoda > Dentaliida > Dentaliidae > Pictodentalium > Pictodentalium vernedei. Next base: position 358,459,526 of record CM062293.1, read on the forward strand.
GTTTATTCAAGCAAAATAGCACCTACAGATAGGCAGATTGCATAAAGAGTTAACAGAGATATGATATGATTATAATAAACAAATAATAAACGAAACAGCTATTTTTGTTTAGTAAATAAGGCTAATGTATCATACATGTAAGTATGTGAAGTCAAAACCCTAGGTCAGTTTAATGACCTACGATTTTACAATTATTGTTTCTCTTTTCCTGAAGGACAGCAGGATTATGATGCAGTTGGTGTGACATAATGAGGTCGTGTTAGTTTTCATAATAAATTCAAACCGATCTTGTTTGCTTGCATTTGAGAAGTCTGTATTGTTTCTGTTAATTATTGCAAACAACTGTCTCCTGATGTTTGTTTTGGCCGGGCAGTTATCTGTTGCATTGTTCAATTCGATGGTAAGCTCAATGCTACCTTGCAAGCATCGGGGAAACCTGGCTAAACTATTTATTGCCGAAACACTGCAAAACTTTGGAAAACGTTTCAAACTCCGCATAATTTGGGCGCATTTATCTTATTTGGGCACAGCGTTTACCATCGTTAGTTGGGAAGAATCTAAAGGCCAGGAACCAGATATGTAAAAACAACAGTTTGGGAAGAATCTGTGGTAGTAAAGTATCCCTATTGAATCGAACACAAATTCACCCAATAGACATGCATACCAATCAGGTTCAACGTTGGAAGCCAAAATAGTAATTCCCAACAATCAGTCAACTCAATAATACACACAATGCACGCGCAGTACTACCAACTATCTCCATACAAATAGTGTGACAGCACTGACGCTTATGAATGCTACTATGGCAACTCACATGACCCCCAACATCCTCTGTGGCATGATTAACACTTTCCATGTCATCCACTAGGCTATTCATGAATGGAGAGAACCATGCATCTCTTACTACTCTTTCTTTCAACTCCACGGGAATGGGTTTGGAATTTAGGGGGCAATATGACCAAATTTTCAATTGCTTTGTTCCTGGGTGCTTTATATTCCAAATATAAAATATAATCATAGTAACTTGGTGTACCAAAGTTCACCACGAGTGGTGAACATTTGGTACACCAAGCTACTTTGGGTATATTTTATTTATGCCATGATCGTCAGATTATTAAGAGTCGCTATTATTTTTGCTAAATTTTACAGAAAAGCAGACGTACATACGGGGGAATCTGTTTTTGTTTACACGAGCATCGGTGGGCGGTACTTCCGCTGTCAATTTGATCGCCGAAACGAAATAAAAAAAAAGAAACTGAGCCTTTTTCGTTTTAATAACAAAACATTTTATTTCGAGTTATGCATGCTTTATTAACATGAGACAATGCATGTTTGTTAATTTTTGGCATTTATGAGATAAACCCATTTAAAAACGTAATAAATAGTTGCCACTTCCATTTCGCTCTTCGCGAGGCGACGTGCGATAAATTTAGACAAGTTTGCATTCAGGTCGACGTCACCAAAGGTCAATAGGGATGTAGTTCTATTGTTGGTGTAATTTTTTACTATTGAAATCCCATTACTGGCGTGTTCATCATGGTTGGTGTGTAAAGCTAAAATTTATGTCATAGGCTTTTCACGTATAGTAGAAGAGGTAGTCATGGTATAAATATAATTTAGCCGAAACCAGCATGTTCGAATTTAAATAAATGTACTTAGAAGTAACAAATTACGGGATTTTTTCTTTCGCAACAGGCTACCATAAATGCACAATTCACGCATATTATCATATAACCCCTTACCCATCGCACAGGATATCAAAATTTATAATTTTAATTATTGTTTTGTTTTTAATTTTTCAAAACTTTTTCAACCAAATCATATCATGCGACAACTCATATGAACCTGTTCGACGAGCTCGTTCCTATGAGGTGTCACATGATATGATTTCAGAGGCGGCGGACACTCCGAGAAAGTGTGGGGGTGGAGGGGGGGCATACCTTTCTGGGTACCACAAGGGTGTAGGGTGGAAAATAATTATTTTCTTTGTGTGTGGAGGGGTGAGGGGTACACAAACATCCACACTCGCATCTAGCTTATCTTTGTTCGGCCAGGTGCGGAAATATTTAAAAAATGTATCTACAGAAAAGTCACCCTCATATTTCTCCTGTCTTAACGAGGGGTGTTGCGTTGGTAGGAAAGGGAAAGTCAGTAAAAGTACCATGTCTAAGAAATGGCTAAAAGGTCACCTTTCTTGTCATATTATTGATGCCAGAGATAATAATTATATATTACCGAATGTACAAATTTATTTTAACTTTTAACTCATTGTTCGAAAATGAAACATATCTGTGTAAAAAGTGTGGAGGAGTACGTGATTCCTATGTCCCATGTGCTCCCTCCCCTCTTCCGCAACCACGCTAAATCTCTCTTTCGTGAGAATGGGTGAGTTCAGTTATCCGATATATAGAACATAAGGGAACTTTTTATGTAGATTTCAATAGTTTTACCAAATGGACAATAACAAAAAATAAAAAAAAACGAATAAAAATTTGCGACGATACGGAAACTGCTTTCAGTAATTTGTCAGGTAGAAGGTTAACTTTTCATGCAGCTTGAACATTGAGGAGATCCACTACTGACAGAAAACATTACGTGGAAGCGTGCCACCTGGCACCTTTATGTAATCCGCTTCATAACAAAAACGATTACCGTCTTTTTAAATACCGTGTTGACAGAAATTAAATTACAGCTACTTAATATTTTGAACTATTAATATTTACTTTGTCTGGGGTTAGAATCCTATCTTTTATTATAATTATGTTTAATTTATTTGGAGTATCTCCGTGGGAGATATGATGACATGCAAATCCTTAGTCAAACAATTCAAACCTTCGTAATCAAATTTTATTTGGATGGGAAACCCGTGAATTCTAAACTAAATGCAAGTTTATTTGAAACATTCGGGAGGGCGGTGGCTCAGTGGTAATGGGTTGGACTTCAAACTTACAGATCCACGGTTCGATCCACGCCGCTGCGTTGTATCCTTGGACAAGGCACTTCATCTCAATTGCTCATGAGGGGCACGTTGGTGCTGAGTGACTAAGGCGTACTGCACGTCGATGGTGTACTTGTCTTCAACCAATGCTAACCCTGCTTGTGAGGAGTTGGTGCTTTGGGAAGTCTGGCAAGTACTCACAGTTGCTCGGTGGTTCTTTCCGGGTGTTCCGGCTTCCCCCATCCGTCAAACTGTCCGACACGAGGTGATCCTGGCTGTCTAAAGTGTCGTGGAATTTCAATAAATAAATAAATTTAAAACGTTCTCATTGTGGTTCATCGCACCAGATAATTTGATTTAATTCGTGTTTATATATAGAATATACCCATAGTAGCTTGGTGCACCAAATATTCACCACAGGTGGTGAAGTTGTGTTAACCGCGGGTCTTTGGAGCGCGGTTCACGCCACTTCACCACGAGTGGTGAATATTTGGTGCACCAAGCTACTATGGGTATATTCTATATATAAACACGAATTAAATCAAATTATCTGGTGCGATGAACCACAATGAGAACGTTTTAAATTTATTTATTTATTGAATTTTATTTATACCATGATCATTAGATTAATAAAAGTGTAAATGTTGAATAAATCAATATTCACACGTGCGATTTGTTTTTGTTTACATGAGCACCGGTGGGCGGTACTTCCGCCGGCCATTTTATCACGGAAACGAAATAGAAAATGAAACGCGCAAATTAACGGGCCTTTTTTCATTTTAGTAACATAATAACATGCTATTTCGAATTATGGATGCTTTATTAACATGAGACAACGTATGTTTGTCAATTTTAGGTATCTTATGAGGTGAACTTATTTAAAAACGTAATAAATAATTGCCGGTTTCGTTTCACTCTTCACGAGGCGACGAGTGATAAATTTAGACAAGCTTGTATTCAAGGCGAGGTCACCAAAGGTCATCTTGGATGTAGATCCACTGTAGGTGTAAATTTTAACAACTGAAATCTCATTGCTGGCGTGTTCTCAGTGGTTGGTGTGTAAAGCCAAAAGTTATGTCATAGGCTTTTTACATATAGTAGAATAGGTAATCATGGTATAAAATACACTTTATACATCTCTTCCTGTCTATTAGCCACTACAACCATGGACCCCAGCCTTAAAATGTGTAACACTCGCACATTTAAATGATCGAAATGCCGCCAGATATAATTAATTGACCTACAGGGATTTCCAGGAAGATAGCCAATTGGGCAATGACACCTCCTGCAATATGCAACCAACGTTTTGTCACATACCCTGGACTCTCCTTAGCAGCGCATCTGGGTATATAATTCAATAATTCATCTGGGATCACATTTTACTTAAACATTACGTTTGTCATAGAAAGTGAACCGATGTGTGTTGTTAATCTCGTTGAAGGCTGCGCCATTGTTGTGTTGAAGATGAAGGTATCACAGAACTAAATATTTTCCCATAGGCCACCATTATAACGTTCAGGCAAAAAAAATATGTTTGCATCACTTTAATTTTGGCATTCAAATATCTTTGTCAAGTAGAGCCCTTCACACAACTTCTTCTGACCCTAAAACAGGGGGTCATGCAACAAATAAGAGAGAAAAAATTACACGAAGGGAATGTACCGGTCACGTGCACATATTTTTCATGAAATTCCCTACAAAAACACATAAAAAGTAAATTGTATTTTTTAGGTCCAAAAGTCATCAAATCACCCTTTTTTTTATCAGGAATATTCAGCAATAATGCAAGATGTCAACAGAATGTTTCAGACGTTTATTGAAACAATATATTTTTCCAAGGCTGTTTTTTAGAGATTGCATCATTTCCGAGTGCAACATTTCAAGGTGGGTACCTCTAATTCAAATACTTAGTTCAGCGATACCTGAAGGGCAGTTAGTAATTTTATTGTTGCACTCTAAAATCAATTGGGTTAAAACTTAACCAAGTCAACTGGGTTGAGAGAATATGGTCGCAACTGGATTCATATCCACTCAACCCAGTTGATTTGGGTTGATTTTTAAGCCAACTGATTTTAGAGTGTGAGCGTAATAGGCTTTTTGTTATTTGCTCCAGTGTGTTGTTGTACTACCCTGCTGTGTGGTTTGTGGAGACCCTTGCAGTGCAGGTAAAAGAAACCATTCGAATCGTGTTGTGCATCAACTGCGCCCATTGTAGCTTAAACGGTTGCTGAGATATTGTATGGATAGATAACTCTACCCATGTAAGCATACATTCGAATGGACAGACACGTTACTTCGATAGCTACAAAGTCGTAAAGTTTACATTAGTTTGTGTTATAACCTCTCCGACTTAACACTAGCTGAGGTACAGCGATGAGTGTCGCCTTTGCTTTCTTTCTCCCCGTCTGTCTGTTTCTTTATCCACAAGATGTGTCAGCAGTATTCAAGGAAAACTGACCAGTCTGGCACTTGCTCAAAGTGGTTTCGTAGGTCAACAATTAATGGCCTTGTCACCCGACCTGCTGTTTGTGAATTGTATATCTGCAGAAGTATTATACCCCAGCAACCGTGAACTGAGGATGGTCCGTAAGATGGTCCTGGGGTGTTCCGTATAATGTAGCATTAAGAGGCCAAAATATCAAATGTCAAGATCACAGCGCCTATTCGTGGAAGTTTTCCACTATGTGGAATAAATGCCAAGTTTACCTCCAGAACACACGAAACTGACCAAATCCCTGTTAACTGTATACTCCTGTTAATTGAATAATTTTCACTGGCAAAATGGATATTCAATTAAAAGGATTCCACTGTACTAAAGTCCAAATAGCAAATTTCTCCCATAAAGCAACAAGCAATTTAACTAATTCACTCTTGTGTGACAGACCTCATTGGGCTTTGTCAAACAAGACTGAATTGGTTAAATTCCTGGTAGCATTATGGGAAAAATTTGCAGCTTGAAATTCTGATATTTTAACAAGTGTGCTGAGGTTTAAGTGGATGGTGAAACACCACCAGAAACCAACCGATTATGAACCGGGCGACGGTATAGCGTTCGGTTTCGTCTGTCCATCCGTTCGTATATTTCCTTGTATAACACCCGTTAAAGCAAGGGCGGCCCCCACATGATTCACAAGTGGCCTCAGGAGCTCTAATCAGTTTCTTATATAGGCCAGTAAGTTAAGGATCGAGGTCACATATCTGTAAGTTGAATTTTCACAATATCGAAGTTACAGTACTGTTCTAAAACATACATGATATCCCATCTCTTTTCGAAAAACAGTTGGCTCGCCTGGAAGATCAATCTGGCTAAAGTATCTAACGGCAGTAGAAAGTTTATTGTCCCTGCACCATGCTATTATAAAAGTAAGCGTCGCTACACTTGGTTAAAACTTACAGGTTCAACTGATAAAGCAACATTACGCCCTGATTTTTTGTCTTTTGGGGGTGGTAACCAGACTGAAATAGCTGATAGAACAATAGACTTAGCGTTCAAGTAACACCACTTGATTACCACTGATACCAGCTTTGGTGTCAGTGTTTCAGTATTTAACCCTTTACACAACGCAGACGATTTTAAAATTTATTATTTTAAATTTCAGTTTTTTAATTTTTTTCAAAAAAATTTCAACAAAACCATATCATGTGACCCCTCTTTGAAGCGAGCTCGACGAGCTCGTTCCAAAGAGGGGTCACATGATATGGTTTTGTTGAAATTGTTCGAAAAATAATGTTTTTTCAACTGCTGAATTTGCATATTACGCGGGCGGATGCGGGCGATTCGTTGGGTTAAAGGGTTAAGCATCATGCTCCGTGTTTTAACACCCCCTGCCTCACGGTTCGGTGTCACTTACCGTACCGTGCAGGTTATTCAAATTCTTGAAATACATGCAGCGTGGTTGGGAACTATTATATTATCAACAACAACAGCAATAGTTTGTTTTCTGTACACCACAATTTAGTTAGGATAAGTGGATGAGGAATGACATGAAGGGAAAGGGTCAGTTTTAGTTGGGGAGATCGAGAAAGCGCCAATGGAGGAATTATGAAACAGTTCTTGACTGAATGCTGTGAGGGAGAGTGGGTGGGGAATAACGGCGGTTGATGTACACCTTCTCGTTGGAGGACGCCGTAAATCAGCGGAAGGCCAAACAGAATTATTTTTGTAATAATTAATATTATTATTATAAAAATCTTTAAGCGCCAACGTTTCGACTGCCACTGCTGTATGCTTTGGGGCTAGAAATGCAGTTTAATTATAATAATTATTATTATTATTATTATTATTATTATTATTATTATTATTATTATTATTATTATTATTATTATTGAAAAGTTTAACCCCGATTAACTAAAGAAGCACGAAAGTGTTGTTACGACAGCCATTTACAGGTGATTTATGACTGAAAATTCAGTAAGTCTAACTCCACAATATAGGACCAAAATGTCACACTGTTGATATTTTCTATGAATTGTGAGTGATTTACACCAGCCAACAGCGTGTTGAACATAATTTATGACCACTATTTTATTTTATTGGATAAGTTTATGACGTCCTGAATTGGTTATACGATTGTTTAGCGAAAGCCCCATGTCCCCCGCCTGGGTAATATGATACACAACAGTGCGAAAATGCAAATAGATTTAACCCTATTCGTAGCACATTTGAAAACAGCAGAGTGCAAATTACTTCTTAACTGATTATAAATTTCAACGTTTGCCTCCCAATCAAAGCCTATTAGAATGAAATTTTCTCGCCTTGTTCCAATGAGGTTCACAGGATATGTTTTGAAGTAATAATTAAAAAGTGACAAAATAGCAACTTTTGTGTATAGCATTTGATTATTAGGGATTTTTTAGATAAAGTGTTTTCCCCTCGTTCCTCGTCGTTCTGTGTATATATTATCTAACCATTATAATCAGAGAAATGAGTGAAGCACCACTCTCTTATAAAGGGTTTACAGACAGTAAGATAAAGAGAGAGAGAGAGAGAGAGAGAGAGAGAGAGAGAGAGAGAGAGAGAGAGAGAGAGAGAGAGAGAGAGAGAGAGAGAGATGGTTCGACTGCCGTACTTAACCGTTGCCCAACACTCCACTTTTCAGAATTTGTAAATCTTTAAAAAAAAACTCAACAAAACCATGTCATGTGACCCTTCGTGGAGATGAGCCCAACGAGCTCGTTTCCGTGAGGAGTCACATGATAGAGTTTTTTGTCGAAATTTTTCTGAATTTTTTTTTCAACTACTCAATCTGTAAATTACGCGGGCGGAAGTCGCCGATTCGTTAGGTCAAATATTAATATCATTACATGCGGTTATGATCTGGTGCCATTATGTAAGGACATGGGCAGCGTCATGGTACGATTTGACTACCAAAGACACGAATAATTGATTTCTGATGCTTCCACATTCCTTGCACCAGGCGTTAGGTAGCAGATCGATTGACATTCCTGGTGTAATGTTGCAGCTAATTCGTACAAATAATGCGCTGGTGGATGTCACTAGCATTGCATCTGTTGTGTGGCCTTTAAGGCCTTAACCCTTTACCCAAGGTAACGGCCAAAACCGCCTAGCATTATTCACAAAAATAGCCAATTAATTTTCATTATTTTTTTCCTTTTTTGTCTCAAAAACATAGCTTATGACCCCTCTTCGGTACGAGCTCGTCGAGCTCGTTCAAAGAGAGGACATAACCTATGTTTTTAAGACAAAAAGTGAAAAAAAATTAGTCTTTCAAGAATTGTGTTTGCAAGTCTCCTCTGCTTTTCATGTTAGGTAAAGGGTTAACACATTGTAGGTGATGCGTCGTAATGTCAGTAATCGTGCGTTGCAGTAAAATAAACACAAATATTGTTTGCACTAAGTCCAGTGTGTAACAAGGAAATGCAAAATCATTAGGCCTAAAAAGTTACAAATCTGTTTCTTAGCCCACCCCCCCCCCCCCCCCCGCATGGCCCTTTTTGCTGCGGCATGCGCTCTTTTTTATAACCAATGCAAACTTAAAAAAATAAAAATTAAATGGTTTATGTCTGATATTTTTTTATCCAAGTTATTAAAATTGGTACATTTGTCCCTTGAGTGCAACAACCGGTAACCGGCTCTCGTCAGATCACCGAAGTTAAACAACATCGAGCCCGGTTAGTCCTTGGATGGGTGACCGTTTGAGCGATCGATTCGGACTCCAGCGTTTTGTCCTTGGGCAAGGCACTTAACCTCGATTGTCGACATGGGGGCACGATGACACCGTGTACTAAGGCGTACTGCACGTCGATGGTGCGCACGTCTTCAATCAATCTAACCCTGTGCTGTAGTGCGGTGTTACGATGTTGGGGAGCTGGAAGCTGCTCGTCGTTGCTCGGTGGTTCTCTCCGGGTACTCCGGCTTCCTCCACCCGTAATGCTGTCACCGACACGATATGTCCTTGGCTGTTAAAGTGTCGTTAAACCCTAATAAATAAATAAAAAAATTAGGTCTTTGTTTAGCGAATGTGGTTTTGCAGTAGTTTGCAAGTTTTTATTCTTCCCAGTAAAAAAAAATCAGCAAATCTCACATCCTAGGCTTTTATATTAATAGAATGGGTACTGCTCGTATTATATGTCACGATAAGCACAATGCTGAGACAATGAACAGACAAAAAATTACAGAACATCAAACGATGGCGAAAATGCAATTTTCTTATTTTTAAATGTGTTTCAACAGAGAACAACAGTGAAACGTTCCAACTGATTGGGGAATAATTGTAAAAAAGCCACCTTCTGTATTTTTATACTACTCTTAACCCTTTACCTAACGTAACGGCCAAAACCGGCCAGCGCTATTCTCAAAAATCGCCAAATAATTTTCATTATTTTTTTCATTTTTTTGTCTCAAAAACATAGGTTATGACCCGTCGTTGGAACGAGCTCGTTCCAACGAGGGGTCATAACCTATGTTTTTGAGACAAAAAATGAAAAAAATTAGTTAGTCAAGAATTATTTTTACAAGTGTCGTCTGCTTTTCAGGTTAGGTAAAGGGTTAAAAAAACACCTTACGTTTGTGAAATGAACCGCACATCGATGATACAAATTTACTTACATCTCGAAATCAATTTTTAAATGAAATTCCCATGCTATTAGTGTTGAATTTACGGACAGCTTTCGGAAATTAAGGCCAGTTAAATTTGCCGTAAATCTCTTCCAATGTCGAAAATTGTCAGCCATGGGAATACCTTCTAAGAAGCTCTTGTTTTCCGGAGCTGCATTCGTGCTTTCAAACACTTGTTCGAGGTTTTGAATAAAACAACTTTCGAATGACTAGTGAATTTTTCATGGTCTTAGGAACCTTCTTCCAGGTTTTTATCCACCGGATGTGTTGCGAACATTGCGCCTGATGTTATAAACTATCATTTAACTGTTACAATAATTTTGGTTGTTAAACTAGGTTCGTGTGGATTTTCCTATAGTATTTTCCGAAACATACTTGGCGAAAGACTATATCGCGTATCTCCTGTTCTGTTTGTTATTCAATTATAATCAACCACTCAAATTAAAGAATTGATGAAGGAAAAAAATTTCGCATTACTACCTTATCGGTGGATCTTCATTTTCCCTTGATTTCACTCAAAAGCTCACCGTTGTTGTCATTTTACGCCAGCAGCCGACACGTTTGTTTACCAATAACGTAACGGATAGCATAATCTATTTTTACCTGAGGGTTTCGAGGTTGTTGCAAGGAGTTGTGTTTTGATGGATTTGGATACAGATCAAAACATAAATCTGAACCGTTCCACAACATCGGTTCGTTTGTTGCGAAATTCGGGCCCAAGTGAAACTTACGATCACAAAGTGATGACCGTTTCTGTAAAATAAATAAAATACGTCGGAAAATAACTGTTGAGGCTTTCTAAATAAAATTTTGAAGTTCACACTTTTAAATTTTGTAACAGCTTTAGAAACATTGTGCACGAAAGCAGACTTGTGATTTAATAATGTTTTTCTGCTGAAAATTCCTTTTCGATGAAAATTCTTTAGTGGAGTCGAAGTTTATCGCCGATTGGGGTGAGGATAAACCCCATATTTTTCAATATATGGGGTTTATCCCCACCACATTCGGCGATAAAACACCGATTTCAACAGGTTTCTGCTTGAAGACCAAAACACTGATTTCAACAGATTTCTGATTGAAGAACCAAATTATGTACCGTTTTTAGTTAGTTAGTTATTGGTGTTTAAAGCCACATATTTATGCACAATGGCTAATCATGACCACGACATTTTTACGGATGGAGGAAGCCGGATTACCCGGAGAGAACCATCGAACAATGGCAAGCAACTCGCAGCTCCACAACATGGTAACTCCACACAAGCAGGGTTATAACATTGGTTGAAGACAGGTGCTCCATCCACGAGGAGCAGGCCTTAGTACACAACGCCACCATGCCCCAACGTGGGCAATGGGGTGAAGTGTTTTGCCCAAGGACACAACCCGATGGCCGCAGGTGGGGTTCGAACAGAGTACCTCTCGGCTTGCAGCCTGCACCCCTACCAACTGAGCCACCGCGCCCAGATGTAACGTTGTTTGCATCCAACGCGGATTACTTATCGAAAAATCAAGCTCTAAAGTATGTTGCTGTCAGATTACCGGCTTTTACTTCCATTTCGCCAAATTTACCAACATGAAACCTAACCCCACCTCCACCACCTGAAGTCCACTCCGGCACTGTCCTGCCCTTGAACTGCGTAGAATATAATTAAGTCAAGCGAATCGCATTGAAATCAAGTTTGGGGAAATGGGCTAACCATCTTTGGTTTATCGCATATATGTGTCTTGCAAGGAAACGGATTCAAGACAGTATGGGGTTGAAATAGCTGGCGGCAGATCCTCGATCTGGCATCACTGACTGTGTACACGATGCTCACAAAAAATGCACTCCACCTCTCCAAGTGACATATACGTAATATAGACACACGTTCCAATTTTTCTCTGCCAGTGAATTTATAACCCATACTCTTTGAAGTCTGGGCAGAGCATATAACTTGAACTAAATTTTAAAAGATTAACATGGCTACTCAGGACGTGTCATGTTTCGACCCCCTCCCCTCCTCCACCCGTCCGAACCAGTTCAATAACATAGAACTTGGACTTCGCCAAAGTAATTCGCGTTCGGTTTTTACATATGTTTTGGGTCGTCGGCCTTTAATACCATTCAAATAATCGTTAGAAAGAAAATTGTAACATACTTCATTTTAGGCTTGTAAAACTTACCGTAAGTAGTTTTCAGTGTGCGTGGATTATCTCTCTTCCACATTACTAAGAGGAAAAGTTACAACGTCTCAGTTATAGCTCAAAGTTTTAACTTTACAAACAAAATCTTCAAATATGAAGAAAAAAAGAATATATAAATCGAATGCAAAGTCACATAGCGGATGCAGGGTGTGAGATATTCCGCCATGGCCTGCGTGTATCTTTTCATCTTCCACCAATCTTGGTAACCAGAAATTGTATATTTAGAGAGGGGAAACACACGAGATTTTATCCTATCGGGTGGGGGGGGGGGGGGGGGGTGAAATGTAGGGAGAAAGTTAAACGGCTACACCAGAACTAACACATATCATTAATTAACGGGAGGTCATTTGAATTTGTTCCAAGAACCATGCGCGCATGAGGCATGAGACGAGGGGGGGGGGGGCGTTTTGCCACCCCTCTTGGTCACAGGGAATTCAGCTATAATCATTGTTACATGTATGTCGTAAAAACGTCACGTTTCTCGGATGACGTGCGCGTTCGTTGTCGCGGGAGTGGGGCTCCCTCCCCCCCCCCCAAAAAAAATAAAATCAACATCTAGAAATTTCGAATTTCGAATCACTATTTGACTAACAGCTGGAATCTTCACATACTGTGGTAGAAATCGTGAAATACCTCTTGGAATGCAACGCAAACAGACAAAATTACATCCTGTGCAGGAGGTGGGAAGTAAATTCAAGAGGGGAAAAGTTTGGATAGGAGGTAGGGGTTGTCTAAAATAACTGGGGTTTTTTTCAGCCTAGTATCTATATTTTTTATTTGCAACCCCACCTCCTTCTCTAATCTAAGTTGAGTTTTAAAAGTTATTTCAAATTGAGCACCAGTCTTTCTCAAATTTCTTCAATCTGCGCCAAATTTCATCCACTATGCCTGAAACGAGCAGATGAGGAGGCAAATATTCTAATCTATTTTACTAGTATACCACCAACTCACAGTGGATAAGTCGTCATAAGTAGAAAATACAGAAACCGAAAGTTGGAACTCGCGAGGCGGAGAATATTTTGCTCCACCCATTGGGAGTGGTCTGTTTGAGTGGGTTCAGGGGGCGACCAGAGGCCAAAAAAGAGGTGAAACGGTAAAACAATTGAGAGAAGAAAAGGAAGTATGCCAAAAAAGAAGGCGGACTATTTTTATATGGGCCTACGAGCCTCATCGCTCGGACGCCGAACACCGACATTTTCTGTCCGATGCCGATTGGATTCGCGGCAGCAAATTCAGTTTCGTACGCAACCGCACACATGTGCCGATGTCAGTGAGTTCCTAAATCAGTTTTCTCTCTGACAAACGCTTCCGGTAAAAATAACACATCGGACCCCATATCTATTGCCGCAACTGCAAACATGTGCGCTTAGCTTCACTTACAAGCCACACGGAAAGCGCTGCGTGACGCAGACCAATATGCCCAGGTTTTGAATTTGAATTCGAGAGTGAAACAAAGTTACAGGTATCACGGAACTAAATATTTTCCCACATGCGACAATAGTAACGTTCAGGCGAAAAAAATAGTTCAGCGATCCGAACGTAGTGGCTACCCCTCTACGTTCAGATTCTTCCCATTCAATCCTATAGAAAAAGTTCCCATCAAGTTTTTATGGGAACTCAAAACTCGAAATTAGGAATATATATCAAGCTTTCGCCCATATTACCGGCTGCAATCGATAGTACACGTATTTCCTTACATTTGGGCAGAGTTTATTGATCCAAACTATGTTTTATTCTTTAATTGTCGTCATTTGAGTACTCGTGAGGCGTCAACGGAGATTTCGAAATCGACCATGTTTTTGTATAAATATAAAACAGTAAAAACAATAACCCGGTAATGGCGCCGAAACGAATAGGCCTTTTTATCGATGCGGAATCGGAAATTCGATCGCAATTCACACAGAGAAGGTCATCAAACTCGGTCGCATTCGCACAATGGTGACTGCCACGTCACGGGAACTTTCCCTAACTATTCCGCTGACTGGTAGTCGCGTGATCAGGTTTGGCATCAAAAATCTAGTGGATATAAGCACCGATTCCTGGATGTTTGGGAAGTTGTCTCTGGGCTCCCGACGAGCAAGTACCTACCTACAAGAAGTAAGATGGATGCCGCCACTGTTGCTATAAGGTATGAACTTTGACTGAACATTGTGAATTTTACTTTATACCAGAGAAAACGATTGGCAGTTGAGTTTTATTTGTTAATAAAAATCGTAGATAACTGGTAAACTGGTCTTTGTTATGCTGAACACGACTAGCTCGTGAGGTAACAAACATGAACCCAGAATATGGAGCCTCTGTCTGGTATCGTCTGGTAAGGAATCACAAAACGCCACGGGCTGATGGGACTTCGCGGTTGGTGGGCTCCGTAGTTCTCTCGGTAATCACAACGCCTGGAGAACCATAAATGCAGGTGTTCCGCAGGGGTCTATTCTCGGACCCTTGCTGATCCTTATATATATCAACGATATAACCAAAGATCTTCTGAGCAGTATACGCCTATTTGCAGACGATACTTCTTTATATCTAATTATAGAAAACCCTGAAGAAGCCTCTACAATAATTAATCAAGATCTGGCCACAATTGAACATTGGGCTAAAATATAGTTGGTAGAGTTCAATCCAAATAAAACTGAGAGTATGCTAATATCTCGAAAAAGTAGCCCTACTTTCCATCCACCATTATTCTTTGGCGGTTCTCAGATATCTGAAGTCGTTAATCATAAACATCTGGGAGTCATATTAAATAGCATGTGTACACGGAATGACCATATCGACCATATTTGCGCAAAGGCCTGGTCCCGGTTAGGCTTACTAAGGAAGCACAAATTTAACTTAGACCGTAGTGTCTTAGAAAAAATATATTTTGCTTTTATCAGGCCCCTCCTTGAATACGCCGATACTGTTTGGGATAATTGCTCTGTAACTGAGGTGGAGAAAACGGAAAAAATTCAGATTGCTGCGGCAAGGATTATTACTGGGGCAACCGTCGTTGCTAGTAAGTCAGGATGGAAACCGTTGCAAGATAGACGCTACAAACACAAGTTAATCCAGTTCTTTAAAATGTACCACCGTATGGTTCCTCCGCACATCTCCAGTAAAATCCCGCCACGTGCTTTCTCGACCAATCCTACACTAAGTCTTCGATCAGTCTAAACCACCGTGTTCCGTTCTGTCGGACTGAGCTGTATAAATCTTCCTTCATACCCAGCGTTACTGACCAATGGAATAATTTGCCCTTGTCCGTGCGTGAAAACTCATCATTGACGAACCTCAAGACTTTTCTAAACGATGGCAACCGACGACTGCCAAGGTTCTAGCGGAGATCGAAATCTCGCACAGCCCAAATATATCACTGTAGATTGAGACTAGGATGTAGTAACCTCGATTTTCACTTACATCGCAACCACTTATCACCAACCCCTCTATGCCAGTGTGGAGAGGAAGAGACTCCCGCTCATTTTCTCCTGCATTGTCCAATTTTCTCCGATGCTCGTAATTATTCAATTAATCTCCTTCCGTTTGGAGCGGACTCCTCTACACTTCTATTCGGTTCAGAATTCCTGAGTAATGGCGACAACCGCCTTATCTTTGAAGTGGTACACGACTTTATTTTATCAAGTAAGCGATTCATTAATTAACCCCAATGTAGTACTAGCCCAATTTATATACTTACTATAATAAATACCAACCCACAATTAATATCAAGATGATCTCCGTGGGAATGCCTGTAAATTAAGCTACACTTGTTTACAGTGGTAAACAGGCGAAACCCTACTGATCAACCGTGACTCTGTTATCAATGCTTGGGTGAAAGTCCTCCAAATGGGCGTCTTGGGTGGCAAATAATTGGAGTTACCTTGATTATACTTCTATCTTACGTCACGCTTAGTCATTTCGCATAGGTGTGGGACTTTACACACAAATAAATAACTCTACGCAATGAATGCATTCACCCCGCACTTTCCAACTTTTCTTGCAGCTCAACCCATCCCTGACTGTTTCCATACAAGATTATGTCGCTTTTCAAACGCTTCTATAATGCAGATGAACACTGTTTGTACTTGATACTCATACCTGCTATTGTCATCGACGATTCTTTGTGATCTTGTGTAGGTGGAAACGGCCTTGTATAAGCTTTCAGCTTACTGCCGAATTCACATTAATGTTGGCAATTTATCTGTTATCGTTTGGTTTTTTTGCAATAAATACTGTTTAAACTAATCACAACGCTTGGAGTCAGAACTTACGATCGCAGACCGATAGCCTTTTTACTAAATTCCGTAACAATTGCATCATTTCCGAGTGCAACCTTTCAAGGCGGGTAATGCTAATTCAAGGTGGGTAACTATAATTCAAATTCTTAGTTCCCTGATACTTGTTGAGAGTATCTATATTTAATAATAGAGGTTCCTCATTCTTATAAAAACCGATGTCAGATCCACTGTGTGCCGCGACAGATTAGGCT
Source organism: Pictodentalium vernedei (assembly GCA_031216915.1). Classification (NCBI taxonomy): domain Eukaryota; kingdom Metazoa; phylum Mollusca; class Scaphopoda; order Dentaliida; family Dentaliidae; genus Pictodentalium; species Pictodentalium vernedei. The sequence continues at coordinate 358,476,191 of CM062293.1, forward strand.
GCCGCGCGATGACAGCTATTGAGTCATAGGGAATTAAACGACTTGACGTGGACACTGTAGACTGAAGGTATTGCAGCGCTAAAGGCAAGTAAGATATCACACAAAAAGTCAACCATCAATAACTGATCATGTCCAGTCTTTTCGCCGGCCATCAAATCTGTCGTAATTTTTACGATACACATCACAATAATTTTGATGATACAATCAGCGTGATGGTATTACAACGTAAAACTCTACTCACATTTGCGACAATTGGTTCTGTTGTATAGGCCAATATATGTTTAACAAGTATCATATGATAATAGAATTAATAGTGAAGTGTCATTTGGCATTTAGTTTGGCTTTCGGGATTTGTCGCATCACTGATGTTTCATGCTATGACAGTGAATGCATGTCTGACGGGATCGTATCCAGAAAATTTACCATATTATCAGTGTGCGCGCTTAAGCTTCAGGCGCCCCGTGGGAAAAAAAATTATCAAATTTATAATTAAGTGTTGGGAAGGTGGGGGACTGTCGTTCCACGTGTAATAGAAGTGATTGATATCTTGGGTTTTCGGTCACTTCGTCTTTGTCAACAATTATAAAAAATATAAACTTCATCACGCAGGACGCTAATGTTAACTGTATTTCTGAAAGTCTACCTGCATGATGTACTGTGCATTTATGTAACATCATCAGTACTAGATGTGGAGATCGTGCCACATGGGGGGGGGGGGGGGGGGGGGGGGGGGGGGCTTAATGGGAAACCTAGGAAGGACGTCATAGTCACGTGACCCAGTTACGCCAAGTTAGTCACGTGACCCAGTTACGTCAAGTTTGGTTGATGTGCTAGCCCGCGTGAGCGGTCATCTTGTGGCGTCATTTCATAGTGATACGTGGTCCTAGTGCGCATGCGCAGCTCGTGTTGTTAGGGTGATACGCTGTTCCGTCGAGCATTTTGTATACTGGCTTTCCTCAAATACCTAAATGAGTCGAAGAAAGTATGTTCGAGTCACTCGAACGAGCAATTGTTCTTTTGCTCATTTGCTCGATGGGATTAGAGTCGCTTGAGCAATGACTTTTCAGAAACTCTTCGATGGATTCGTGGCTATAAGAATCATATAGGCTTTCGTTATACATACTGAAGATAACTCTGCATACATGTTATGGGAAACCAAGCACTGGTGATTATAAGACTTGGACGAGGGAACGAACTAGAGCTAGTTTGGGCTAGACATACTGCTAGTGTTAGAGTAGTATCTGTAATAGGCACAAAAATAGGGTTCTTGGAAAATCTGGACCAGTACTTTAGTGTAATAGAACATACTCTCGATCCTAAAGAACTACGTGCTAATACAAAAAACCCTAGATGGGGAGTACAAGTCCGTTACGGTTGTTTTGGGCGCATTTTGGTGAATTGAAGGGATTGTCGGCTTGTTTGTGGTAATTCCACTAAGTAAAACTACTCTTATAAAAGAAACGTACCTGTTATTGAAAAAAGAAGGATTCGTGAGGAATCCATATCAAATAGTCGTTTTGGGTGGTTTGGATGGATTGGTGCGTCTTTCTGGGTAATCAGATTTACTCCTATTCAAACGAACAAACCCTCCGCACATACCCCCGTCTTGGAGTAGGCCATTCAGGCTCATAGCAACCACATGCTACTTTAGAAACCAAGATGGCGGCATCCATCAGACAAAAATGTCCGACAGAAGTACTATCACCCAAACAACACGCGCTGCGCATGCACACTAAGATCACGTGTCACTATGAAGATGACGTCACAAGATGGCCGCTTCCGCGGGCTACCATGACAATCTAACATGAGTTAAATTGGATCACATTACTGTGACATCACTTCTTAGGTCTCCTCACTAGGTCCCCACAACGCGGTGGCTCAGTTGGTAGAGGTGCAGGCTGCAAGCCGAGAGGTCCTCGGTTCGAATCCCACCTGCGGCAACCGCGTTGTGTCCTTGGGCAAGACACTTCATCTCCATTGCCCGCGTGGGGGCACGATGACGCCGTGTACTAAGGCGTACTGCACGTCGATGCTGCGCATGTCTTCAACCAATCTAACCCTGCCTGTGCTGCAGTGCGGAGTTACGATGTTGGGGAGCTGGCAGCTGCTCGTCGTTGCTCGGTGGTTCTCTCCGGGTACTCCGGCTTCCTCCACCCGTAAAACTGTCACGGTCATGATTAGCCATTGTGCATAAATATGTGACCTTAAACACCAATAAATAAATAAATAAATATAGGTCCCCACAATGTGGCAACTTAGGCCAAGTGGCCGAAAGCTCCAGTTGCTGATTGATTTTATTATATAAAATGTCACACTATCTACCTACCCATTGATAAATGTTGCAGGCTGAATGGGAACATAGTTTATTTAGTGGCCAAAAAGCCCTCGGGGATTGAAATTTTTTTTTCCAATTTTCCCGGGGATACTCCCCGCCGCCATCTATAATTCTATTAGCATCCTACCTTAGGTCTTGGGCATATATGACGCCCCTTGCTAAAGTATACCAGAGGGGAGACACCTTTGAGCCGCCACTGGACCCAGTGGAAGTAACACAGGTATGTTGAAATATTAGACAGTCGAGATAATAATTCATAGCTTAGGGTTTTTAAAAATTTCGTTATAATTAACTGCAGTAATGGTAGAAGTTTGTAGGGATTTATCCAAACGATGTATCGAACTCAGAAATAGAGACAACCAAAGGTAAAAAAAAACCGTTAGAGAAAGAGTCATGGGGAATGGGGATTGTAACCAAAATTGGCGATAGTAGGTCAAAAGAAAGAGGTCTTTGTGTGGCCTGCGAGACAAAGAGAAGACAGGTTTTGAAGAGTACCTTGACAATGGCACCATTGTAAGGGGAGGGGTGGTCACTGTTGTTCGAGCTGAGGTCGCGATCACTGGAGATTAGGGGGAATTGGGAAAGACGGTGGAAAAGGAGACCCAAATGTGTAACTTGGGCGTAGTGGTGACCTTGCAATACGTTTTATTAGGAAGTCCAAAATCTCAATCTTCTAGATCAAAATTCACTGGGAGTAGTATAATGAGGACGTGGGATGGGAGAATAAAGGACGTGGTTAGTGGTTGTCACAAATGCGATGGTTAGTATGCTTATTGGAGGGATTGTGAAGAATGGGGGTACAGAGTGTCTTCAAGCAGTTCGTCTCAGTATTGGGAGGAAAGATGCGCGGGAATCGGGAAGCAGTTGGAAGCACATGAGTAACCAAAACCTTCTCAACTGAGAACCACGGCAAATCAGCGGCCAGCTAAACTGTTATTAATAGTATATCGACCCACGTTAATAGTGTTAAAGCCTCATGCACCTGTAGGGTTCGATCCTCTAATGCTATGGGCACACAGGCCTTACATTACACGTATTTCCTCCAGCTGAATCCCGAGAAGCATATAATGTTTTATTGCAGTTGACTGATACCAGACGAGACCGCTCGAACACATTCAGCCAGGCACCTCTACAAAAGCGATCGTCTTTTCTTCCAATTACAAGGTTCGTAAGGTAGTCTGGGTTCTCTAGAAACCCTCAAGCGGATCAGATTTTTAAAAATGTTCCCGGGGAGGGTTCCCTTAATCCCACCAGTAGGAGAAGACACGCTCACGAACATCCACACCAGGGCTACTACGCACGTAGTTACTTTTGGGGCAAAATCTTCCAGCCCCCCCCCCCCCCCTCCCGCAGCCATGGAAAAAAAGTTGGACCGTGGTCTTTTGACGCCTATGCTGGATATAATCAGTGAAGTCGAAATATGATTAATATTATATAAATTCTCTGATCAACTTTGCCTAGTGATTTCTCCCTCAGAAGATTTATCAGGTGCTCGCTGAGAAATGGCGGGGGGGGGGGGGGAGGGGGCAGCGTGATCACGAAGTGACGTATTCGTGACGCCCCCCCCCCCCCCTCCCCTACAATTTTCCAATAAGCTTTCTAGTGGTTATACGTATTCGTCAGGGTTGTATTCGAAGATGCCAATTCTCTCGTGCTATTATTTTTTACTTTCTTAAAAGAAAATTGGTTACTTGGACTTGTGTCGGGTTATAGCGAAAACGGCACCGTGTGAAAACGGCATCTGGAGTAAACGGCACCGAGTGAGCGAAAACGGCATCAATTGATTGTGGCGAGAACGGCACCAGTTCCGATGGCGAAATTAATTCGTTCATATTCTGCCTTTTTCTGTGTTTCGTTTTGAAACCGAGTATTTAGCCTATGGTTCTCTAATAAATTTGTGGAAAATTGAGCAGTTAAAAATGAGAGGTTACATCTCCCCTCCCAACTATCTCATGCGCTTCTTGTTGTTTAGCAGTGACTTCTAAACATTAAAAGCAATAACACCCCTCCCACAACCTTTTCTCGGCCCTGGAATCTATCCAGCCTGGATTCACGATACACCTCCTTCTTTATTATTTGACGCAGAAATCAGAATCTTGTGTATGTGTGAGTGGGGGGGGGGGGGGGGGGGGGGGAGTCCGAATTCAAAGGACGCGCCAAGGTAAAAAATTAAAACAAGGTCTTTTAGGCCATATTTGGATGGGAGCAGTCCAAACCCAAGAAATCCGGACTCCTGTGCCAAACCGAAAGTAACGGGCCCCGGATTTCACACGGTGCTGTTTTCGCCTGTACCCGTGTCACTGTCACGCAAACAATCAAAGCCTAAATGGAGGTCTGTAGCAACATACATGTACTGAGAACAGTTGTCGGCAAGACATGACAAATTTGGAAAACTGGTACGGCACGTATTAATAAAATAATTTACGTCACGACTACAATACATGTATATTTTATTTATTCACTAATTCACTAACGCGTTTTGAACAAGACTTGAGTTTTATTTTGAACCATCATCACGACGAACTGATATTCCAACTTCGTCAAAACACGCCTTCTGCAAAGGAAAGCCGTGAGAATTCAAATTTACCTGTTCTCAAATGGACGGTCCAAATTACGTCACTTGTGCATTGTTGCAAAATGGATGCTCTTCCGAAAATACACACAAATTCCCATAGAGAATTAAAAAATTCGTTCATATAATTTTCGAGCGAGCTAAAATCACAGAAACGTAACGACGGCGAAGTTAAATTTATTACACGTAATCGGGAGCTGAAAACTAAAAGATATTTTCTTGATTTTGTATTATTCCAGAGTTTATTTACCATTGGGGGGTTATGGAAAGGACAATAGTTACAAATTATTGGAGAGTACCTATAAGCGAGGATGTCGCGCACACTTATTTTTTCATCTTGGACCCGTACCATCGGAGAATGAAAGAAAAGTACGCGTAGACTCTAAAATACTGGCAAACGAACAATTTTGAGATGGAAATGAATGTGCACGAATACGCAGATTTGTACTATTCTCAAACAATATCTCATTAGATTTTACAATAAAATGGAGTTTGTAGAGTATGGTAGTTGCAAAGGGTGTTATTTGTAAGAAAAATACTCGACGCCTGCTAAAAATGTATCATGCTTAACTTTGAACCACATGTCCCTCTTCTGACGGCGCAATTTTTGCAACATCACTTTTCTTTCTTGAGGCTGGTGGCATTCAGAAAAAAACATGGCTGTCAATTTTCGTTGTTGGAAGAGATTTACAGGAAGGTTAGCTCCCTTTAATTTCCTCAATCTTTCAGTAAATTTGACACTTTGGGTATATGGGAATTTCATCTAAAAATTGGAATTTTGAAATGTTCTGAATTCTGTATCATCGATGTGCGCATCATTTCACAAACTTCTGGTATTTTCCTGTAGAGTAGTATAAAAATACAGAAGCTGGGCTTTTTACATTTTTTCTTTGAATGTTTGACTATTATTCTCTGTCGAAACCCATTTAAACATAAGAAAACGTTTGTAAAAACGTATGTGGAAATATTTATACATTTATTTAAGGTTTAACGACACTTTAACAGCCAATGTCATATCGCGTCGGTGGCAGTTTTACGGGTGGAGGAAGCCGGAGTATCTGGAGAGAACCGCCGGCAACGACGAGCAGCTGCCAGCTCCCCAACATCGTAACTCCGCACTGCAGCACAGGCAAGGTTAGATTGGTTGTAGACATGCGCACCATCGACGTGCAGTGCGCGTTAGTACACGGCGTCATCGTGCCCCCATGTGAACAATCGTGGTTAAGTGCCCTGCGCAAGGACAAAATCGATCGCTCAGACGGTCACCCATCCAAGGAATAACCGGGCTCGACATTGCTTAACTTCGATGATCTTACGAGAACTCGTATGTGGAAAAAGTAGAATTCTGATGTGTTTCGTATTCACAGCTTTGTTCCTGGATGTTTGAAGCACATGTGGCCACAAAATTGAGTTGTTCTTGCGAAATATTATTTTTTTAGTTCTGGTATGAATGCGATAGCAGACTTTCAAGAACCATTCATGCCTGCCATCAACTTTGCAAGCCAAAAGCCTGCATTTTTCCTGTATTCTGTAATTTTCACCACAAACTTCATTTTGATGTATAGTTTGTGTATGCCGCGTTGGTATGGTGTCGCTGTGTACAAAGCTAAACTGTACTCATGTCGATGCCTTCACCCCTGCGAACTCTGCTTGTGTGGAATTAGTAAGTTGATGAGTCAAACAGTAACGCCCCCTGAGTTCCAATGTGTTCTATGTGCCTGTAGGCACATAGAACACATTGGAACTCGTGAGACAAGTTGGTCTCGCTCCTCGGTGGTTCTCTGAGTACTCCGCCTCTCTCCACTCGCAAAACTGTCCGACACGAAGTGACCCTGTCTGTTGAAAGTGTCGTTAAACCTAATAAACTCACAAGCAAGCAGACGACTCTTGCCAATAACTTTTTTTTTCATTTTAGATAGTTTATCACCCCTCGTTGGAGCGAATCACCCCTCGTTGGAGCGAGTTTGTTTTAATAAAGGGTCGTAAGCTATGTGTTTTCTTTTAACTCTTTACCCAACGTAACGACCAAAACCCTCCAGCGCTATTCACAAATATCGCGAATTAATTTTCATTATTTTTTCATTTGTTTGTCTCAAAAACAAAGGTTTTGACCCTTCTTTGGAACGAGCTCGTCCAATGAGGGGTCATAACCTATGTTTTTGAGACAAAAAATGAAAAAAATAGTTATTCAAGAATTTTTTTGCAAGTGTCCTCTGCTTTTCATGTTAGGTAAAGGGTTAAAGAAAAATTGAAAAAATAATAAATTTTAAATGACAATTTTTTTTTGTGAGTAGCACTAGGCGGTATTGATTGTTACGTAAAATAAAGGGTTCAAATATTCGGATTTCGATACAAAATAGGAATCAGCGACCAAACAGTAAATAAGTGTCACATTATCTCAGTGCCCTTCAATTTCACATCATTCAGGATGACAACATGCTTTGCAAATCAAGATGTTGTGACACGCAAAATAAAAAAAATAAACAAAACAAAAACAACAGAATCCCATGCGGCAATTGATCATTCAGCTGAAAATCAATGACAATGGAAAAGATATTCTGCTTGAAGATATTCGGTGAATTGGCACGCAGTTTTCGTGAAAGATGTGACGTCACATAGAATAAATATCTTTTCAACTTGACTGTGCACATCCACTCGGCCTCAAAGCCAGGAGAGAGGGTTGTCGATTTAACCTGAAGTCTAGGTTCGTATATTCGCTATATTTCATGTTCCGAAAGTTAGGAATTTGTATTTGTATTATTGCCATAACAGAAGCCCTATGCTGGGCATGTTAAGGTCTATAGGAAATGGCGAATTTTCCCAAATTGACAAAAACAAATGGTTCCAAAACACGATAATTTAATAAGTTTCATATACGCAATGACAGGCAGTGGTACTGCTTTGAGCTAAAGAATATTTGGACTGCTGAAGTTTCAAACTAAAAAGTGATTTTGTTGTTGAAAATCAACTTTTAAATTGCAAATTGCACTAACAACAGAACTAAAAATTCACATTTGGAACACTTAAATTACTGAAACCAAAATTAATCTGAACCATGTATCTACAGCACTTTCCGTCAAATGAACTTTGATATGCTTTTTGAATTATTTAAAACAGATTTTTAATCTCCAACCTGAAAGAATTTTTTAGTATCAATATTAGGATGTGTATCCTTAAGAATGCATGCTCAGGATTCACTGGAGCTTCACACTTTCCATTAGGTATGTTTACCATCAACTGAACAATGATTGTCCACCTAGTGTTAGAGACAAAATAATTAGTGTATTTATCCTTGACAAGTCAGCTGTATCATGTATTGCCATTTCATAAGAAGGTTCAACATTGTCCAATTCTGTCAGTGTTAGATGTTTGGATTTAGCAATCAATGTCAACAAACATTCACGCATATCTGTACCAAATGCATCAGCCAAGGTGTTTTGTACATCTTGCATGTGCCATTTGTCTCTTAAGGGGACGTCCAACCTAACTTTGGTCAAATTTCATGTAATTTTCTTTCAAGTCTAAGAAAGGCCCAAAATGAATAACCCCAATAAATTATATACCAAAATGCTTGGAATGAAACATAGAACATGTGGAAACTGAAATTTGCCATGGAACTGCTGCCATGTGTAAATAGCACCACCTGAAAGTCTGCTATGGCTTAAGTAAGAGAACAAAATTTTTACAATAAAATACCTCAAAATAAAATAACAGCTGTATTCTATAAACATTTAAGTACATACTCGAAGAAATTTTTTCCTAATTCATGAAAGTAATGAAGATTGAGACCAAATGTTATAAGTGGAGTGCTCACTGATTGAAGGCAGACATTTTCTTTTGTTTATGTTTTGATTTGGGGAGTTCAACAAAGGTCAACTTGAAGGAGTCCAGCAGAAGTATGGAAGGACAAAAGAGTGTCTCCCAATATCAAGATGTATGTGTTACTGTAATGGTTTGGAAAGAAAATATGATATTCTCCTATGTAGAATGCACTGCAAAGTCATACATTGTAGTTGAATAAATATATTTACAAACCCCTTGCACTGTAACCCCTTTTATCCCATGCATCAATTTGATAGTGATTAAATTGTTAAATTTGTCTGGTTTATCAATAAGTACATTAGCTTTGTTTAACTCTTGGACACCAATACACTCATGATATCTGTTGGAGAAGAAATAAGGGTAACTGTAACCTGTCACTGCAATAAACCATCTAATGTACTTAAAAGTACATTGTTATTCAAAACACATCAAATCAACCTTACATAACCATTATTGCATGTACTTTCCCCAAGGAGGCTTACTGACATATTGAGATCAGAAGGGCACATCCAGAGGGTCTCACATATTTTTTTCAAGAACGCAGTACACAAAGCAATCCCCAAAAGATGACAAGTGAGCTCCATTTGACACAGAAAATTTTGGGGGTGGGGGGGGGGGGTGGGGCTCTCTTCCTTGTATGACTCTACCTCCGGCACTCAAGGCATATGCCTTTTTTCTCAAAGTTTAACTCTTTTTTTTCTTTTTGAAGATCCTGGCCACACATGTTCCAAACACTATCAGACAGGTAAACCTCCAAATAAGTGTATCTGCAAAAATCATGTTACATTGCAAAACATTCTTTTTAGAGTTTTAGTTCTGGACCTTTCATGCTTCTTACTTCCAACTATAACACTTAATTTATCGATTCATGGGTGAATAGAAAAGTCCTGCCATAATCAACATTTTGAGTTCCATAAGCCTTCAAAACAGCTCCAATAAAAGTGTCAAACATCAGATTGGTGGCTTTATACAGAATATTCATTAGGTTGTTGCTTGATAAGTAATAAGATAAGTAATCTTCACAAGAAAATTCTGCAGCAATACAATTGAGGGTATTAGCAGGCACTCTGCAACAAATTGTAACAAATCAACTAGTTATAAACAAAATTTTCTAACTCAAAAGAGAAAAAGTACCACAACTCTGAAAAAATGTGGGAAGAAACACATGCTACAGCAGCTACACAGGCATTGTTTCTCCATGATGCTCGATCACAAAACCAAATATCCTTCAAATTGGAGTAGCAATGGTTGAGATACAAGGGGGAATGTTGGTACATGCAATGATGAATGGGTAAGACTAAGATAAAGAGGACAGGGGGTCACCACTGCACGGCCCTAGATGCACCTTTGATTTTCCAACTTCCACTAAGTTCCAGGTCTGGGGCATAATAATCGCAACACACCCAACTTAGCAGTTCATAATTTCAGTTAAATAAAAGAAATTATCAATTTGAATTAAATAATAGATGATGTAAAAATATTTGGCTTCCTTCGCCTTCTCGTACTATTTAATTACCACAAACAATATCAGTTTGATGCCGACAAACGAAACTGAACGCATGTGGTTTGATTAAAAAGTAACTCGGCATGAATAATGAAGAAATTGCGAATATTTCGTGTATTTCATTTATTTAAAAGCCAATTGCAGCTAATATTGACAGTGCATTCGATAATTCGTTTCGGTTTTGACCACACGGCCACGCTGACACTCCGTGACAGCGGTTATGTTTATTGTGATATGCAAATTGGGGGATGGTTTCCGGTGAAGGAGATTTGTCACATTTGTCAGTGTAAAACGATAAAAAAAAACACTGATCGACGCTTGTATTACTATGGTTGGTTGGAAGAAAAAACTAAATTCTCAGCATCGTCCAAGCGCACCTTATTTAAAAGCACGAATGCATCATTTTCAACCCATCTTCAATCGGTCCTTTGCAGACATCAAACATACCCGTCTTCAAATTCCATGGTTACTAGGACGTAAATAACTTCGCAGCGACAGGGGGAAATTAACACTCAATATAGTTCCAGGTCACTTGGAATATATTTCGTGAAAAAGGGATTTCTGAAGCATTCTGCTTACTTTGTTATGAATATTGCCTTATTTTATGTGTATCGTCCCGATTTTATACACTCGGTTATTTTTTTTACAAGTGGTTCATGTTGTCTTTCTAGTGCGCAATAATTCAGATTTTTTGTCAACAAAAAAGTTCAGACGGCCTGTAAACACGAGAGGGAATTTCGAACCATATTTTGCAGTTATGACATTAACAGCTCAAGTACTTGCTGTCACCTGTTTGCAAATACGCTCATACATTGTCTCGAACAAATAAAGGGCGTGATCACGTCCTTGCATTCTTACGATTGCCCAAATTGAGTATTTCTGCAAGAACCACATCGTAATCACATGACCGGAAAAACATCGTTGAAACATGGCCACATCCGGAACATCAAAAATTTGTGTTGATGTTATTACATTCAAACGTCAAAACCCACCAGAGTGTGTGTCAAAAAAATGCTTTCTCCGAGTCTGTAGTATGTTATCATTATATTGAGGACAAGGCTTTCGAATTACCGATTATTTTGTGGTTTTACCGGTTCGTTACTAATGCCATTTGCAAATTAATCTTCTTCAAAATCATAAAATTCACTTTTTTTCCTGAAAAAAAATATATGTACCTTTTCTATGCACTTTACTCATTATTTTGATATATAATTTGCCTTTCCTTACTTCTCTTATCTGTTTCTGAGGCATTGGGAAAAATATCAAAAAAATGACCAAAGTTAGGTTGGACGACCCCTTAAGGTGTCACGTCTTTGTGTCATTACTGGAAAAATATTTTGGAATGGACATTAAAAACATGTTTTAATTAATTTTAAAATCACCTCAGAGTTCATTTCTCGGTAAAGTGCTATAGATATGTTTTGGTTTCATTAATTTAAGAGTTGCGTGTGTGAATTTTCCGTTCTGTTAGTGCGATCTACATTTTAAAAGTTGATTTTCAACAATAAAAATATTAGTTTACAACTTCAGCAAACCAAATATTCTTTAGATCAAAAAGGTATCATTGATTGTCCCCGTTTGTACGAAAATCGTTTAATTTAGTTCTTTTAGAACTCTTTTGTTTTTTACCATTTGGGGAAATTCGCCTGTTCCTATAGACCTTAAGGTGCTATATAAGTAATGAATTTGTTGTTTATTTTGAAATTCCCGCCTCGGATATTCTTTAAGGTGATTCTAAAGTCATGGCTGCCAACATGGAAACCAGAAACACAGAAAAATGTGAACATTTCATTGAACAATAACTTGGCAGCGAAACGGCCTTGCCTTTAGATACCAGGTTTGGGGGGAATGGTCATGTCACATAGAAAGTGATGGGACCCGCAAAATATGCATTTAACAAATTTTCGAGTCATTTGGAGACGTCAGAAAATGTGTACTGTCAAAGTCGGAAATGGCGTGGGCAGGATTTCAAAAAATAGCGAGACGCCTCACCTTCCAATGAACCAACGTGAACTACCAATGTACTGCAGCAGTTTTGAGTCTTAATTTTTAATAAAACACATCGAAGATAGGAATAAGCACGTTGTCAACCTGGGTCGTTTCAGTCTCAAGTGTCCGCCATGTTTACGGTGGGAAATTCAAAACACTGAAGGTTGTGGGCAACATTGCGACAAAAGATCTCTCCATATGTCCCGTAAATTGTCATGACAATGCCACTGCTGAAATTCTGATTGTCGATATATCTCAAAGGAAGCAGACTAATAGAGGCAAATTGCATTGTCTGTTCTATGTAAATATTCTTCCCTCACCAACTGAAGCAATAAATTTGTTTACATGGATCGACCTTGCCATTAGTTTGTATTCATGCGCCAAAATTACCAATAGAGAACAAAAATTTCAATTTTCTTGAACAAAACGGTGACATATAGTGGAATTAGAAAACCATGTATTTCGTTGTTGAAATATTCGTAAACTGGTTGCTTTTTCACTTTTAATCGCAAATCGGGGGAACTATTGTTCGTCGTGTAATATTGATGGTTAACATTATTGGTCTGTTATTCGGTCCTGTTTCGGTCTGGTTTCGGTGAGTTCCAGAAATAATGCTCCTAATTTTGCGATCTGGTGTGATTTACATTGTGAATCATTGTAAAAGATGTATTTTATGATATTTGTTTGCGATCCACAAAGATCATCGATAATTTCCAATAATCTGTTGGTTATTAGACTCATGCCTGCAAATATTTGTTGATCGAAGTTGTCACCGGAAAGTCACATGCGTTGGTAAGTTGCTTGTTCAAAGTGCGAAAAATATATTTTCTATCCACCCCACTAGACCTCCTAATCACAAATTAAAATGACAGAAGTGTGAACATGAAATTTTTTCTCAGTCATTGCATAGAAATTCTCAACGAAAGTGAAGTATGGCAACACACAAGGCACAATCGAGCAGCAAATTTTTGGGAACGGATCAACTCGCCACGGGTCAACTCACCACCCAAAAAAATAATACAAGGTTGGTTTCTGAAACATGAGTTTATTCATGATCCAAAACATAGCATTTAGCACATGAAAAATACTTTTATACATTAAGCACCTTATCGGATTTTTTCAGTAATTGGACGAATATTCTATACTTTGAGCACTGTAAGTATTGGTCAATCGATACGACTTATTGGCGGAATTCAATTCCATAACTTCCCTTCGAGCCTGCATGTAGTCCTGGTAGGTGATTCCAGTGTCACACTTTTTCAACTTTGAAAACTCTTCTTTTTTTTTTTTTTTTAGTTTCCAACCAATAACTTGAGCTGTAATTGACAGAATCAAATAAAGACATATCACTTGTATGGCTAATATTTCCAGGGGAGGTCAACTAGATTACTGATTAGTGTAGTGTGCCATACTTTTGAACTGTAAATAGTTCCCTGTGAAAAAATGGCTGGACCAGTGCATGCAGTGGTCCTTCAAAAATTTAAATAAACATACAATTGGATTAATTTTTTAAAAAGTTATGACTCAACTGTTGTTCTCCAGTGCACATGGAAAACATATTTTTCAATGTGAGATTCATATTTTAAGTTTTGGTGGCAGGAAGTTGACCGTGAGTTAGGGATTTTTAAAAACATTTTTTTGGTGAGTAAATTCTTTAAAAATTTTTTTATCACATTGTTGTAATCTCAGGTAGGAAGCAATCATTCATGTATTAAATAACCATTACTATTGAAAAGTAATGAGAAAAACATGTTTTCGACCTGTCCACTCAAACTACAATCTTCAGTTTAGAATCACCTTAAATGTATTAACTTGACTGACATGAAAGCACTGTATCCAACCAACATGTACAGTTTAGGGTTTGATCCAGGTAAACTGGGGAAAGGGGCCTTTTTCATGGTCTTGGGGAAATCATTCATTTAGCCATCCAGACATTAACCCAGCTGGATATTAGGAATTTTATTGCATGTACCCCATTGGGAATGAGGCCTTAATTTGCCACAGTATGTGGCCACACGAAGCTCTGATGTAGTGGGCATATCAAAGCAGCACCATGTCCCCAACATATAATTGAAAGGGTTTTCTTTTTTTATTTTCTGTACCTCAACCAACACCTCATGTGAACAAGCTTTGGTTGGAATGGTAAGGATTGCTTATGAAAGGGAAACTATTAACACTTTCAATAATGCAGAGGAAACGTGGCACTTCTGTGATGTTTTCTCGTATCACAGAATATATACACTTTCTGCCTTAACAAAGAGCTCATAACCTCCCGTTGGAATAGCTCCATTATGCTCATCAGTTACCGTTGAAGATCATAATCGTTTGCTATGTTTGTGTAGCAAAATTTGTACAAATAATGAAATCTGAATGGCCATTTATCTGTGCAACAATAGTGATTTGATCAGTGTGTTAGATAAATACTTGAAAGAAAGTTGTCATAAATATCATCTTCCAGTTATATTAAATAAAAGTACACGGTGATGGAGGTAAGAGATAGTTATTTCATGGGACTATTCAACATCTTGAATGGGCGTTTTGGGGAAACAAAATGTTTTCATGAAAACAATGTCAAGTAAAATGGTTGAAGAATGCATAACTGTATCATACCACTGGGGGTGTGGGTGGTACTAGTCTGCAGGTCAGACTGAATCAGAATAATAGTCTGTCAACACTGGAGCCTAAAACCTGAACTCACTGTTTACAATATTTACTGCACAGGTTTCAGTGTACATACCAGTAAGAGGGCACAAGAATCAAAAGAAAACCTTTGACAAAAATAATGAATACAGGTGGAAATTGAAGGTGGCTTGGGAATGCTGCATGATTCCAGTCCAATCTGGAAATGTGTCACTGTTAGAGGGGTCTTTATTGTGGATGGGATGTGAACCAGCATCAAATTCTGAGTTGGTCTATTACTGTTGCAGTCAATATTGTGTACCATTTTTTCCCTGTACAAATTTTTCGGAGACTATTAAAATAGCCGGTGTCCGTCCGTTCGTGTATCCGCCCCACTGTGGTTCCCCTATGATAACTTTAGTTATAGTTGACCAAATCAAATGAAATTTGGTATGCAGGTGTATCAATATAAAATATAGGTCCAGTTCGAATCCTGCAGTCCGACAATTTTTGCCAGAGTGATGTCCATTTTTCAATTTTGAAAAATTCAATTTCTTAGGGTGTGGGGGGGGGGGTGGCCACGCAATCTTTTATTTTCTATTGGGATTTGAAGATACACTTTCAACAGGGTCATCTCATGTCAAGACAGTTTTGCTTGTGGAAGAGGGCAGAACAGATATATCACTATGGCTAATATTGGCAGGGGAGGTAAACTAGATTACTGATTAGTGTAGTGTGCCATACTTTTGAACTGTAAATAGTTCCCTGTGAAAAAATGGCTGGACCTGTGCATGCAGTGGTCCTTCAAAAATTTAAATTAACATACAATTGGATTTATTTTTTAAAGTTATGACTCGACTGTTCTCTAGTGCATATAGAAAACATATCCTTCAATATGAGATTCATATTTTACGTTTTCGTGGCAGGAAGTTAACCGTGAGTTCGGGATTTTCAAAAGCATTTTTTTGGTGAGAAAATTCTTATTTTTTTTTAATTATCACATTTTTGTAATCTATTAGGTAGGAAGCAATCATTCATGTATTAAATAACCATTACTATTGAAAAGTAATGAAAAAAACATGTTTTCGACCTGTCCACTCAAACTACAATCTTCAGTTTAGAATCGCCTTAAGGGGCTATATAAGTAATGGAATTTTGTTTATTTTGAAATTCTCACCTCTTATTCCTTCAATTCAGATTAAATATACACGAAGTATACATCAAAATGAAGGTTGGGATGAATAGAACACGAAACGTAAATGTAATCAACTCATGGAGTTGACAGCAGGCACCACTGGTTCCTGGAAGTCTGCTATCGTATTCGTACCAAAAAACTGATAAAATATTTCGCAAGAACTCGTGGCCGAATGTGCTTCAGATATTCAATAACAAAGCTAGGCATTCAAAACGCTTTCGAGTGCAGCGATAGGACTGATCGGAATGAGCAGGGCCCACTGAGTAACAGTCGCTCGCGACTCCAGTTCAATATTTGGAAGGACTGCATTTTCGAAAAGGACAACACTGTCTGCATTATTTATTGAAGATGGTTTCCATGCTCGACAGACATGCGCAAATCACTCGATACCACGAATTTCCATCGAAAATGAAAATCGTAATTCTAAGAAATTTCAACAGGTATCATGATACCTTGCATTGAAAATGGCAACTGTGCAATCTCTATCTAATAACAGTATACTGTATTAAGGCGATCTCTTTCATTATTAGATTTTAGACGGCGTTGTTTTACATGCATTTTCCGTCCGATGACGTCGACATGACATCGAAAGTATTTTCATACGTAAACAAAAGCAAAGGCATTGGAATTTACCCCCATGCAGCTCTGTCGCCGTGTTTTGGAGAATTTTGATCCCCTAGCTTTGTTCTTGGATATGTAGAGCACATTTGGCCACAAGTTTTTGTGAAATATTAAATTATCAGTTCTGGTACGAATACGGCAACAGACTTCCAGGAGCCAGTGGTGCCTACAGAAGACTTTGTGAGTTGATTACACATGTGTTTCGTGTTCTATACATCTCAATCTTCATTTTGATGTACATTTTGTGTATATTTTATTTGAATTGAAGGTGAGAATTTTAAAAATAAAAATTTCATTACTAATATAGGCCCTTAAATTCAAATTAAATATACAAACTATATATACTACTCGGTGTGTTATGCACCACATATGACACATTGTGAAATTTTCTTGACACATTCGCAATATTTTTGGTGGATATGATTGAGGAATGTATTGAGATGGTCCCCAGTGTATACATTAGCTCTCTTGACGGGCAGACTTCTCGTGAGTCATGGAAAGCATGTATGTACCCCTTGTTTTCCCATGTGTTCGTGTACTGTCTACATATACATGAGATGTGTACGGTATTCTTCATCTCAACACAAACCCTTGTGATTCAATGATCGAATATAGCGAATGCAAATGTAAGAGATTTGTCTGAAGCAGAAATGTGGTGGGCTGTAGGGATGGTGGGACAAAGGGCTACCCATCAGGTTGAAGCCCTTGGTGCGCACCATATGGTGATCACCAGAGCCTGGGCAAGATTTCGACAGTATGTCACATCAGTTAGACATGCTGGTGGCAGACACAGGGCAACATCTGCAGCTGAAGACCGGTTTTTGATCATTCAGGCCCGTAGGAACCGCTTCGACACAGCAACCCAGCCTCGCAGTGGCCTTCGTAAATGTTTCGAAGCAGATAATCCGGGCCAGGTTGCACGAAGGTGGTCTCCGATCGAGAAGACCATGTATTCATTCAGCTGTCCCAGAACCACCGCCAGGCACGATATGAATGGGCCATGGATCACGTTGGATGGACCAGAGAAGATTGACGACCTGTCCTTTTTACAGATGATTCAGGGTACTGCCTAGTCAAGATTGGCGTTCCAGAGTATGGAGAACACCAGAAGAGCGATTTCATGCAGCCAACATTGCTGAACATGACCGCTATGGTGGCAGGTCACTAATGGTCTGTGGCGGCATCAGCTGGGATAGACGTACCGAGCTCTGTGTCCTTGACCGTGGTACATTGACTGAACAGTGGTATACTGTGAAATCCTGGATGCCCACGTCAGATTGTATGCAGGTGCAGTGGGTGATAGATTCATTCTGATGGACGATAATGCCCGTCCTCATGTTGCCCATGCTGTCCGGGAGTACCGACAGAGGGAGGGGATTGAGCGTATGGACTGGCCAGCAAGATCCCCTGACCTCAATCCAATCGAACATGTCTGGAATGAGTTGCAGCTTGCAAGTTCAGCCCGTCCAGTCCAACCAAGAAGTGTCCAGGAGCTTGGTGCCATGCTGGTCCAAGAATGGAACAACATCCCACAAAGGACCATCTGGAACCTGATTGGGAGCCTGAGAAGGGGTTGTCAAGCTGTAATTAACAATAATGGGTCTCGTACTCTACTGAACCCATATCAGTTCGCTCCGTCAACTTTTTGGCAAATTTGAAACATTTCCTCTTACCAGTAATATCCATTTTCCATGGTTATCGTATTCAAAAGCTAAATGTCAAACAATCTCAATTTCTGTGCTTAAATCATTAAAGATATAATTAAATATAAAATATATACACTTTTCATAACAATATTTCAACTAAAACGTAAAACAGGTAGTTGGATATACTTGGTGCTTAGAAAACTGAGTACTATATTAATATGAAGGTTGGGAGGTATAGAAGACGTAAAATATGAAATCAACTCATGGAGTTTCTGGTTTCTGGGAGTCTGCTACAGTATTCATACCAGAACTGATAAGTAAATATTTCACGAGAACAACTTGTGGCCAAATATGCTTCATATATCGAAGAACAAAGCTAGGGTATCAACATTCTTCATAACGCAGTGGCAGAGCAGCATGGGGGTAAATTTCAAAGCCTTCGCTTTTGTTTACATTCATATGTACTTTCAATTTCCGGTCAACGTCATTCGGAAAAAGAATCTATAGACAACGCCGTCTAAAATAAAATAATGAGAAAGATCGCCTTAATACAGAATACTATTGTACAGAGGCTGCAGTTGCCATATTCTACGCAAGATATGACACCTGTTGGAATTAGAATTACGATTATGTTTTTCGATGGAAATTCGTGGTATAAGGTGATTTGCGCATGTCTGTCGAACATGCAATCTCTCGTCAATAAAAAATGTGGAGTGACCTCCTTTTCCCGAATGCAGTCCTATCCTTGCATTCGAATGTGTTTTGAAGGCATAGCTTTGTTCTTGGATGTCTGCAGTACACTTGGCCTCGAGTCCTTGTGAAATATTATTTGATCAATTCTGATACGAATACAGTTAGACTTCTAGGAACCAGTGGTGCCTGCTGTCAACTCGATGAGTTCATTACATGTGTTTCGTGTTCAATACATCCCAACCTTCATTTTGATGTATAATTTGTATATTTAATTGGAAGTTAAGGAATATCATCGGTGGGAATTTCAAAATAAAGACTTTCTTTACTTAAATAGCACCTAGGGGGGTAGTCCAACCTTACTTTGGCAAATTTGACATTTTTCCCCAATGTCTCCAAAACGGAGAAGAGTAGTAAGGAAACTCAAATTATATATCAAAATTAATGAGTAAAGTGCATAGAAAAGGTGTGTGTATATAATTTTTGTTCACGAATAAATGTGAATTTTATGATTTCGAAGATTAATTTGCCAACGGCATAAGTAACAAACCCGTAAAATCACAATGATCGGTAATTCGAAATCTTGTCATCAATATAATAACGTATTAGACTCGGAAAGGGCATTTTTATGACACTCTCTGGTGTGTTGTGATGTAATGCAATACCACCAACACAAACTTGGGATGTTCCGGGTGTGGCCATGTTTCAATGATTCCGGTTATGTGGTTTTTTCGGGAATATGCACTCTTGGTGTGCATAAGAATGCAAGGACGTGATTACTCCTTTCTGTGGTCCAAAGCAATGTGTGAGCGGATTTGCAAACAAGTTACGACAAATACTTTAGCTGTTAAGGTGCTATATAAGTAATGGAATTTTGTTTTATTTTGAAATTCCTACCTCTGATATTCCCCACATTGAAATTAAATATACAAATTAAACATCAAAAATGAAGGTTGGAGGTATAGAACACGAAAAAATATAAAAAGAACGGAGTTGACAGCAGGCACCACTAGTTCCTGGAAGTCTAACGCATTCGTACCAGAACTTATGAAATTATTTTTCCTGAAAACAATTTATGGCCAAATGTGCTTGTATTTTTTACGAATTCACAACCAAATCGGTGTTTAATGCGCACGTAACATCTGGTTAAAGAAACTGATGACACATGAGCCCCTGTTGGAACGCAAGGAGTGGAACAGTACATGTTTACTGTCGAAAACAAGTTCTGATTTATTAGTAAAATAGGACCCATTAACTAAAGCCTGGGGTGGGAGTTCTCGAGAATGGGGGAGCATATGTACAAGCAGTTGGCTAAACTGGACTTCATACCTATGTTGGGGCCATGATATAGCCATAGATGCTGACTGTTACCTTGAACGCCAATAAAGATCCGTAGATTTTTCGATTCTGGAAGAATAAAAATTAGCATCAATGCTGGGTTTTAACGCCTCTCGGCATCCAGTGTCGCACCGTGTCGGGCAGTTTTACGGGAGGAGGAAGTTTGAGTACCCAAAGATAACCAGAGGCGGGCACTTGTCAATCTCAAACGTACCACTGCTGCACAAGTAAAGTTAGCATTGGTTGAAGTAGGACACATCGACGTGCAGTATCCCTGAGTACAGTTAAGTGTCCCCACTTTGGAAATTGAAGTGTCTTGCCAAAAGTCATGGTACAGATGACGCGGTCCACGATCAATCAATCAACCTTTCAAAGTGTCAAGTCCAATGCTCTAACCAATGGCCCACAACTCTCACAGTACACGTCAATAAAAGTGGTGAATGGCATCATAGACATGGCTTGGTTTTATAGAAATTGTTCATTTAACCCTCTGCACACGGAGGTCAAATGGCAGTTTTCAGCAGCAAATATTTCCCATAATGCAGTTTGATATTTAACCAAATGCAGTTTCATATTTAATATCTCAATGAGTTCTGTCAAACAAGAAAATTATAATTGGTTAAATTCATAGTTAAAGAAGAGAAACCCAGCGACTCGCAAAAATTCTGTTGCACTGCCCGAGTGCTAGGGATTAACCCTTTAAACACTAGTGGTATCTTCCACACCAATTCAATGGCAGCAGTTAGTCCATATTCATTATTTAGGGTAGACCAATCGATATTTTCAACGTGCAGCCTCGGGACTGCACGTTGAAATATTGATAGGTCTCCCCCACACATTTCCTGAATGGCAATCCTATTCAATGACGTTATGACGTATCGTGTTACTGGCCGGAAAAAACGACCGTTAGGGTTCAAAGGGTTAAGGTGGCCACGCGTATTTGTAACTATAGTCGAAGGTGATGGTGGTCGGTATTTGGGTAGATCATTTTATCAATCGCCATCGAAAGACTCATTACGGAAATATTGTTCACAACACGTCAAATAAACGTGTTACGTCAGAAATCAATGACGTAACATAGTGAGCGAATTTGTTTCGTGAGTGGACTTCAATTTCTTGTGTATTTTATGAACTGTTCCAAATAGAGGTCAACTGTTTTCAGTCCCTATGGAAACGCCGGGAAGTGAAGTGGTGCCTGTTGTGGTAAACAAGTTTTACTGGTAAAATACAGACCTATAATTCCTCTAAAATGAGCAACATGAGTATAAATGATTGGTTGTACTTAACTTTATATACATGCTGCTGTCGCGAGTATTCAGTGTGCAGAAATGACCACAAACACAAATAACCGTTTTCGATGCTAAATTGAAAATAGCATTTGGATGGATTTCAAAACGGCGCAGAGTAGTTTTATCCGTTACGTCTGGTGAAGGGTTAAATTGAACAATGTTAGAAATGTAAAATGCTCCCGCCAAGTTATGAAATTTCTGAACCTCGTTCACTAAATTTCATTCTAGCCTCGGTAAGCCACGGTTGGGGTCGATTTTAGTGAACTCGTTCCGATATTTCATATCAACTCGTAGAGATCCTCTGAAAAGTATTGAAGTACACAACGATATTGATCCAAATATGATGAGGGTAATATTTGAACTTTTTTTGGAGACTGTGTCCCGGTACATTTTTAGAAAACATTTTAAGGGTGTTTAAAAATACGAGTAATCGCTTGAGTGGACTGGTTACGTGAAATAATTCACGAGAGGTGAGGGACGTTGTAGAAACACGAGTGCGCTAATGCGCACGAGTGTTTCACAATCCAGTCCCTCGCCTCGAATAAATTTCACGTAACCAGTCCAGTTAAGCGATTACTGTTTATATTACTTTTCATTATTAACGATAATTATATTGTTTAACCCTTTACCTAAAGGAACGGTCAGCGTAATTCTCAAAAATCGCCAATTCTATTTTTTCAATTTTTGTCTCTAAAACATAGGTTATATGACCCCCCTCCTTGGAACGAGCTCGTCGAGCTCGTTCCAATGAGGGGTCATAACTTATGCTTTTCAGCTAAAAAATTAAATTAGCTATTCCACAATTTTTTTGGCAAGTGTCGTCTGCTTTTCATTTTAGGCAAAGGGTTAAAAAACAAAACAATGAAGTCCCCATTATATCCGGGGCAAAGCATCTTCGTTTGCGCGCACGAATACACGACACAATTGTTGATTGCATAATTCACTTGTGAAGTTATCTTTCATATTCAAACCCGAAATCCCAGTAAATCACTTTCGAAAGTAATAAAGGCAATTGTTCATGATTGCAGAACCACAAGAAGTCAACTGCATCAACAGAACAAAATTCAACAAATAACACTTTCAAGTGAGAGGTCTGGTCCAATTTGTGAAGGAAGTTCTGTTTGGAGTCCATCGCCTCTGGTTGGATCCGCTTATATGGAATAATCTATTTGGTCGGAAAAGCGAACCCACTGTTCGCTTTTCGGACCAAATGAAATATCCCAGCCTATTGAATCGGAAAAATACAGTAACATTTATTTTCTTTGAATCTATGCAAGAAATGTCTCAATCAAGACCCGTTTTGGTTGAATGGTTGACATTTCGAATTCCATACATTTCTTTTCACTAACTATGAAGACCCATCAAAGCCGTAGTTTTATGATTAACTCGCGTGTTCCACCAATTCTGTAAATACCACATCAGATCCCGCGAGAAGTAACTGCGTTGTCATTCAGCAAGGCACTTCATCCCGATTGCCCACTTGGGGGAGGGGGGGGGGGGGCACGGTGGCGCTGTGTACTAAAGCGCACTGCGCATCAATGGTGCACTTGTCTTCAACCGATGTTAACCCTGCTTGTCCTAAGTTAGTACAATGGGGATGACAGCTGCTCAACGGTTCTCTCCGGGTACTACGCTCCCTCCACCCGTAAAGCTGTCGGACACAAGATGACCCTGGCTGTCGAAAGTGTCGTTAAACCCCAATAAATTAAATATCGGAGAGTCTTCAGTTACTTGGAATATCTAACTGGATCACAAAGGAATCTATATTTTTTGTAAGTAATTGGAAATCACTTTCACCAACTTTAGTCTGCGGGTATACAACATGAAAAACGGGTAAAACAAAACAATTCCAAAAAGTCAAAATCCTTGCAGAATTTGACTAATGGCAGGAGAGCTTGGGTTAACCCTTTGAAGCCTAGCGGTCGTTTTTTCCACCCAGAAACATAACTCATGTTTATAATTTCAAGTGGGATGGCTGCTGAGTGAATGTGTGGGGTTTATTTAGTAGTCTGTACAATGTAAATTCATCATTCATGTGGTTTTAATTGATGTTGACGCATGGAATTGCTTTCAAATGTGTTTATCTTTTACCCAATGTGTCCGTCAAAACCGGTCAGCGCTATTCTCAAAATCGCCAATTTTCATTATTTTTCCAATTTTTGTCTCAAAAACATAAGTTATGAGCCCTCGTTGGAACGAGCTCCTCGAGCTCATTCCATCGAGGGGCCATAACCTATGTTTTCGAGACAAAAAATGAAAAAAATTAGTCCAAGAATTTTTTTTTTTTTTTTTTTTTTTTTTTTTTTTTTTTTTTTTTTTTTTTTTTTTTTTGCACGCGTCGTCTGCTTTTCATGTTAGGTGAAGGGTTAATGGGAAAACGGAACTATTAAGTCAATGACGTTCCTATGATTATCAACAAATGTTTATAAAACTTGAAAAACATTCTGCAATGTTTATACCGAAACTGTTAAAAACAACTTTATACTAAAAGTTTAAGCACCAAGTACATCCAACTACCTGTTTTACGTTTTTAGTTCAAATATTGTAATGAAAAGTGTATATCTTTTAATTATATCTTTAATGATGATTTAAATACAGAAATTAAGATTTTATCTGTGTTTGACATTATTCTTTAGCTTTTGAATACGATAACCATGGAAAATGGATATTGGTAAAAGAGGAAATTTTTTTCAATATGCCAAAAAGTTGAAGGAGTGAAATGGTATGGCTTCAATATCGAGTGAGACCCATAACTGTTAATTACAGCTTGACAACGCCTTCTCATGCTCCCAATCAGGTTCCTAGTGGTCCTTTGTGGGATGTTCCATTCTTGGACCACCATGACACCAAGCTCCTGGACACTTCTTGGCTGAACTGGACGGCCTGAAATTGCAAGCTGCAACTCATTCCAGACATGTTCGATTGGATTGAGGTCAGGGGATCTTGTTGGCCAGTCCATACGCTCAATCCCCTACCTCTGTCGGTACTCCCCGACAGCACGGGCAACACGAGGACGGGCATTATCGGCATCAGAATAAATCTATCGCCCACTGCACCTGCATACAATCTGTCGTGGACATCCAGGATCTCATCAATATACCGTTGTGCAGTCAATGTACCACGTTGAAGGACAGAGCTCTGAACGTCCATCCCAGCTGATGCCGCCCCAGACCATGATTAACCCTCCACCATAGCGGTCATGCGCAGCAATGTTTGCTGCATGGAATCTCTCTCCTGGTCTTAATACCCTAGAACACCTGTGTGGTCTAGGCAGTACCTTGACTCAACTGTAAAAAGGACAGGTCGCCAATCTTCTCTGGTCCATCCAACGTGGTCAGTGACCCATTCATATCGTGCCTGGTGGTGGTTATTAGACAGCGGACTGCGAATACATGGTCTCGATCGGTGACTAATTTCGTGCAACCATGCTCGTACAGTCTGCGTCGAAACATGTACCCCGGATGCATTCTGGAGGTCACTACGAAGCTGGGTTGCTGTGGCAAAGCGGGTCCTACAGGCCTGAATGATCAAAAAACCGATCTTCAGCTGCAGATGCTGCCCTGTCTCTGCCACCACCATGCCGTCTTACTGGTGTCATACTGTTGAAATCTTGCCCAGGCTCTGGTTATCACCGTATGGTGCACACAAAGGGCTTTATCAGCCTGGCAATAGGTAGCCCCTTGCTCTACCATCCCTGCAGCCCGCCACATTTCTGCTTAAGACAGATGTCTTCTTAAATTTGCATTTGCCATATCCAATCATTAAATCACAGGGTTTGTGTTGAAATGAAGATTGAATACCCTACACATGTCATGTACATGTAGACAGTACACGACAACATGAAAATCAAGGGGTGCATGCTTTCCATGACTGTCACGAAAAGTCTGTCTGTCAAGAGAGCTAATGTTAACACTGGGGACCATCTCAATACATTCCTCAATTATATCCACCAAAAATATCGCAAATATGTCATAGGCAAATTTCACGATGTGTCAAATATTTGGTGCTTGGCAAACTTTGAGTATATTTTCAACGTGCAGCCACCTTGAAAATAATTGATCTACCCCACCCCTCCCCCCCCCCCTCAAAAAAAAAAATAATAATAAATGGACTTTTCCCCCAATTGCTGCCATTGAACTGACACGGAAGATGCCACCCGAGTGCAAAGGATTCAGCAATGAGACCGTGTTAATAGTAGGCCAGTTGTGAATACCTTGCGCCAGTTCAGGGCAAGCAGATTGCAATCCTCAGCAAAGTGCATGTAATCTAAAAAATTCACTAATTTGTTTTACTCATATAGACCGGGAAGGAGAATATTGACTAGTTAATTCTACTCATGGCGAGTCCACTCACCTCAAAATCTCAACGTGCCCCTGATTTTAAAACAGAAAAGCTTAGCTTTCTGGTAATTTCTCTCCAAACAAGTCTTCGTCATAGTTAGACGTGACCTTAACCCTTTACCCAACATGAAAAGCAGACGACACTTGCAAAAAAAATTCTTGAATAACCGATTGTTTTTCATTTTTTGCCTCAAAAATCAATGGTTATGACCCCTCGTTGGAACGATCTCGACGAGCTCGTTCCAACGAGGCGTCATAACCTATGTCTTGAGACAAAAAATTAAAAAATTGGCGATTTTTGAGAATAGCTCTGTCAACTTTTGGCCGTTACGTTTGGTAAAGGGTTAAACCTTAAATATTCAACATGTCAAATCTTTTTCTTTTATCCACAGGTTCAACATGGACGCGTTCATCTTATGTTTGCTAGCGCTTGGCTCGTGTTACGCTTCCAGTAAAGAGCAAGTGGAGCAAAATAAAGACCGACGTGAAATAGTTGGTGAAATCGAAGAACTACTCCTGGAATTAAGAAGTGAAAAGAAAGATCGACATGTATTGACCTACAATCTTGGAATGACTCCAGCAAAACCTTATTACGCGTCCAGAAGCGAAAGCATACCGGAGGTCCTTTCCCAACTTGACGCTGACGTCGTGTGTCTGCAGGAAGTCTATTTCATGAAAGACGTAGCGGCCGTATTGGACAGTACCCAATACAAATACGAGTATACATTCAGTTTTGCTCATTCAGATCTATCCAAAATCGACGATATTGAAATAAGCGAAGCACCGTGCAATCAATGCGATGCGTTCATGAATGTGTTGCGTTGTATAATGTCTACGTGTAAATCGAAGACTTCATCGCAGAAGGAAATGTTGGCATGTTCTGTAAAGCAGTGTGGGATGCTTAGCCTAAACCAGGACTGTGTATCATGCATGGTATTGTCAGGCTTCGGCCCCGAAAGTTCCTTGAGTTGTGCATTTCCAGAAAACAGTATGAATTCTGTAGGGTTGTTGGTATTGAGCAAGGAAAAACCAGTCACCTATCGACGAGAACTGTTCGACCCTACCCCTAAAACATCGACGCTTTTTCAAAGAGGATTCATAGAACTTGAGGTAAAATTACAGCCCACCCGCTTTCGCAATATACTAATTTCTTGTAACTTTTCAGTAATATTTCCATGCATATGTTCAAAAGTTAAACATGTATTTGGAAATCGAAGAAAATAACCTTGTTATATTCTATCCGTAGGTAGTTTTCCTAAATATGAATGAACTTCGCTAGAATGGGAACCCCGGACGTGGAGAAGTCTTTGTTTACTGCTGCGAACAAACTGACACAATACCCAGAATGAAATCCTGGGGTGGAAGTCCTAAAGGGGACAGCATAAGTGTAAACGAATGGGTAAACATTACGTCATGCCTCTATTGCGGTCGTGATATATAGCCGTGGAAGCTGTTGCCCTTTCAGAAAAAGTTAGGCGCGTTGCTAATTACAATGACTGCTCGGCCGTCAGCGTTTCTAATTATTCCACATAACATTTTATGAATTTTCACTCTGTCTTCAAACTTAACCCTTGGCATACTGTTAAAATGAAACCTATTCGAAGCAGCATCAACAGCACCTTGTTCCCACAATGTAATTAGGAAATGAACAAATTCTGCAGAGACAGAACTCGTTGAAATCTATCAACACTCAGTTGGTTAAATTTTCCAATAGCTTTATGGGTAAAAATTGCAGACTGAAATTGATTTTGTCCTGTGTGCAGAGGGTTAAAGATGGTGCTGGAGTGGGAACCGCCATCTAATTTTTCCACGCCTCGTCTATAAGATGCGCGCGTCCCGGTATTTGAATACTCAATGATTTAATCATTGTCTTCTGTAGCACAGTGGTAGACATAACTAAAAATTGAATATGCCACTACTCAAACTCCCACCTGTGGCACCCGAGTTGTCCTCTGGTAGGGCGCTTAGTACACGGCGCCACCGTGCCCACACGGGGGCACGACGGCGTCGTGTAATGAGATGCATGTCGATAATGCACTTGTATTTAACCAATGCGAACCCCGTTGTGTGTAGTTATAGGTTGGAAAGTTAGTTGCTCGCCACTGCCGTAGTTATCTCTGGCTTCATCCACCGGTAAAACTTACAGAAACGAAGTTACTCTGGCTTTCGAAAGTCTCATTAAACTCCAATAAAACGACCATTGTGCGCATTTTGTAATCAAATAGGGCGTCCTCCTAAACCTATGCTGATATATATCTATCAATTCCACCGCCTCATCGCCCATGGATGATTTTCTCCCACCACAATCCATCCACATCAACGAAATTAATAATTCCAAAAGTGACGCCAGTTTCAAAACTGCTTTCATAGTATATGCCTTTCGTCGGTATGGAACTTGTCAATGCTGTTTCAAAATACGCAATTTTACTCCCTGGGCAATCAGAACAGAACATTTTCATAGCACGGGCAATATTTCGATTTCAATATTTATTTATTTTTTGGTGTTGAAGATCACATATTTCTGCACAATGGCTAACCATGACCGTGAGTTTTACGGGTGGAGGAAGCCGGAGTACCCGGAGAGAACCAGCGAGCAACTGTAAACTCCCCAACATACCAACTCCACACAAGCAGGGCTAGCATTGGTTGAAGACAGATGCACCATCGACGTGCAGTACGCCATAGTACACAGCGTCACTGTGCCCCCACGTGGGCAATGGGTTTCGATTTCAATGAAGTAATGTGGGGATAAGGAGGTAAGAGAACATCCTCAAGTGATGTTAGGTGGAATACAAAATTTCTCCCGCCGGGAAATATATTTCACAAGACATTTGGCATGCCTCGTGTCGGGGTCAAATTATGACCCTTCCCCTTTCGGTTGAGATTTCACCATTTCACCCCACACCACTCCAGGATATTATTGTCGATCTCCCCTCATCATCAAAGCCGATGCAAAGGTGAGAACACGGCACAAAGAAAAGAATTTGGCCAATTCACAGGACAATGCTGGATACTAAATTGACAGTGAACACAAAAGAGACTTCTTCAGATTAGCATCTGTTCTATATCCAGTTAGGACAATGGAATCCACTGAAGTAAGGAAAGAAATTGAATTCCAGTGGTGACAAGGGTACTTTACAAACCTTCCACTGGCATCCATTTAATGACTATAATAGTCTTTGCAAATACTGCAACCTCGGTCACTGGGATACTGCCAAACCCTCCTCCCTCACGCCCTCCCCTGCCATGCGCTCGGTTGTGAGTATTATTTCCTGATAGCTATGTAATAAAAATTTCGGTTAACCCTTTACCTAACATGAGAAGTAGACGACACTTGCAAAAAAAAACTTTTTTTATTTGTCTTATGTATGCTTTTTTATTCAACCCCCGGAAATATCATTTTGTTGGAAAAGGGAACCATAGGTTCCCTTCTCCGACCACTGAAATATTCCAGATGAGTTAATTTGACACTCACGCTGCCGAAAGCGACTATTGTCACCTATTATGATTATCTAACCTACCATCTGATTACTTGTTGGAATGGGCTCGGAGCCCATTCCAACAAGTAATCATATAGTTTCAAGTTTGTCATAAATTTTAAAAAACTTCCGCGCATACAGGTGTACCTAGGGGTCCTCCATGTATGGATAACGTGGGCGTGGCAGGAAAGGTTTAAAACATAGGCGGTGGACTATTTTAGGGCTAGACTGATTTGGGGCCATAACGGCGAATTCCATACAGTAAGAATTCATCCCACTTGCTTCCCACCGTCAGTGGACATGAGTAAACTCATTTCAAATAGTTTATTCTTCCAACCGATTAGCTTTAGGGCCAACTATCACCGATCATTCATCAAGTTTTTATTTGGAACAGATAAGTTGATTTATTTGAAATCAAATTATAGGTGAAATGTATTTTCAAACCCGATCTATATCTTCATCTGCTAAGCATTTCACCATATTGGATATGCTCTCCCTTAAGTGAATGCACCCATCACCCTATAATATATCTAGTTTTAAATTATCTTGAGGACCCGATCGATCGCCCATTGCATAAATCATTCGACTTTAAGCCCATCGACTGATTGATTCTGACCCGCGTCATCTGAGCGGTCTATGGGCAAGACACCTGAATCACGACTTAACACATTGGTGCATGGTGGATTCGTGTTCTAAGGTTTGCTGACAATTGTTCGCCCTGCTCTGGAGTTCCCTCCGAGTACTCCGGCTTGTTTCATCCGTAAAATTGACAGGACGTAGCAACGGGTGTTAAAAGTGCCATTAAACCACTAAACACCTTAACTTGCGCTTTGTCAATTACATTAAAAAAACCTCGTGAAGTGGAACAGCGCTTGCCTTCTGTAATCACAGGTGGTCTCAGAATTCTGGATCCGTCACATTCGTCATGTTGCGAAGCATCACTCGATAGTGGCGCCGAGATTGTGGAGTGATATGGGATATCGCATTGTCTGGACAACGAGGTCTTCTGGGGAAAATGTTGAAAAATGGAAGGTCTGTTTGGCCCTCCTCTGGCTTTGTACATGATCGCAGTTTTTAATGCCAAATATTCCTGCATTCAAATTTTGAAAAGAATTTCATATCTGCTCCCATGGGCTGCGCGTACGAGCTGGGCCTGTAGCTGTATGGAATAAGGTATTATCGGCGATAAAACCTGGTCATCCACTACCATCTTTGGTAGTGGATTTGTTTTATCGGTGATAACATTGTGTCCCTTGGTATCGATGCATTTAAGAAACAGAAACAAATAGGAAGTTCAAACTCATATCTGGAAACGCTCAATCATCTCTCCCGGTGGGAAAAACACCGGGAAGTGAAGCAGTTTCTGTTCACTGCGGTGAACAGGCTGTTTTACTGGTAAAATTGGAGCCAGTCACCAATGCTTGGGAGGTGCAAACCCTCTCTAAAATGGGCAACATGGTTTATTGACCCTCACCCCTGGTCCTGGGCTGATACTCATGTTGTGGTCATGATTAGTCATTGCGCAAAAATGTGACAAACACCATTAAATAAAAATAGTCAAATCTTTCGCTTCTGGTACCCCGAGGGATCAGATATAAGAACTTACCACTTACATTCAGACAACTTACGTGAAATCACGTCGCACCAGACTATATATTCTAAGTCACTTCTGCCATCGGTCGTGAAATTGTGGAACAGCCTGGGTGCGGAAGTGCGACCCTGGAACCTCTGAAAAGTTCCCTTCTAAGAAATGACTGGGTGATTACCGTATTACTGTGCTGGTTGGAGGGGTCAAATACTGCATAACAAACTTGGAATGAGATGCAGTGACAGAATGCTCATAAAATAAACCGCTTTTTAACGACCTTAACTGCACGTGCGGAATCGACCGATTCATCTCAACGTGTCCTAACTTCCTCACCCAGCACCAATCTTTTAAGCATTGAGAACCCACCAGGCAAATTTAATTTTTTACTGTAGGGTAATACAGCATGGCCTAATGCAGTTAATCAGTCTTTGTGACCTTCCAAATCTAAACGGAAGAAACTAAGATTTGAGTATAGGCGACCCCCCGCCCATGGGATAAGTTAACCCCCACCACACTGGCTGTGCACAGAATTTTATCCAATCACTGTTTTTATGTTGAACTGTGAAATTAACCAATTATATCTTGTTTGACAGAGCTCACTGAGCTCTGTCAAACAAGGTATATTTAGTTAAATATCAAACTGCATTATGGGAAATATTTGCTGCTGAAAACTTTGCCATTTTGACATCGGTGTGCAGAGGGTTAATTTCAGTTAAGTCACAAATTCAAAAAACATCAAGCAATCGCATTACTGCTGGCTCCGCACAATGTACCCTCTGAAAGCCCCATTATTTACAACTTTTGTATTATAACGGTGATATATAAATGGGCTTGGCCTGTTTTCCAAACCATTTTGAGTTAGAAATAAAATATGGTCAAAATTTTTTTTAAAATGACTATAAATTTCAAATACATGCACCATCATGTTTATTATAACTACTCAAAAGCTAATTGTGAAAATAATCATTTCACCCCAAGAAAATGTCTAGTCAAAACTGGCAATCTATGTAAAATGCAACCTCAGAGGAACGAGAAATTACCTTTAAAATTATTGAAGTATGTATTGAACAATTTATCCCAATCCTTAGTCTACATGTTACCGTTCAGTTTGGTGAATTTTTGTCGGGTCTTCTCCAAAAGATTGGCCTTGGTCTTCTTCCTGTTGGTTTTGTCCAAAAATCGCAAAATATCCTGAACTATATTCATGTTTGCCTCGGAAACAACAAATTTTACCCATTCCGAGAATTGTAACTAGATATTTAACCATTAATTCTTTAACTCTTTTGGCGCGACAGGCATTAAAGTCGACAGACTGCAGACCGTGGAAAGGTACCGCAGTAGTCATTTTAGCCAACTGTGTCCATTTCAAAGTGCTTTTAACCCTTTACCCAACGCAGACGATATCAATATTTATTTTAACTTTAATTTTTTGAAATTTTTCAAAAAATTTCAACAAAACCATATGTGACCCCTCGTTGGAACGAGCTCGTTCCAACGAGGGGTCACATGATATGGTTTTGAAATTTTTTGAGAATATTTTTTCCACTGCTGAAGTTGCATATTACGCGGGTGGGGGGCGGCGGCGATTCGTTGGATAAAGAAAGGGTTGAACAAACATGTTTTCCTATGTTTCCTGCACCACTTGTCCTATCCATGAACAACGACATCGTCCCTTGAAAGTATAAAGGTGCCATT
The DNA here is from genome assembly GCA_031216915.1 of Pictodentalium vernedei. Taxonomy (NCBI): domain Eukaryota; kingdom Metazoa; phylum Mollusca; class Scaphopoda; order Dentaliida; family Dentaliidae; genus Pictodentalium; species Pictodentalium vernedei. The sequence goes on from CM062293.1 coordinate 358,508,913, forward strand.
TAAATATATACAAAAATCATTTGGAAAAACTGTCAATGAGCTCATTAAAACATGTTTTAAAATAATAACGCTTTTGTCCAGCCTATACTTTCTGTAAAATTCCTGAAGAATATTAGTCTCCAAGAATTGTTTCTCACATTATTCCGCGCCAAAAGAGTTAAGCTAAGATAATCGAGTTGTCAAATCGGCTTGGAATAAAAAGAAATTTTAATAAGCATTTATTTTAATTTCCTTCAGAACTTTAACCTTTTTATATTTGTTTTTTTCAGTTTCCTGGTTCACAGATGATGTTCTGCACTCATCTTACTGCTGACTTGGGCGACAAGTACATGGAAAGTAAGTTTCATCATGCAGTCTTTGTCCAAGCAATAAATCATTCCCGTTTGTATCGTTTTGAGAAGGCGTGACAAACAATGCCACGCCCAAGCAATCTCGTGGCATCCCATCGGCTGTTTTGATTGAAACCTGGTGACCTGATACAAAATAAGGCGCTGAAAACCCACAACTGGATCATGAGGTTACTGATTAGTATTCAATAATCAACGTACTGAAAAAGGCCCTTAGGCACCAGGGACGTAGCAACATGGGGATGGGGCGTAGAGGATGTCTCGTCTTTTCCCCAATATTATTTTTTTCAAGAAGTTGGACATTTTTCAGGCAAATATTCTAACAGTTGAAACTTCGAAGCGAAGCATTGTTCTAACTGGTTTTCTGAATGAGATATGGTATTTCCATGAACATTACAATCGCAGACTCCCAGAGACAGAATTCTGATCGAACAACGAAAGATTTTCCGACTACTCGGCGACTCGAAGTTAATTCCACAATCGTGGTCGTGTTGCGCGTTTTGAACAGTCAACCTTATTCATATTAAAGTAACAAAAAATACAGACGGGCAGCATGGCCTCATATTTGATATTGGTAAATTATCGGTTACATACTGTTTTTTTTTTTAACATTCTTCATACATGTTCATTCATGTAATTGACACAATGCATAACGAAGGCAGATAGGGCCTACTTGGACTACAGTACAAGAAATTATCATTTCATAGTCTTAAAACCTCAAATTATGTATTTTGGTATTTAGCTGCCGCCATTTAAGCTCCTTGCAAATATTCTTAGAATGCCCTTAAACCTACCAGTACAGTCAACATTTGGACGAAAACTCTCCTCCCCAGCAGGGTGCGTGGAGGGGTGGGGTGTGAATGACTGAGTGGACACACATTAAGTACCAATCCCTAGTTGGAAGTTTCACCCCCCACTGAAAACTTCCTCGCTATGTCACTGTTGGGCACATACATTGTGCAAGCAAACATTGAATTCAACACATTGTGAGCCTTTTAATCGTGTTCAGTGCTGTGAAGTTGAAGTGTAGCAGTCTATTTTGAGTACGGTGGAATGTGTTGTGCTTTCCTGGTAAAACACTGTAATCAGTTTGATTGACCGAACAAATGTTGGCAGCACAATTGTATGGCTAACCTTAAATTTAGCAAGTGGCCTTAAACAGTTAAATTCACGTGGAAGCAGTTCCTAACCCTTTCAACCTTGGCGGTATCTTCCACGTCAGTGTAATGACTGCAACTGGAAGTCCGCATTCTGTCTTCTTGGGTGTAGACTAATTAATATTGTCAACGTGCAGCCTTGATGCTCCACGTTGAAAATATTGATTGGTCTATCAAGTACATCCACTTGGCACCCATCCAACTAGATGAAATTATGACGTATCGTGTTCTTGGTCTGAGAAGGCCTCTAGGTTTCAAAAGGTCATCATTACCAATGATATGGTTGAAAGGATATCATATTTCATTCCCCGCGTGAACTCCAGGAAGTTTAAGCAGTGCTTGTTTACTGTTAAAGAAATTCCATTTACTGTTAACAGAATAGATACAACGGGGGAACCCCGTGAAGTGAAACTGTGCTTAACTGCGGTAAACGGGCTGGTTTTCTGGAAAAGGACCAAGTCAATAATCCATCGAGTGGAAGTCCAATGAAAGGGACAACATGGGTAAAAGTAATTGACTACTGACTTAATCTTCATGTTGCGGTCGCGATTGACCATTATACACAAACATGTGCCATTAACTCTTCGCCAAATGTAACTGCCAAAAAAGGCCAGCGCTATTCACAAAAATCGCATATTAATATTAATTTCATTTTTTGTCCCCCAAACAGTTTGACACCTCTTTGGAACGAGCTCGTCGAGCTCGTTCCAATGAGGGGTCATAATCTGTTTTTGAGGCAAAACGAAAAAATCCGTTCAAGAATTTTGTTTGCTTGTGTCGTCTGCGTTTTCATGTTAGGTAAAATGTTAAACATCAATAATCAGAAACAGAATCGGTAACCTAAGTCTAATGCAGGCATTGGTACAAACGTTTATTATCCTCCCCACTTGAAAAATGGGCGGAATATAGTGTTCGCTGTGTCCGTCCGTACGTACTCCCGTCCGTCGGTCCGTTACGCTTTAGGGGAGGGGGGGGGGGGGGGGTACACATCTGCTATCCGCAACTCCTAAACCGGTGAACGGATTTCATTGAAACGCTCATTCTTTTACATACATTGAAGATGTGCGCCTCCTATTTTGTTTTCAGATATTTTCATTTTTAGTTTCCCATATTGAAAAATGAACTTTGTCAAATTCAATTGACATTCTGTACAGATATGCTATCCGCAACTCCTCTTAAACCATTGAACAGATTTCATTGAAACGTTCAGACATTCTTTTACATACACGGAAGATGTGCACCTCCTATTTTCTCTTCAGATATTTTCATTTTTACAGTTCCCCCATATTTAAATGGTCTTTGTCAATTAAGGTTTTAGCAGGGAGGGGTATAGATTTACTTTCCGCTACTCCCCTTAAACCAACAAACTCCATTGGAACTCTGACATTCTTTACATACACTCAAGCTGTGCATCTATTTTTTTTTTTTTTTTTTTTTTTTTTTTTTTTTTTTTCGGATATTTTCTTATTCCGACATCCGTCCGTCCGTTATGCTATAGGGGTGTTAAGCTTTGGGGGGGGGGGGGGGGGGGGGGGGGGCTACATATCTGCTATCCGCAACTCTTAAGCCAGTGAACGGATTTCATTGAAACTCTCAAACATTCTTTTACATTTATTGAAGATGTGCACCTTCTATATCGTTATCAGATATTTTCATTTTTAGTTTCACACATTGGAAAATGAACTTTGTTAATTCAAGCTTCGGGGGGGGGGGGGGGTGGGGGGGGGGGGGGGGGGGTGTCAGTGTTTGTGCTCTCTACATTAAACACACTTTTACTGTTGTAAAATGTTTCTTGGCGAGAGTGGGTGGTATCATTTAGCGAGTAGTGCTCAGTTTTTCTAATTTAAACTTTACTTCATACTTCTAGCGGTCATATAACTATCAATTTTGAAAATGGCCATGGACACCAATACGTAAGTCAGAAGTACACTTTAACATTAACCATTTACCAAACAGTAGAGGACACTTGCACAAAACTGTCCCATTTTAATTCCAGTCGTCTTACGCCATGTTCTAGGAAGTGTAAATAAGTTACAGAATGACAAATGCTGATCTGGCATTTTGGTTCCTATTGCCAAAGTATGACGAAAATGTCATCTGGTGATTTGACACTAAAGTTTTAATTAAAAATCTTGGAAAAGACAATTGATAGAATATATATGCGTAAGTAACGACCATCGATAAAATAAACTAATATACTATTTGCTAAGCACTAATTACATCCAACTATCTGTTTTACGTTTTAGTTGAAATATTGTTATGAAAAGTGTATATTTTATATTTAATTATATCTTTAATACGGGTAGTTGGATATACTTGGTGCTTTGCAGACTTTGAGTAGTGTATTTGATCTTAATAACCACATTGATTCCATCTAATCATATGGAAACCCCTCGTGGGATACGTTATGACCATGACGGAAATTGGGAATACACGGTAACTGTCTGGTCCCCCTCCCACCAAAATCAACAAAAATAAATTAAGTTAAGCATGGGAGCCCCAGATGGATAACTCATGGCACTTCAGTATCTGCAAAATTGAACAATTCTTAATCATCCACACTCGAAAGGAAAGATAAATTTAAAGTTCTCAAAATCCCCCTCCCCCCCTACCCCCCGATGGAGCGCTTCAACTGAAGCAGTGCTGGTTTACACTGGCAAACGGGCGCTTCTTCACTAAAATGACACGGCATAGGTGTAAGCGTTTGGTTAACTCTAAGAAGCCGGGAGTATACTTTTTCTTGCCTGTGATGCAATACGGCAGGTAATCTGGCTGTGACGGTACGGCTATCTTTGGACTGGGAGAGAATTAAACACTGAGCAGGTGCTTCTAGTCAAGTGTCGTCTGCATGAATGGACAGATGACACTTGACTAGACGCACCTGCTTTACTGTAAGTTTTTCGCGGTATGTCAGTAAAAATAAATTCATTCTGATTCCCCGGTTTCTAAGATAAAACACAAACCCCTGCAACAACTTCTGCTTTACTGATAAAGTTGGGACCGGAATCGCCGCCTGGGGGCCATGTCCTCGACATTGGGTAACATAGATATCTGCTCTAATATGAATTAAACTTCATATTTATTTAATGTCACGATATAGCCAGATGTTGAAAGATTTTGAACACGATTAACTCTTAACACAAAATCCATCCAGAAGCAAGGTGGCATTCAAAACCCTGCCGATCGAAAAAATAGAAAGCCTGTCCGTTTCAGTGACGCCGATTATTTCAGTAGCGCATTGCTCCCATCACCAACATTCTCTAGAACAAGTCAAGCACTGGTTCACGAATTTAACCCTTTACCCAACGCAGACGATTTCAAAATTTATTTGAAATATCATTTTAAATTTTATCAAATTCAAAACCATATGTGACCCCCCTCTTTGGAACGAGCTCGTTCGAAAGAGGTCACTTGATATGGTTTTGTTGGAATTTTTTCTCAGCTGCTGAATTTGCATATTTCGCGGGCGGATGCGGGCGATTCGTTGGTTAATGGGTTAAGAGTAAACCAGCTACCGACAGTTATAGCTGCAAGCTGTCTTTTAAACAGTTTAACTGGTAAAATGGGAATTAGTTTTGAATTCTCGTAATTGTCTCATTGCTAATGTCAGTGTGTTTCTCCCAATTCCTTGATGTTCACTCTATGAAAAGTCCCAAGGATTCAAGGTAATGTGTTGAACCGGTGGTATACCAGTTTTTGTTTTTGGTTTTTCAGACCTTCCATACAATTCGTACACACACCAACAGACTTCTGAAATCGACAAACTCATGGCTAGAGTGGAAATTGACCACGGGGATTCGGTGATAATGGGGACCTTAAATACTGGTCCGCCAACACCTGATGGCACGGTTTTGTACCAGACATACAAGAAGTTTATTTCGCACCACTATACCTCAGCATTAGCCTCCAACATGTGTACTTGGTGCAAAACAAACCCTTTATTACAGCAATGTGAATGGTGCAGTTCCGTAGATGCTCAAATAGATTTGGTGCTTGTCCACGGTCATTTCAAAACCTCTGATGTCGAGGTAAGTTACTGCAACGTATCTGCCTTTCGCAAGAGGGTCAGGAAGGTGACCAGTGAAGAGGGGGGGGGGGGGGGGCGGGGTGAATCAGATTTGCCCCGAACAGACGTGGCTAGCAAGCCTGAAAATAAGCAGACTGTTGTCTTCAATGTGAGGTCCCCAGAGGGTGAATTTGGTGATGCTACTCTGCACAGCAGGGTAGCATCACAAAAATTCTCCTCCGTGAACCTGTCTGAATCAAGGTCTCAAGCCAAAACAGAAAGATGTACCAAGAGGATAAATTGTCCCACTGCATGGGATAGCATCGGATAATTCACCCTCTGGGGACCCCATTTTACAAATGACAGGTTGCTTATGATCAGGCTTGGTGGCTAGAGGTTTTCGATTGGGGGTGGGTTGTAGGGTAGTGAATTTCTAACTAGGGTTGGGAATCGGCAGTGCTTCCCCCCCCCCCCCCCCCCCACCAGTTTCCTTCTCCAAGTTGGAAATTCACTACCGAGAAAGATTTAGAAAATGAAGCCATGGAAGGGAGCATAAAATTGATTCTAGTAACTGAAATGCCAACACATTTATGATAGAAATATCAATTATTATTGGGCATTCTTCTGGAAATTGAATATGTACTAAACAAATGCTCAAGCTAAGAACTTTAAGCAATTCACACTGTCCTAACATTAAACAGATCTTATGCAGATATGATCAGTTTCGATGTTTCATCAGTTTGTAATTGCGAATGATGGAATTAACTCAGAATAATGATTTTACATGTGATTTCTTGAAGTGCATTTCAAGGATTTGTTTATCACACTAAGTGAACGTGCTATAGAAAGCTCGTACCGATTGGCATAATGCATACTCAAGCTTCTCGATGTTGCGTACATTGTAGTTGTAATTTATTTGAAATTTTTTCAGATTTGAAACTAGTTGGAATTTTGGGAAGAAAAGGAGACATCAGCATCGCTAAAGAGGCTCTAAAATCCAGATAGATGGAATTTCCAACAATTCATGACTTGCCTTCCCGAATTTCCAACTAGAGGAAATTTTGGCTTGGATTTGGGGGTGCCCCCCCCCCCCCATACCCTCCTGTCGCCACGTCCATGGCCCCGACTAATGGCTAGAGTCCCAAGTGATTATAATTTCAACTGAATCATTGGGCATGCCTTCGACCAAGTCATAACTTCATATAGTGGGAATATTTGTCAACGGGGGATTATAGTTAAAATAAACACCCCAAGACTTATTTTAAATTGGGGAATAAATAAGACAAATAGTAGTCGTCACTCACCTTCAAACCGAAAGATCGACTATTCGGTCCTGACTGACAGCATTGCCTGTGTGGCCAGAGGATTAGACACTTCAATCAGATTGTGCACGTAAATGCACGTTGGCGCTGTGCACGGGGGCGTAGTGCACATCTACGGTGCAATTTCCTACAACCGCCGCTAACCCTAGCTGGCAGAGTTGGTACGTTGGATGGTCAGACATTTGCTCGCCACTGTTTCGTGGTTCTAGCCGGATCTCCCGGACTCCTCCACCCTTAAAACTGTCGGACACGATGAAAACCCTGGCTATTTAAAGTATCGTTAACCCCCAAATAAAACAAAACGCGTAATGTACTCTAAATTCCTGGGCCACCAACTGACTAAAAAACGTCCATTTTTTATGACGGATTGTGTAGCACTAGTCAAACTTATCAAATCGAGTCTTTTACGAAAGTTCATAATTACCAGCAGGAGAATTAATATTTTGGACCTCGGCAAGCCTGGAAATAAAAAATCTTGTCATTTGCAGAATTGGGTCCGTCCCTAGGGGGTGAATTTGCAGATGCTATCCCATACAGTGGTCCAGTTTATCCTCTGGGTAACATTCTCTTTAGGCCCGATGCAACAATTCAGATGGAGGTTTACAGAGGGAATATTTATGATGCTACCCTTCTGTGCAAAGTAGTATCACCAAATTCACCCTCTTGCCACCTCGTCTACAGATGGGTCGGCTTAATTCTTGGCTTGGACTCCAGTCCTGAAAAAAATGCCCTGACGAGACAAATTATGGATGGGGTTCTCTTCGTTTGACCTCCCTTGGTGACATCATTACCCACTCGAAGCTTTGGTGTGGGTTATCACCAAATTTTAAACGCAATTAATGTTTTACTTAACGATCTTGTGAAAATATTACCCATAATTGCACTTTACATTCAATGCTACAGGTTCGTGTAGTGGGATGGTTAAATTCACTTCATCAGAATGTTACCAAACACTTATCACTTTAATGATCATAAATTTCTCCAATAACATTTGAAAAAATAATGCGCACATCGATGATACATATTCGCTCAAGTTGCCTCCAAGTTTTCAATTTCCCATGCCTCTGGTGTTAAATTTGCTGACGACTTCAGAAAATTGAAATTTGTGGGGGAATTTGGAAGGACGCGGAGGGGGCGGGGTACCGAATCGGCCAAAGGAGAAATTCACATACGCGTGCAACTAAATTTAACATTTGTATATCCATTGCAGCAATATCTGCAAATAGTGGATAGTGTTGGAGTGTTGGAGTTTTGAAAGTGTGCGTGGAAGAATAGGCACGTGCCCCATGAGTTTCCTTGCCCCCGAACGAGAATCGAAGTAATTTCCCCAAAGCACTTGTGGGAAATCTCCCTACCACAAAACTGTTTGGTGCCACAATATTCTAGTATTCAACATGTAACCTCGAACAATGATCGGCCATTCACTTTTTACTAAGTTGGATACCCATCATCGCAAATAATTCCACGATTATTTGGCACGTTTCTCCAACTTTGTGTGTCGGGGTGGAGGTGCATGGTGGTGGTGATGTGATGGTAGCTGTTAAATGTTGGTCTATACAGGATTCTTGTCGTACAACCCTGTACGTTCAAGTTCCCCTCGTGCAGAGGAAAGGCATAGGCTCAACCAGGTTGAGTTATACGACATACATATTAACCCTTTGCACTCTGATGTCAAAATACCAAAATTTCAAGCTGCAATTTTTTCCCATAATGGAACTAGGAATTTCACAAATTCAGTCTTGCTTGACAGAGCTCAATGAGCTCTGTCAAACAAGACTGAATTGGTTAAATTCCAAACTGCATTACGGGAAAAATTTCAAAGTTGAAAATTTGATACTTCGACGTCAGTGTGCAGAGGGTTAGGAGGAATGTTTTGCAATTGACTAAGTTTGAATACATTTCAGTGCTAGTTTCCTCTTTTTTTCAAAACGCCAATAGATCTCGAATTAAAACAAAAAGCCCTGATTAAAAAGCCCAATTCCAAGCTTAATCTTTTCTAAGATTTCGTGGTATTCGAAATATGTAGAAGTTAAAGTAGGAAATTTTCAATAACATTGAGCACAACTGATGTTGATAATTTTAAAGATACTGATAGTTTTATCGTTCATTTTAGCGTGTATTTGAAGAAAACCTCATTGGTAAAAACTACCCGTTGTCGGACCACTACGGAGTCAGAGCAAAAGTTTGGTGCGATACAGAACACGAGGACAAGCGAAGAATCAATATATAATTGAGCAACATTGATATCAATACGAAGTGAAATGTGATGCCGCTGTAATTAAGTTAGTGCTAGTCGTTACACTGGACTAAAAACAGTGTACGGACATGTTGATGTTGGACTCTCAATCTGCAATACACGTACTACTGTACCCAACTTGACAAATATTTTGTAACTGTCCAAAAACTAGATCACATCAGTTTGGAAATGGCTCAGTATTTCATACCGTGTTGGACAATTCCATATTGGACGAGAGCGAAACTTCGCTCGTCCAATATGGAATTGACCCATTACATATTTACCACATTGCTTCACGAACAGACTAATTTATTTCTGGACTTCCTTTTTCTCCTGGACTTGGAAGGCATTTTTAAAAAACCTGTTCTACTCGTCATAATGTACCCTGCTTCCATGTACCTATAGACATAAAAAATAACTTGACTCGACTAAATAGTTTCCACCCATACAGTCAATTCCGAAAACACAAGTAACAGCAAAGTTTCAGCCATTGAGCTCCGCTGAACGTTCAGGTACATGGCCAAATCACTAAGGATGTCATTTTTATGTAATGCTAGATGTCATTCTTTACGACCCTGCGAGCCCGATGTTGGCATTTAATTGCTGGGGTGAAACCAGACACTTAAAAATATTTCGAACTTGGAGAGAGTGCTGTCAAATGACATAAAAGGACACTAACAATATGTATATATATATTGTTGGTGACCCATTTGTCACGATGGCATGGTAGGGATACAATAAACAAAGTAATGTTGGCACTCGTGCATCTTCACGTTAAGTAAAATGCATTTTTGTCCAATATTTAACAAATATTGAGACTGGCATTTTTTCTCGATTTTATATAAGTACGTAGACAAAGAGGGAACCACTTATCGCATCATAAAGTATGTGCGCTCTATTCCTGCTATTAACCAAAACGATTGCAATGCTGGGTTGGTAACTCTCCAAAACCAGCTCTTTTTCTTTCGGCTATCGGTGGAGGTGGGGTTTTGTACACTCACCCGACTACGTCCCAAGGGGTGAAACGAACACTTTCCGGGTCATGTGACGATAACCTGTGCTCGTGACTTGCCTAAATTGGGCAATATAGTTAAAAACAGATGGCTAAAGACTTTTTGTGTTGAGGTACTTCAACAGATCTGTGGAGAATTTGAATTAAATTATGACATGCTTGAACTATTGGTTGTCCTTAGAGTTTTCACAAATCTTGATTCGTAAAGAAAAAACTTAGATTGTCAGTCAGACCACCAAAATTTATTTTTCGCGAAAGATTTATGCGTACCTGTTACTTTCAAAGCATTTAATATTAGCTGTTCGGACTGGGAACAAATAAAGTTGATGCAAAATTTACATTCAGAAATCGCAAATTGTAATGGATAAAGTCCATACTGATAAAATATTCAACTGCATCAAGTCCTGCCTTATTTGATGTCTGATGTAGTTGGGATTTTAGTCAATCGGGATTATATTTCAAAATCTCGATTTGGAGATTCATTTGGATAAATAAAATGTGGGCCACACTTTAAAATCAGTTGGGTTAAGTCTACTCAAATCAACTGGGATGAGTGAATATGAACCCAGTTGGGTTCATATTCACTCAACCTTTGTTGATTTGGATTTGGATTGATTTTTTTAACCACTGTCTTTATAATCTAGTTGTCACGCAGATCATATTTGTTTACCATGTACCGTACTCCAAATAGTTCAGTTGAGCCCACAACGGCCGAATTTGACGGTTTATTTGACCGACTGCATGTGCTCCACAAGTACTGATATCAAATCTAGTCTTGGAATAAAATACACCAGTACTAAGACTAGATATCTAAATTACAATCCAGAAAATGCCCAGATTGGACAAAATGAATGGTATGTGGTACTGTGGGTTTCACACCCGCTAAAATACAAAAAAAAAATTCTGCACCCTGTTTACATTAATAGGAACTGGGCATCGACTCGAGCATCTTAGTGACACTGCCTCCGAAGCTTTCCCCCGGGAGGTGGAGCAGTGTCCTTGTTGATTGGGGTGACCAAGTTATTCCTTACCTATAAAATAGAACCCGTGCCTGGAAATGAAGTAAAGTCATCAGCATAGGTATAAATGATTGGCTAAACTTGACTTCATCCCTGTGTTGCGCTCATGAGATGGCCAGATTTTGAAAGTAGCCTTAAACATCAATCAATAAACCCCTGTTGCTCTATTCTCAGATCAATACTAATGAAATGACGCACTAACTATTTTGTTCAAAATTAAACTATTACACACTCAAAAGGTTGATGTGGCTCTTCAAACAATTGGACCACTTGCAAAATTAATTGGGCATTTCGTGGATATACGTCACTTTTCCAAATGTAAAGATATCTACACCCATTATTACAACTCGTATGTATGTATTAAGACGAAAATGTTCATTTCTTGAAATAAATAATAAAAAAGTTGTTCCTGGAATTTTTACCAATACCTAGAGTATAATGGCGAATCCATATTGGACGGGGTGGGAGGATGACTGGTAACCGACTTGTTTTGAACCATGTAGAAAATTTAATTTACTATGAAACTGATTTATATCGGTTGAAAGTACGTCGTTTAATCCTTCACCCAAGGCAATTGGCACAGGATACTTTGTATTTTCTAGAACCTTTTGAATTTTTTTTTGTTACGAAACCTCCGCTGATGCACTCTAAAATCAGTCGGATTAAACATTAACCCAAATCAACTGGGTTGAGTGAATGTGAACCCACCTGGGTTCCTTTCTCACTTAACCCAGTTGGTTAGGGTTAACCCCTTACCCAACGAAGACGATATCAACATTTTTTTAAATATCATTTTTTGACATTTTTCAAAAAAATTCAACAAAACCATATGTGACCCCTCGTTGGAACGAGCTCGACGAGCTCGTTCCAACGAGGGGTCACATATGGTTCTGTTGAATTTTTTTGAAAAATATTTGTTCAACTGCTGACTTTGCACATTACGCGGGCGGATGTGGTCGATTCGTTGGGTAAAGGGTTTTAATTGGCAACTCAATTGATATAAAGTGACCTCTTATTGACCAGCGCAAATAGTTTGTTCAAACAAGTTGGCATAAGTTATTTGAGGCTAAAATTGTAGAAACAAACCAGATTATACAACTCCCCTCCCTCCCCCACCCACCCTCAATCATGTGTAAATCCATCATGATTAGGCGCTTCATGGATGCCGTGCTATTATGCCTACCGATTGACAAGTTTAGCTACGATCAGCAGCACAACTACTACTCCTAGAATTAGTTTTTTCTTTCATCTGCGTCACAGGTACTCTGCACAGTCGGTGAAATCGAAAGAAAAATATCCGACAGCATTTTTTGAATCGATGCTGACGTGACCCTCAAAATGGTATATAAATATTAGCAAGGTACACAACCCGCTTTTCGAAAATGAAGCTCCTCTTCATTATACCCCCTCAATTTAATTCGCACAACGTATCTAGCAGTACCTGGTGTCGATGGAAAGGGGCGAAGAACAAGCTTTACAGTGGTGTATTACACGAACGTTGGGTTATTCATAACTGGGAGACGTGAAGAGGCCGAAAAACTCTTAGTCGGCCAAGATGCTGTTTAGTGGAAAGTGGGTTACGAGAAACAATTCTCTTAAACATTCGAGAACCCATTGTCTTTGGAGGGCAGATTCAAACATTAAACGTGTGCCTTTATCAATTACTAATCTTGGATTCATATTCATTTCTAGTGTTCACATTTATCTTTTAAACACCTTTTACCTTTAATTGTAAAACTCATCAAGCTGTTGGCATCCATAGAAGCGACAATATGCTCACAAAAACATCCCCATTCTTCCATGTGCTACTATTTATGCCGCGAAAACCATACATGAATAGAAACCAACTGGAGAATGTGGATGTGTTTTTGCGAGTCGCAACGTTGCTATGGACCGCGGCCGACAACTTGAGTTTTCATAACTGCTAAAAAGTGTAATAAACGGTAAATACATGTATGAACTCCAGAAATGAACGTCAACCCAAGATTGAAAATTTATAAACGTATACGGTTAATATTTGAATCTGCCCTCCGCAGACAATGGCACCTCGAATTTTCATAAATCGGAGAATCGTCGCTCGTAACCCACTTTACACTGAACAGCATCTTGTCAGACTAAATGTTTTTTCGGGCTTTTCTGTGACGTCTGTTATGAACAACCCAAGAACACACACCGGTGAAATGCACCATTGCAAAGCTTATTCATTCCACTGTACACTGAAACCGGGTACTGCTGGATACATTGATTGAAACAAATTCGAGGGAGGTATGAAGATGAGGTGCTATCATTTTCGAAAAGCAAGTTGTGTACCATATAATTTATTTACCATTACGGAGGCACGTCAACATGGATCCAAAAATGCCATCGGATATCATTTTTTTTATTTCTCGGCTTGTGCCGAGTACCTCTGATCTCTGTATTGACACACGTGTCCCAGTTGAGATCTTAAGCGAATCAAACATAACGATCCCAGTGACCATTCTTATTTGAATATTTAATGACCACCAGACCATTTCACCGTCGACTGCATTTTATGAACAAACATGACGTCCTGTTTCGCATACAATGAGTTGTCCATATAAACCCGAAGCACTCTCCCGCCATTCCCATCGACTCTATTAGCCAATTGCTGGAACTTCGGCGACCGAAGGTCACAACTCGTCTACCCATTTCAGGATGACGTCATGTCAACCAACGCGATAACTCCTCCCATCTGGGTCGTCCGGTATAAAAGCAGTCACGCCGTGACTGGCACCAAATGTATACCTGAAGTCTTGCCACACTGAAGCAACCTTCCAATATCGACACTTCGGTAATAAGTAAAATATTTCGTAACTTTGTCCCTGTTGGAACCCAGAGAAGTGAAGCAGTGTTCGTTTACTATGGTAAACAAGGCCCGTTTTACTGGTAAAATGGTACAATAGGATTCTCTCCCCAGTACCTGGGTGGAAGTCCTGTACAATGGACAATACGCAAATAAACTATTTGCTGGACTTTGTTATATACCTGTTTCGATTAGCCGTTGTACAGAAATTACTTTACATACCAATAACTGAATTCTTACGTTAAAACTAACGGTGAGGTTTGCACGGAATGCTAAAATGTTCATTTCTTCGAAAAAATAAAAGCGAAGTTTGGACTAATGGATGTCGGGTTTGACCCCTGGGATACATTTCAATTTTTTTTTTTTTTTGGCTCTCAAAATTCCATTCGTGTTCAGAAAGTACTTTCCTCTAGCCTTGCAGCGTGTTTACTTTTGGTTAGCCAATGATTGCATGCAGCCATTTAAAGCATGGGCAAATTAAAGTTTCCTGGCGCCAAAAACGTAAATGCGACTAGCGCTATTCTGTCATTCAAAATATATTTTTCCATATGTCTTGAAACTTAGGTTCACCAGAACCTTTTGAGTTTGAGCTCGTACCGATGAGTTTGAGAGTAAAATATGAATGTTTCGTTCAAGATTTTTTCAAGTCCTCTATTAATGAAGTAAAGGGCGAGTGGATCTCCAAATTTTAGGAAAGCCAATACTGATGGTCATCGGAATAGAAACGGGGGTCGTCATGTTTTCTAAGTCCCCCCCCCCCCACCTCCGCCCCCCCCCCCCCCCCCCCCCCCCCCCGTGGAAACTCCGGGAAGTGAAGTGCTCGTTTGCTGTGGTAATTTGTTTCACTGGTAAAATAGGACTGTCACTAATGCTTGGGTTTTGAGTCCTCTAAAATGGGCAACATGGGGTATAAACGATTGACTGACCTTGACTTTATCTCCATGTTGTCATAATTGGGCATTGTGCAGAAGTATGTGACCATAAACAACAAATAAAATGATTATCCATTATGCAGAAGTATGTGCCCACAAACACAAATTTCGAAAAGTTCATAAATACTTGCAGATGGTCGTCTAAAGGTTTTTAACTATCCTGTTCCTGTGCCCATGTATATTTTATGCTGTTAAAGCAGGCTGGGTGTTTTCGCAATTCACGGGCAAGGTGCCTTCGTGGAGACCCAGGAGAGTTAATTGGAGCTTGCTTACAGCTGGAAACGTGATTTTTGACTGGCAAAAAGGACCGTGTAACTTATGGGATGGGTTGGCCTCGAACGATAGAATCGTGACTGGGTTGCGATTCGATCAAAGAAATGTTTTCGAGTTTCTCATAAAACTACAGAATCTCACTTTTTGGGAAAAAATAAGAGAACACTGAATCTGAGATTCTTGTTTAGGCCTAAAAGTTTAATCTGTTTCTAAGGCCCTCACGTATGGTCATTTTGGTTGCCGTATGCTGTTTTTACAACCAATGCAAACTAGTTTACCAGGTTAATAAAATGGATAATTTTTTTCCTCGAGTGCAACAAGGCTTGGCTATGATTTAGCATTGCAAAGCCTTCTTGCACTCAATGGACGGAATGAATCGCCAACCATTCTGTCGATTATGGAACCTAAAACAAAACAAGAACATGAACTTTTGATGGCAAAGAAATACTTACAAAAATAAAAAAAGTGCAATTTTACACAAAATAAAATGCAATTTTACAAATTTTTCAGTATTTTATCTTTGAAGTCTCTATCCACCAGCGTAAAGTGTATTGCGACCGGATCCCCGTGGGTATCCCGGGAAGTGAAGTGGTGCTTGTTTTCTGCATCGAAGTGGAACAAGTTCCGTATTACTGATAAAATAGGACCCAGTCAGCAGTACTTGAGCTGGAAGTTCTCTAAAATGGGCAGTATAGCTACAAACGATTCAATAAACTTGACTATAAATCCACGCACACGATTGGGCATGGTGCAGAAATGTGACCTTAAACACCAATAAATATCTTCACACGATGGCGATTTGATGGAGAAAAAATTTACTTCTGATCGCTATACTATGGTATAAACGATCGGTTAACCCTTTACCCAACATGAAAAGCAGACGACCCTTGCAAACAGAATTATTTAATAACTATATTTGTTATTCTTGCGTCAAAAACACGGCCCTTAACCATCATTGGAGAGCGCTCAGCGAGCTCGTTTCAATAAGGGATCATAAGCTCTGTTTGTGGTATTGTCTTACTGGTAAAATATGACCAGACAGCTAACACCTGGGGTTAGTCTGTTGTGAGCAACATGCGCTCAAGCGATTGGCTAAACTGAACTTCATACCTATGTTGTAGTCTTGATATAGCCATAGGCGGCCGCCAAATGTGACCTTGAGCATCTATAAACTTACCTTTTCAACTTTACTGTGGTCATAAGACGCATGATGGAATCAAATTCTGAAAATGACATTAAACACCGAGAAATTTATGCAGTCTGTGCATCTAGGTAAAGCATATATTGTTCCATCTACGACTGTGGGTGGGGTGTAACACGGATTTGTCTTGAATGCGATGACTTGATTGCCGACTGATGAAATAATCCAACTACATCAAGGCATGCCTTCGTCGAAGGCATGTCACTATGTATTCGGAATATTATTAGCCAGTGGGAATTAAAGTTCGAAAAGACGACTCGGAAATACTTTTTTGTGGATAATATATACAAGTAGTATTAGTAGTAATGCTACTTATTTCGGTTAATAGGCGCTCTATCAGGGCCCCAAATAGGTCATGCCGATGCATCAACCGATTGCATCGGGTACTACAGACCTCCATTTGCAAGACTGGGTGTGACATGCCAGAATATCAATCTTGTCTCACAAGAAATAAAGTGGAACTAGCAAGGGTAACTCTAATCTTAAGACTCCAATGCAATACTGACGAAAATGTCCTGAATGAAAGGATTGCGGATGGCACACCACCTAAACCCTCTTGACTACCCCCTTTTTCTCTACAGTTCCTGGGGAGTATGAACATCTGGCTATTTGAGTGGGCATCCATATGCAAATTTACATGCAAGTCGAAATGTGACTTAAGGGGCCATAACAAGCTTTTTATTCAATTTGTGTATCACCGGGCCAGGAAGTCAACCCGGTTGTACACTAGCTACTAATTTGCGGGCTTCACCAAACGAGCAAGTTCCAAATCTAATGGTTTTACGCGTCAAAGGCGCACAGGGACTGTGGGACAAACCCCTTTCGTCTCTTTGGTTGTTTACTTCTGTCTGGGCACGGCAAAGGAGCAAACGTCTGCGGTACTCGATGGCGTCTGTTTCTTATGATTTTCTTTGGAGGTGGCTGCGAAGTAGATCCTTGCAGTGGTGGTTGGTGTTGGATGCAGTTTGAGGACTCTGCTGGCCGACGGGACATAGTCCTTGCTGCCTCGGGAGTTGAGCATGTTTTTGGTTTTGGATCGCTGCCATAATTGTCAACCTTTCCCTGTCTTATCCGTGTTTCGTTTTTGTTTTTTTTTTCAGTTTGCAGCAAGTTCTTGATTTCCTGTTTAATCCCTGTGATTTTATGCCCCCGTTATTGTTTCTGCAGACGTTGTTGCAGTTCCTTATTGTCAGACAGTTGAGGGATCGCACTGTGACATCTGGTGAATGATTTCAACGACAGTTTGGTGTCTGACAATCTTACTCCAGGCACGGCTGTAGAAGACATGGATGGTCGGCCAGAGAAATTACCAATACCTTGCAAATCCTCCTCGGTTCGTGAGCATACTCCTCGGCAAACGTCCAATATCAGCTTGACTGATGTTATTCCATTCTTCCTGCAGTGGCGAGTTCTTGGGACATTGGCCGAGGGCTGTTGGCGTTGTCGTAGGCGCCTGCCAAGCATAGCATACCCCAGACGTGCTCGATTGGCGAGAGATCTGGACTTAGTGCTGGTCAAGGCAGTGTAGTAATGTTCTGCTTCTGGAGGAACTCTGTAGCTACACGTGCCATATGTGCTCTTACATTGTCATCTTGGAAAATGAATCGACGGCCGTGACGTCGCGCAAATGGGACCACATGAGCTGCTACATGTTGTCACGGTAGTACTGCCATGTGACACGCCCTTGGATGACATGTAATGCTGTTCTGCTTGTCATGGTTGTCTCCCCACACCATAACCGATTCACCACCAAAACGATCGTGCTGCCTAACGGTTACGTCATGATATCGTTCGTTCCGGCGCCGCCACCACACTGTTTCGCCTGTCGTAGAAGTCGAGAGTGAACCTCGATTCATCGGAAAAACATGTCGTTGCTCGGACAATTGTCCCAGCGCTGTCGTGCTCCACACCAATGTGACGTTCAGTCAAACATGGAATTATTAGTTTGTCGAGCGTACAAATTCCAGCTGTGTGGGCGCTTTCTTATTGTCTGGCCACTGACTCGCGCATCTGTCGGTCGGTGCAGCTGCTGTCAAATTTCTGAGGCACTTTGATGGCGGTTACGTAGATGTGGTTCGGATGAAACGATCCTGGTTAGAAGTTGTCGCCCATGGGCGACCTCACCGACATCTGTCAACATTGCCTGTCTGGTGGTAGTGTGACCACAACCCGCTAATCACCGATTGAGTAGCGTTGAGAATTTGAGCCACTGCAGTCTGTCTGTTACCAGCTTCCAACATGCCAACGGCACGTAAACGTTAGTCACACGTCAGTCTTCTCATACCTCAATAGTTACGCTGCGATAAACTATTGATGAACGAGTTTATACCAAGAAAAGAAAGATGAAACCTCCGAAAAGGTTCAGAACCTATAAATTTCAAAACGTACCCCAGACATTAACGCGGCGGCTCTCGTGCGAACAACCTGCACGAAGTTTTCGTGGGTCGGTGACATTCATGATCCACACTAAACTTGGTAACATATTGAGGTGTCCAATCACGCGTATCCAATACCATTTGCAGAAAATATCAACATCAGTTTGGATATTTCCTACTTTTTTTTTAATGGTATATTAGGCAATTGGTGCAGGTTGGTCTATGCAAATTCGACAAAATACAATCGGTACATTGATACGATATCTACACCAGGAACTTTATTGAGCACCCCCGTTTTTTCGCAGTGGTGTTAATAGAAACTGTCAATACTTTCATGCTATTTTTCAGATGGCCAAAAGTAATTGTGGAAAGAATAGTGTATTGACAAATAAGACAACACAATGATGAAAATATGCAGTGTTGTAATGGCGCAATTTACACACATCTGTCACTAATGTTTTAATGGACAAATGTTCTCTCGACAAGTATGGTTCTGGAATGGTCCATGCGGAAACAATGTCTGTTATTACTGACAAAAAAGCATGTGATCTCCTAAACACGATAGCAATGTCTGACGTCAGAAGAGTGTATCCACCACGTGCCCGAACCCTCCTCCTAATGCTACCAGAGGCAACTGTTGCGACTACTCATGCAATGAAACTTCCAAATCTGTCAAATTCTGTACAGATGGATCCCTTCCTTGCACACGGCGTTCAAGAAAGTCCCAGATGTGTTCTAATGGGTTCAAATCGGGGCTCCTTGCAGGCCAAGGTAGTTCTGTAATTGCGTTGTTCTGAAGGATTGCTCTCACGGCATTGGAACGATGTGGCCTTGCATTGTCGTCCATGAATACAGGGCGAGTGGCCAACGTGTGGTTGTCGAAATGAGTCACAACCGGATTGAGAATATCCCGGATGTACTGATGACCATAGAGATTTCCACGTACTGTCACCATATCAAGTTTACTATCATGAGAAGGGCATCTCCAGATCATTACTGATCCTCCACCAGAAGGAGCAGTAGGTCTGATGTTTTTGGGCACGTAAGCAGTATTTCTATGCCTCCACACTCTCGTGCGACCATTTGTGACGTGAAGCAGAAACCTACTCGCGTCTGACCAATGGACTCTTCTCCACGCCCTGAGATTCTAATGTTGTGCCATACACCATTCCAAACGTCATCTTTGGTGCTGATCAGACAGAGCTTTGCATTTGATGACCCTTCTGGACCTCATACTCAGTGCTTTGGGCGTTTTCTGACAGTTCTGTTGCACAAACACCTGTTGGGGAGCCAAAGGCGTTTCAAAAAAACACTTGAAGCAAAGGGTTCACTCTTAACGAGGCGTGCCAGACTCTGATCTTCCCGAGGAAAGGTCTTTTGGGGTTGTCTAGGCCTTGGTCGGTTCTTAATATCGTTGGTTTGTTGTTGTCTGATAAGTCTGCTGATGACAAAATGAATACAGCCAAGTCGCCTTCCAATAGTTCTGAATGACCTGCCTGTTGCATGCATGCCAACGATTTGCCATCTCAGTGCCTCTGGCGTTCTTCGCCTTGCCATGTAAACATTTTTGATAAAAGTGACATATTTTCTTTTATTCCAAGATATTGCATGCGGATGGTGTTTTTGTGACATTCGTGGGAAGCATGCTTCTCGTGGACGAGGGAATGCTCTTGTGGTACGCCATCAACCAGAAACAATGTTTAACTGGATGAAATGCACTGCAAGACACAGCCATCATTAAAACATGATCAGTAATAGGAACTTCATTGCAATGAAACATTTCAGAGGGTGGTTAATTAAGTTCCAGGTGTATGTATAAATGCATCAAGTTAGTCAAAATTCTCTTCTTTACAAATAAACGAAACCTAAATTACCATTGTCGATTGGACAGCGAGTAAACCTGCAGCTCAATTCCGATGGCTGTACATGTGCTTCCCGAAATACACCACACTATATTCAGCGTGCTCTATCACAAACCTTCTTCTCTGCAGCTGACGCCCATTTCATGGCAAAGAAATGATGCTGCATAATTCAAGGCGGTTCTCGTCGCCTTTGAGCTAAAATTATGCCTAGAATGGTCGTTTTAACTTCACTTGAGTACTTTATCTCCTGAAATAGACAATAAGCATTAACCCCCTACACACCGGTATCAAAATTTCTAAAATTCAGTTTGCAAATTTTTCCCATAATGCAACTAGAAATTTAACCAATTCAATCTTGTTTGACAGAGCTCATTGAGCTCTGTCAAACAAGATTGAATTGGTTAAATTCCCAGTTGCATTATGGGAAAAATGGCTACTTGAAATTTTGTTTATTTTGACATCAGAGTGAAGGGAGTTAAGGAGCCCATTAATGTATTAGCATACCCGTCTGAATGATGTAATGTAGAAATTTTGCGGTTTTTTATCTTCAGACGAAAGCCTCGGTTTTCCTGGGACTCGAATGCTGATTTGTATTTTTGAGTACCTTGGTGCTCAAAAAGTGATACAAGGATCATTTTAGACGAACTCTGTATAACTTGCGACTCGCGATATTGATCATGTACTTCACACAATGTCTTGTGATAATATTGTACTAAGAAATTTGTGCGTTATATGCACAAGCCTACACAAATTTTTTCCGATTTTTCAAATTTGTTTCCGATTTGTTCAAATTTGTTTCGGTAGAGTACCGTATAAATGACCTCCGTACGTACGTACATATATGATGCGCTCCATCTCTAAGTATCTACATGCTGCAAGCAGCAACACCTTCAGTTTGTAATGGGGAAAACGTAAACTAAACGCATAGATAAACACACAATAGAGGTATACAATATGAATGCAGCGACGAAAAGTGTGTTTTTGGCCAAGTTGTTGATATAAGTGTTCTATCTGTGTGGCAAAGCCAAATGTTGAATTAGTCACCTCTCGTCGGTGTGGGAGAGGGGCATGTGTAAGACTTTTCATTGTGGATATTGCCACAACCACACTATGACTGGTGCATCATTTCTAAATTCACGGCACGAATTTGGGATATGCTAATGCTCTATGCGTGAGGTTAATATTGAAAGCGAAATTCAGACCTAACTTTTATATACACCGTGTTTTGTATAAGCAATAACTATGAATAACACGTAATATTTAATTTCTATTCATGCTATGTTCCCGAAAAACTTGATCGATGTTTCGAAAAAAATAACCCGTTAACGTCTGTGGACGAAAACAAGTGCGAGTTAGGTACCCTGTGGCTCCTGAGTTTCTTCGCTAGTGAAGTTCCCCGTAATTTGGAGTATCCGTCGATCAATTTTCTGTTCGTACCGTGTTTTATACACCAGCATTGAGCAGTTGTGCACGTATTTTTGTGTTTCAACATATTTGCCTATATATTTATTTGTGGGGAAATCATTGCAACTTTTAACAGAACTTGTTGCCGTTTTTCGTGTTACGCCCTTCTTTGACGTTGTTGGGCCTGACTTTCCATTCTGTGTTTTCCTTCAATTTCCCGGACAGGCTGTCAATGTTCAGTGTTTGGAAAAAAATAAAATTGCTCCCATCGATCAAAAAGGCTGTGCATTAAAAAATATTAAACCAGAGATACTTTAGTATACGGATCGGGCGTATGCAGGTGTTTAGTAGGTTCTCGTGTTAAGGGACAATCTGTCACTAGCCTTTTAACGAAATATAACTGCTATATTTCCACTCCAAATGCAGTTCTTAATTATATTAATGTTATAACTTTATATTGCAAACGACAGTGTTTATTATTGCCACATTGCGAGCTCCGTACAGAATTTTCAGTGGTAATAATAGTAGTAACATGCCAAGTGAGCATTAGATTTTTTTTGCAACTAAGATATGGTGCAGGACATAACTGTTATCGAGACATGCTCTCTTATTTCGAACTTCAAATCATGGCCATTTATACACACATTTTACTAGACTTGGGTTCGGGGCCGGATTACGATTTTGTAGGCCCTTGGGCTACAGATACTGTGACGGTCAGGCACCAGTGACCATTAACAAAAACACGCAATGCAGAATTCCACAACCAATCTACTGTCTATCGGCACTTTTGTCTTTTGTGCAAACACAACCTCAAAGCAATGACGAAAAAAGAAAGTTCCGATGGAATGAGCGATTTCTTGTACAGGCCCTAAACAAGTATGAGATAGTCTCATTGTAATCAGGATTGCCAGTGCCAACGAGTTGGAATAATGGGCCAGAAAAAAAATCCAGTATATTATGCAGTATATTAATTGAGCCCTTTTCAAAGAGATAATTCAGCATACTTATACTTTCATTCTACATTTACAAATGAAGTAACTTTTCACAGTAAGTTAATTTCACTTAATCCCCGGAGGCCCTCAGCTGGTGGAGGCCTCTGGGCTGCAGCCCACAAAGCCCATGCCTTAATCCGGCACTGTTTGTGTTGTATTAACGCTAGACCAAGTCGGCGAGATATCAGGTGAGCAGACGGGCGTGGACGAAGGTCCAATTAACTCATGTCTCCGCTATAGCACATACTTTAATGAGTTGAGTAAGAAATGATCCACCGCAATAGGCAATTACTGCAACTAAATTTTAAACACACCTCAAACATGTATATATATTCATTTCTTTTTCACTGTATTGTAACTTTATTACCAAAACGATGGTGAAAAGTTAAAATAAACGAAACGAAAAAAAAGCCCATACGCCTAGACATCAGTGCGGAAGTTTTCTCAAATGTTTTCTGTTCATAAATCAGCAAGCAACCGATATGGATACCGCAGAAAAGAGTAGACAGTGTCATTCGATCCAGTTTTCGAACACGCTCGCTAAAATAATAACGCATGTAAACAGTGCATTCGATGATCGTTGTATCTTTGTTTCTAATTGAATCGTAGAAATGATCCAGAAAAACAGAACTGATTATCCTAAAACTAAATCATACAATAAAGGTATCCGTTCGTCATCAGAGATTTCGACACAATGACGGTAAAACAAGTGCATGTATTCCAGTACAGCATGCTATAGGAGAGGCATGGGGCGGCACTTCGTCTTTGGCAGCACCTTTCACAACAGAAATGAGCTGGCAAAGACGAAGGAAACTTGGTTTAATCAACGGCATTGATGCTAATATTATAATTAAGTCTGAGGCTCATTTTTCTGTAAATTTTTTAAATGAAAAGGTGACACAATTATGCGTCATCAGACCTCAGATCAAAACAATATGTTCTTAGTGCCCCTCCACGTCGTTTCGTACCTCGTACGAGACCTTGAACAGTTACAGTACGTGAAAAATGTATTATAACTAAATCACCCACAGAGAGTAGATTCCACCCAAACAATAATTGCAAATTTGTTGCAAAGCATAACAAGCACAAGCAAAGTTTCAGCCAATGGACCTCCGGGTTAAACCTGGAGGTCCATTGGCTGAAACATTGCTTGTGTTTTTAGTCGATATATACAGAATTTGAAAGTTATAGTTTGGGTGATAACTCCATTCAGAGGGTGATTTAGTTACAATCCACTCTCCACGTACTGTAATTATTTCTGCAGCAAATGAACCAAGGAGCGCTGTGGATCAGTGTCTGCGGCATTGGACTTCAAACCGAAAGGTCCATCGTGCGATCCCCACCAAAG
This sequence comes from Pictodentalium vernedei, assembly GCA_031216915.1. Classification (NCBI taxonomy): domain Eukaryota; kingdom Metazoa; phylum Mollusca; class Scaphopoda; order Dentaliida; family Dentaliidae; genus Pictodentalium; species Pictodentalium vernedei. The sequence continues at coordinate 358,533,223 of CM062293.1, forward strand.
TTAACTGCGTTGTGTCCATGGCTAAGGCACTTAATCCTGATTGCCCATGCGGGGCCACGGTGGCGCTGCGTACTAAAGCGTATTGCACGCCATTTGCTCGCCGCTTCTCGGTGGTTCTCTCCGGGTACTCGGACTTCCTCCACCCGTAAAATAGCCCGACACGAGCTGATCCTGGTTGCGAAAGTGTCATTAAATACCAATAAAGGGAGCGCGGTGCCTCAGTTGGTAGAGGTGCAGGCTGCAAGCCGAGAGGTCCTCAGTTCGAAACCCACCTGCGGCAATTGCGTTGTGACCTTGGGCAAGACACTTCACCCCCATTGCCCACGTGGGGGCACGGTGACGTTGTGTACTAAGGCGTACTGCACGTCGATGGTGCACCTGTCTTCAACCAATGCTAACCCTGCTTGTGTGGAGTTGGTATGTTGGGGAGCTGACAGTTGCTCGCCGTTGCTCGGTGGTTCTCTCCGGGTACTCCGACTTCCTCCACCCGTAAAACTGTCACGGTCATGGTTAGCCATTGTGCAGAAATGTGACCTTAAACACCAATAAATAAAGAAATAAATAAATACCAATAAAGTCTTCCCGATGGAACCCCAGGATGTGAAGCCTGGTTTGTTTACTGTGGTAAACAAGCGCTGCTTCACTCGTAAAATAGGATACTGGTAAAACTAGAATCAAGGCTTGGTGGAAATCCTCTAAAATGGTCAGCAAAGGTATAAACGATTGCCTGGAATTTATATCCATGTTGCTGTCACGATTAGCCACTGTGTCCTTAAACACCAATAGACTCCGGTTAACTTGCAATCCAACGCTTTCACCACCTGCTCGCTTCGCGATATGAAAACCCTCACCCCGTCTTTTGTTCTTACAACATTTGTCGATTCAAGGAGAGTACGTAGGGCGCCCAAATTTGACATCAGAACTCGTGTTCTCGTCCTTTCTTCCGCAAGATTTCGTCTTCCTGAATCAAATCTTTCAAATACATATACCTAGTCTGAGGTTATTTCATATTTCATTCCAAGAGTTTTAAATTAGCTCTGACTGCAAGGAGTTGTTTTGTTTGGTGAAGTGTTATTTATTGTGAACGTGTCATCCTCATCGTAGTTTCTTATTGATGCTCATTCGTACTTAATGCATTAAGACATTTGATTATTTAGTAGTCGGCACAATGTAAATTCGGCTTTCATGTGGTCTTAATTCTTGATGTTGACGCATGGAATTGCTTTCAAATGTGTTAACCCTTTACCCAACGTAACGGTCAAAACGGGGGCGCGGTGGCTCAGTTGGTAGAGGTGCAGGCTGCAAGCCGAGAGGTCCTCGGTTCGAATCCCACCTGCGGCAACCGCGTTGTGTTCTTGGGCAAGACACTTCACCCCGATTGCCTACATGGGGGCACGATGACGCTGTGTACTGAGGCGTACTGCACGTCGATGGTGCGCATGTCTTCAACCAATCTAACCCTGCCTGTGCTGCGGTGCAGAGTTCAGAGTTACGATGTTGGGGAGCTGACAGCTGCTCGTCGTTGCTCGGTGGTTCTCTCCGGGTACTCCGGCTTTCTTCACCCGTAAAACTGTCACGGTCACGATCAGCCATTGTGCATAAGTATGTGACCTTAAACACCAATAAATAAATAAATATAAATAAATAACGGTCAAAACCGGCCAGCAACGGTTATTTATAGAAATCACCATTCAATTTTCATTTTTAGTCGAGTTGTGACGAAGTCAAACTCGACTTATAGTTTGGTGAATGTCTGGCGGGCGGGCGGGCGGGCGGGCGGGCGGGCGGGCGGGCGGGCGTAAACAATTGGTTTCCGGATGATAACTTGATAGTGGTTGAACTCACATTCATTAAACTTCATACGTAGGTTGGTCTTGGTGGGAGGAAGAACCTTATTGATTTTGGACATGCTACGTCGAAGGTCAAGGTCACAGTGACCTTGAACATAGTAAATCTTAAACAATTGGTTTCCGGATGATAACTTGATAATGGTTCAACTCACATTCATGAAACTTCATAGGTAGATTGGCCTTGGTGAGGGGAAGAACCCTATTGATTTTGGACTCGCTACGTCAAAGGTCAAGGTCAACGTGACCTTGAACATAGTAAATCGCAACAATTCCTTTCCGGATGATAACTTGATAGTAGTTCAACCTACATTCATGAAACTTCATAGGTGGGTTGGCCTTGGTGCGAGGAAGAACTCTATTGATCTTGGACTCACCAGATCAAAGGTCAAGGTCACTTGACCTTTAACATAGTATATCGCAACAATTGGTTTCCGGGTGATAACTTGATAGTGGTTCAACCTAGAGTCATGAAACTTTACAGGCGTGTTGGCCTTAGTGCGAGGAAGAACCCTATTGATGTTGGACTCACCAGGTCAAAGGTCAAGGTCACAGTGACCTTGAACATAGTATATCGCAACAATTGGTTTCCGGATGAGAACTTGATAGTGGTTCAACCTAGAGTCATGAAACTTCATAGGTGTGTTGGCCTTGGTGCGAGGAACTGTTGTCACAACTCGACATTGGATCGGTGATCCTGAGCGGCATTTTTTTTTTTTTTTTTTTTTTGGCCTAAAAAACATAGCATATGACCCCTCATTGGAACGAGCTCCATGATCTCGTTCCAATGAGGGGTTATAAGCTATGTTTTTGAGACAAAAAATTAAAATATTTAATTATTCATAAATTTTGTTTGCAGGTGTCGTCCTATTTTCGTGGTAGGTAAAGGGTTAATGGGAAAATAGGACTACTAATTCAATGAAGTTCGTATGATTACCAACAATTGTTTTTAAAACTGTTAAAACCATTCTGCAATGTTTATACCAAAACTTTGAAAAACAAATTTATGTATACCATGATTATTTGTGCGTCTTATTAGGATAAATAGATATTATCATAACAGTGTGTTGATCCGTGTCGAACTATCACGTCGAGTTGAGGTGGCCAGATTTTCGGATCACACGAGCTGCCGCAGGCAGCGAGTGTGATTCGAAAATCTGGCCACCTCAACGAGACGTGATGCGACGACACAGATCAACACACTGTTATGATATGTTTATCATATGACATTGTTTCGATGTCAAATTCACCCAAATTTGCCATTTTAATTAATATGCGGTGAAAAGCCGGTTACAAAATAGCAGACGAAACAACAACGACTTCCCTAGTTACGAAAACTATTCACGGAAACTCTTGGATATTTCCGTGGGAGTGTGATATGGATTTTTGATTTCCGTAAGAGTGTGATATGGACTTTTGATCCGGAAAAATCTCACCCGGTAAGATACAACAGTTTGGAAAACATCGTCAAACAATAGTGATATTTAGGGTAAAAATGTCATAGTCATATGATAAAATATGCACTTCAAGTTTATTACCGTAATGGTATTCAGTCTAGTTTCTATTGGCACAAAATAAACACCAATAAGCAGAAGAATAAAATTGACTTTATGCCGAGCAATGAATTAAGAAACATTTTTGATATTGATGAAAGAATGTTGCACCAAAGTGCTACCCGGTTGATATGTCGTCGGCAAACAATATTATAATTTTTGTTGCAATATCATTTAACCAGGAGGGAAGAAAAACATTGGAATGGGCCGGGTGATGGCGCTGGGTTGGGGCTGGGTTGGGGCAAGGCGTTTGCATCGAGAAAGACCCAGTATCATTTCTGGTGTACGGACAAGGCCTGGGAGACAAAAGTTCTAACAAACCGAGGCTGGGGAGGGGGGCAGAAAGGAATTGCCCTTGACATGAGTTTTAAAATGTTTTTCCGTTTTTGAAACGATTTTTATTGTTCAAATTCCTTAACAAATCATGTTTATTTTTTTCTACCTTCTAACACCTCTACCTAACATGAAAACCAGACAACACTTGCAAAAAAAATCTTGAATAACAATTTTTTTTCATTTTTTTGCAAAAGTGGACAGCGCTATTCTCAAAAATCGCCAATTTATTTTTTAATGTTTTGTCTCAAGACATAGGTTATGACGCATCGTTGGTACGAGCTCGTTCCAACGAGGGTCATAACCTATGTTTTTGAGACAAAAAATGAAAAAATAATGAAAATTGTCGATTTTTGAGAATAGCGCTGGTCGGTTTTGGCCGTTACGTTGGGTAACGGGTTAATACCTTCTTGAGTCATCACTCTATAATTCATGAAATAACACAATATTGAAGAATCATGGGTATAAACGATTGACTAAACGTGGCTTTATCTCTTTGTTGCTGCCACGATTATCCATCGTGAGGAAATATGTGACCTTAAACATCAATAAATAATTAAATATTCCATGTTTTATGATTTTGAAGGATAGATACTTTCAACACGCAGTCTCATGGGTTCACATTTGGCAGCACATTTCATGCAAGGTATTGCCCAAAGCTTCCTTTTGAAAACATATCAGTGAAAAATATCTTTATAATATTACATAGCATTGAATAAATTTATGGAATAGATCAATTAATATTTACAACCTGAAAATAAGGCCACAGGTAGAATTTTACAATTATCTGTTTCAATCCTTATAACACCTTCCATGCCAGCAAAAGTCCAAATCTGTTATTACGAGTTGTCCAATTAACGTTTCCAACGTGCAACCTTAGAGTTTCACGTCAAAATATTGCTTGCTCTTTATACAAATTTACGGAGCAGCCATTCATGTTATGAATTCAGATCGTATCACTACCCTGCACCAGAAAAGTTGACCTTCGGGTTAAGGCTCCCGTCGGTTTTAACAAAGACCTTTATCCCTGAGGAATTTCTCCACTCGGGCTTTCTTTGGCTCCAACCATTTGGTTTCCTTTGTCATTTTTGTTCGGCCTTTTATCCGTACAGATTTTGTGTTCCACTCATTCCTCACTCCACCACTAACACTGGGGCCAATACTATAAAATCTTTACAACTGTATTTTCTAGAGTTGTATTGTCTAGTTATGACTTTAAATGGGTGAAAATGAAGCATTCGCATTTTTAAAGATGTGGCAATTCGCCTCAACTTCAATTATCCACTCGATAATTCTTGAAAATACATTTGTAAAAGTTTTATAGTATTGGCTCCTGGGGTCAATCCTGTAAAACTCCCCACACGTGTAATTGTGGCTCTGGGCATGTAATTTACTAGGGCGCAGTAATCCGTTCCTATAAACAGACGCATATACAAGTGTAAGTTAACACATGTAGTGGTGCCGCAGTAAATGATGTACACGTGTAACGAAAAAGCTTTGTTCAATCCTATAAACAGTTATTTACACTCGTAAACCGCGAAATAACCGTGAACCGAGAAATAACCGTGAAACTTCGAGTGTGGATAATTTACCGATCCTATAAACGCATTGTCAATTTTACATGGGAACATTAGCTTGAAAATATAAGTGCAACCTTTCACGCGAATTTCTCTTGTAAGCCATTTACGAATGTAATGTACGATCTATTTTTTGTAATTTTCGAAAATGACGTATTCTCGGGATGAAGATGTTGATTTTGCGCGTTTAGCGTCGTGCACAACACTAAGATGTAGAATATTTAGGGAACGTCGTTTTGACGTTCCGTCTACTAGAGAATTTAGACAAAGATACAGTGTCACAGAGGATGTGATAGATATTTTGCAAGAGAGATTGAGCTAATATTATGACAAAAACATATTGAAACAATCCACTTTCTCCCAGGCAGCAATTGCTGCTGTTCTTGCATTTTCTTGGGACTAACAGTTTCTATGTCATGTACGATTACCATGGTTTTGGAAGAGACACGGTCAATAGGGTTGTTCATAAGATCATCCCTCTAATTATTTCACTGAAAAATAAAACTGTTCACTGGCCTCGAAATAATTTGGATGTTGCTAAGCTTCGAGAATTCAGTGGGATCCCTTGTGTAGCAGGGACTTTGGATGGAAGCCACAAAGCTGTGTCGCCACCGGGATTTGACGAAGATGGCTATGTTAATCGTCACCATACTCTTAGCTTAAATGTGCTAATGGTTTGTTGTAGACCAGATTCGTATGCCTATTTCTGCTCCACTAATGCCCCAGGCAAGTCTCATGACTGAAGAGTCCTCCGACAGAGTCAACTATGGACTGCATTTGAGGAAAGAGGTGAACACCTGTTCCCACGTGCTGTCATATTAGGGGAAAGTACATACTCATGCAATCATTGACTGATAACACCATACCCAAGAGATCCAACTGGGTCTAGATTGAGGGTGAACAAAGCTCACAGAAAAGGGGGACTTGTGATAGAACGTTGTTTTGGAATAATAAAGCATAAATAGAAATATAAATGTTAACTCTTTACCCTACGTAACATCAAAACCGTTTCGCAAACAATATCATACAAGTAATAACCAGGGAATTAAAAGGAGCTGTGAAACGCCGAGTAGCGAGTTTGATTCTTTTCGAATCTGCCAGATAGTTTAGAGATTAGCTTTAATGTGTACAGTTTATAGCACCTTTCAGTAGAATATAAAGCATGCTGAGACAGATGACTAATTCGGTCCATTCAATGGCATCCTTTAAGTTTGCAGTGAATAATTGTAATTAATCTAACATTTTTGTGCGTAAATGCTGAAATAATAGTTTATTATATTTATTAAAAGAAGGATTGGCTGGTGTTGAAACTAAGTGTCACCTGTCATTTTAACGCTGCCACGTACCCCCCGCCTTCAAAGAGATACGTCCTCGCATCTCAGGAATCACTTTTTGTTTTGACATCTCTCGACTATTCTCTCATTTTCTTGTCTACACAATCGTTCCCAGAGGTCCTTTGGAAGATGTTTCTCCTTCATGCCTGTACCGGTGCCCCCGTCGTTATACTCGACTGTATATGAATATGTCACCAAAACGACGATGGCATGAAACTAAATAATGAATGTTTGTGGGGTGTCGAGGGTCTGGGTGAACGGTGGTCTTTATATTTCCAACCAAACTTTCTCCTGTTTTTGCAGATATATTACCTCGAATTTTGTCTTTCATTTCATTTACTAACTTTAGAGCGATATTGTCCAAATCACTTTCATCTATCCACGTGTTTTCCGTCGCTGGTCTGTTTTGCCACTTTATAAGGTATTGTGGAACCTTTGTTTTGGGGGTAATGCAGCGGCGTACTATCTTTTCGGTAACTTTACAGTCAACTTTTGAACTTGATAAAAAAAAAAATTCTGATTGTTCTTAATAGTGCTAGGCAACTGAGTAGGAGTTTTTATGTTCTTCGTCTCTAAGGTGGGCGACATCTGGACAATCGAGGAAGTTTGAACACCGACATTTTCAGCGGAGATGTTCGTCATCAGACCGATACTTTCGGAACATACTCTGAGAGTTTGTGTGGAAGAGTCGGCGACGCTTGTTGCGGCGTTCACACAAACGTGCACTTTGTCTGCAATGGCTGATTGCGTAAATGTACCTACAGCTGACGGACATTCTTTCTCCGACTGAACAGTCATAGATCCCACCAGTTCTCTCTCCCTTTCCTTTCTCTGTTTGAATTCCTTCAGACGAATCTCATCCCTCAAGCGACGTGAAACAGATTTGTTCTTTTCTTTTGGTTTCTTCCAACTCAAAGCCAAGTCCACATCTCCTTGTTGTACTTTGAAACTCCATTCCAAGTGATATCCGAATAAACCAAAACTTGATAACAGGTTCAGGATGTTCTCGGGTATACAATTAGCCATATTTATCGTCGGGATCGCTGCGTCTTTTCATAAAAGCTTTACAGAGTGAGCTAGATAGTCACTGTGCCCGGATTCTCCACCGGTATAGTAGAGCGGTTTCTGGGTTTAAATGTTCAAATAAATACCCCTTGGAGTATTAGCGGTCTATTTACAAATTTATGACAAAAAAGAACGTCGATATATTTTGGAATAAACTACGAACAATCGAGCCTCCGACCGGCACGTAGAATGGTGACTTTCGCGGAGACTCTCAACTCAAAGTGAATTAACAAGAATGAAGGCACACAGGGATGATGTGGGATTGAAATACAATGCGACTCGGATAACTTTATTTGCTTTATAGCTTTATTTGCTTATAAATCCACGAGAGTCGGAAATTGTGAATTAACAATGTAAAAGCAGCAATATATATATATATACAAAAATGAGACAATGGAATATTTGAAGTGGCATGCCAGAACAGTTGAAACAGCTTCGCAAACAATATCATACAAGTAATAACCAGGGAATTAAACGGGGCTGTGAAAAACCGAGTAGCGAGTTTGATTGTTTTCGAATCTGCAAGATAGTTTAGAGATTAGCTTTAATCTTTACAGTTTATAGCACCTTACAGTAGAATATAATGCATGCTGGGACAAATGACTAATTGGGTCCATTCAATGGTATCCTTTAAGTTTGCAATGAATAATTGTAATTAATCTAACATTTGATGATGGAACTAAGTGTCACCTGTCATTTTAACGCTGCCACACTGTACAGGAATAAACGACATGACTTGGAGTCTTTCAAGTGTTTCTCGAGCGCCGAACGCGGGATTGGGATATAAAGAAAACCCCCAAGTGTCGTTGATACCTGCCCTCGTACACAACATGAGTTGTATTCTGTACTTATCTACGTTTAAATTTGCATTAAGTGAATGAAGCTGGTATAGTTAAAACTATCGCCTTCAGTGATCTGTTTACTTTCCTGATTAACAGTTTGTGCCCATACATTTCATTTACGTCATAACGTCAATCAGATGCGTAACGACCAATCAAATGCGTTCTTGTGAGACGTTCTTTCGCGAAGATAGGATTCAATATAAGTTATCTCGGGCAACATCCAGGGTACGCGGAGATTTAATACTTGGATGTCAGTTTTCAACCATGAGGCGCAAGCCGAATGGTTAAAAGGAGACATCCAGGTATTAAATCTCCATGTACCCTGGATATTGCCCGAGATAACGATTTTGTCCCACCTCGTAACACAGAAATAATGCCGAGATGTGAAATATGATCACACATTAAGACTCAGGCGACGAAGTTCAAACACCACATTGAGCCTCATGTCTTGAACTAAACAGCGAAAAACAAACGTCACGGCAAAACTATAAATAGACCCGGTCTATTTTCGAATCGTTGTTTATAAACCAGGTCACACATGGAGAAGTTTTTCAGTTTGGTGAATTTGAATTCGTTGTAAAAGTTTTAAAACCGTGTAAATTCGGCCTTCCAGAGTGTATTGTTTTTTCCATGGAACAAGCTTCGGCATGTGTTGTATTGTGTGTTTTATTCTGAATATTCATGTCTGTGGGAGAATAGCTTAAATATTCACTTAAAACGACGCTGGACATGGAACATGGAAGGTGACATTTTGAATTTCGGGAACGATGTCTCACAATTTCAGGCTCCACTTGGGTTTAAACTTGAAGATTTAGAATTGAGCCGCAGTCATTGAATTTGGTAAAAGGTAGGTGGAATTAATAGCATACATTTCTACGCTGACCATCGGAAACCGCAAAATAAATTATGAAGTGCGCCGAGATTTAAATTTTAATGCTGGTATATGTTAATTTGTTGTTAACACCAAGTCTTACACTGACTCACTGTGCCCGTATTTTTGCCCGCCATGGATTTCCTACTTTTACCTCACTTTGGCTCCAAAACCCTCACTGAAATTGTGACCCCTCATTGAAAAAATATTTTATGGCCGGGATTTACCCCGACAAGCGAAGCGAGAGATTGACATTTTGTATTCTGCTTTATCGAAGATAAACAGATGAGTTGCTCCCCTTGATGTCCTCACCCCGCAAAGCGCAAAAGTATATTTGCGAACCCAATTCAATCTGTTCAGCTCTCATCGAATACGACAGCCAACAAGTGCTTCTACTCATAGGGCTGCAACGATGTTCTTTAATTTGTATTAGTATTCACTACAATACGACAATAAGTTGGATATAACTTAACAGTTCTAATAGGAGTTTCTGCAATCGATGTGATTTTTTTTGTGTATTTTTATCACCTGGATGTTTCTCGATGACAAACGGGGAACAGCGGCGCGCGCTCTTGTCACTCGCATGTTTGAAGATCGCCGATACCATGGCTATTTGTTTCGGTCAAGTTGACCAATCGGGGTCGCGATGAGCCATTGTGGAGAAATGTGTGGCCTTAAACATCAATAAATGTAACGTGCGGTGTAATCAGCACATTTCTCAGTGCCTCTATTGTATTGGATAACGTTGAATACACACAATATAATCATGCTTTAATATCTTATAGTCGTGTCGCAGCCATTTTTGTTTTTACAAATTATTTAATTAGCACGTTGCATGTGCCCGACCGCTAGACGTAAGTTTGGTCATTTTGTGTCAAATGTCAGTGACATTGCTATCTATCGCCACAATATGGCCAACACGCTCCCCACTCTGCTGAGGGGTGCATGTAACATATGCGACTGTCGCGGTAATTTACGGCCGCCAATCGCTGCCCTGTAGACTAGTACCCAAACAAGAATTAACACGTGAAGCAGCGGTTCCGACTGCGTTTTTAACGCCAGTATACTGCGATAGAAAACACCTTCGGACTCGTCGTTACATGTTTGGGAACGCAGGCATGCGATAACGGCTCCAAAAGTATTAATATCCTTTACTGCCCCCCTCCCGCCAGCAAGCATACCAACTCCCTTTCATGTGTTCACCCCTCCCATCTTTTCCACCTATCTCTCATGGTTTCCTTCCCTCTTCTCAATTGTATTCACAGTGAAACTTGTACTGGGCTGTTGTTTTCGACCATCAAAAAGAAAATCTTCTACGGTCTCCATTACCCTCGTCTTATGTAGATTCAAATCAAGTCTAATGAGATCTCGCTGACCTATTCGAAATCGATTCAAATCTAGAAACGTTATTTATTTATTTATTTATTTATTGGTGTTTAAGGTCATATGCTTGTGCACAATGGCTAATCATGACCGTGACAGTTTTACGGGTGAAGGGAGCCGGAGTACCCGGAGACAACCACCTAGCAACGACGAGCAGCTGCCAGCTCCCCAACATCGTAACTCTGCACTGCAGCACAGGCGGGGTTAGATTGGTTGAAGACATGCGTACCATCGACGTGCAATACGCCTTAGTACACGGCGTCATCGTGCCCCCATGTGGATAATCGGGGTTAGTGTGCCTTGCCCAAGGACGCACCGCGGGAGTCCGAATTGATCGCTCAGACGGTCACCCATCCAATGATTAACCGGGCTCGACGTTGCTTAACTTCGGTGATCTGACGAGAACCTGTTACCACTCCACCACCGCGCCCCCATCTAGAAACGTTGCAGAGCCGTATGTAATTAAGTTGGTTCCTATATGGAGAGATGGTTATCTTTATAGAGCAAGCGATCACAAAACTGAATTTTAGATGTTTTTCAATTCATAAGGAGATCGTCACTGACAATACGTTTTTGGATACATCTATGCTTACACGATAAATGTGAAAAGAGAATTTTGTAACGATATGCAAATGCACTCTTTATATTACTGGGCAAAGACACAACAGAATAAAGACGCTATGATTTCAAAGGCGTAAACTGCTAATAAAATTTGTATTTCAATATTCAGTTTTATAAGTGCATGTAAGCAGTCTATTCTTCGAACATTATTAACGTCACTTTGACCCTTTAGGTCTTTATTTACTTCTGGTGTACGTCAAATTATTCAGTTGTAATCCAAGTATAACCATTTAACCATTAACCCAGCACACAGGATATCAAAGTTTATTATAATAATTTTTTTTTTTTTTTTATCTATTTCAAAATATTTCAACAAAACCATGTCATTTGACACCTCATTGGAACAAGCTCGTTCCAATGAGGGCTCACATGATTTGGTTTTGAGGAAATGTTTTGAAAAATAGTTTTTTTTCAACTGTTCGCTTTGTGAATTATGCGGGTGGATGCGGCCGATTCGTTAGGTAAATTGTTAATTAACCCTTTGCCTAACATGAAAAGAAGACGACACTTGTAAAAAGAATTCTTGAATAACTAATTTTTTGTCTCAAAATCATAGGTTATGACCCTCATTGGAACGAGCTTGACTAGCTCGTTCCAATGAGGTGTCACAACCTATGTTTTTGAGACAAAAAATGAAAAGAATAATGAAAATTATTGGCAATTTTTTTAGATTAGCGCTGACCGGTTGTGGCCGTTACGTTGGGTAAAGGGTTAATTACATTGCTAACTTTAAATCTAGCGGGGGGGGGGGGGGCGCGGTAGCTCAGTGGTAACTCGTTGGACTTTAAACCGAAAGGTCAACGGTTCGATCCCCGCCAGGGGTTACTGCGTTGTGTCCTTGGGTATGGCACTTCATCCCGATTGACCACATAGGGGCACGGTGGCGCTGTGTACTAAGGCACGCCGAAGGTGCACGTGTCTTGAACCAATGCTAACCCTGCTTGGGCGGAGTTTGTATGATGGGGAGTCTGGCAGTTGATCGCCGTTGCTCGGTGATTCTCGGGATACTCCGGCTTCCTTCCGCCGTAAAACTGTCCGACACGAGTTGACCCTAGCTGTCGAAAGTGTCTTTAAACCCCAATAAATAAATAAATCTAGCTTTGCCGTTAAACAATACTACCTTCATGCCCAGGAAGAAGCCACTTCATCCCCAGTTGCACCGCTTGACACAGTTTACCGTAACCTGTACTCAAATCTAGTCCGATCAATAAGTCATGACAGTTATTTTGTGCAACCCTGTAGTATGTTCTGGGTAATCCAGCTTTCTCCTTCCGGACACCTACTCCACAAAGGACAAATCAGGGGCGCCGGGATCCCATTTTGCAGATGGTATCCCCTTGCCACGCTGAGGTAATTAGTGGAGAGTGGGGGCAGAGAGTAGCCATTTTAATATAAGGAAAAGTGGCCAATATGTCCACGTGAAGACTCGTCAAACAGACAGTTATTGCTAAAAAGAACATTGACAAAGCATAGACCCTTTACCGCACCGCAATCACCAGAGCGTGTATTTTTCACGTGTAAAAACACGTAACGCGTTGACAAGTTTGCAGCCATCTGGATTTTTACCAAGTTGTCGCAGGATGTCGCTAAATTAAATTTATGAACTTTAAATTTTGTCTGTCGGTTTATTATCCTTATATGGGGCAGTGCTTGTTTACTGTGGTAAACAGGTTCTAATGTACTGGTAAATATTATCCGGTGATCAACGACAAGGGTGTCATATGCGACATGGTCATGAACGATTGGCTAAACTTGACATTGTATTTGTGTAGCGGTCAGGACATACCCATACAGGCTAAAAGTAACCTTAAGCAAAAAACACAGCTTATGACCCCTCATTGGAACGAGCTCAATGAGCGTGTTCCAATGAGGAGTCATAAGCTATGTTTTAACACCAATGAATAAATAAATACTCTGAATGCTTCATCTGTGCTACAAACAAAACCGCATGAATATCATATAAAATTTTGGAGACTTAACTTTTTCTGGATCCCGATCCAGATCCGGAACGGATTCGCTCATTATTTAGGACTTTTTCCGGATGCAGGTTTATAGGAGAAATTGGGACCCGGAAAAAATATTTTAGCTCTGTGCATCAAAAACATTTGCGAAATGGAGAAAATCCAATGCAAATGGTTCCCTGTGTTTTGAAAGGATATTTGTGGCAGGAAAAGACCCGTACTAAAGGAGATCTCGGTGGAAATGCTTAGTTAGTTATTGGTGCTAAACGCCACGTAAGCATCTAAGGCTATACCGTGGAGATAAATCCGTATGTATTGTTATAAAAGAGGTAATTATCTGAGAATATAAATATACTCGCCCAAAAAAGAAAGTGTGCATTGCAGAAATTGATCAAACTCCAAAAAAATAATTTCGTAGGTGTAAAGAGTGTTAACCTGTTCATGAATAAGTTATATTGAACTCAAAAACAGCTTTCCCCGTTAAAAATGCATTAACGTTAAATGACGTGCTGCACGTTTGTGAAAAGGCATGTTTTGCGCGTGTAGAGTCTGAAAATTCATGCAGAAGTGTGAATCCTTGGGTATTTAAACACTAAAGTAAGGCTTTCCTGTCGTTCACATTCAAACTTGTGCTGCTGTTAAAACGACTCCACATTAGCATGCCAAGACTGACAATGAATCAACGTTTCCTTGCCCTGGGTATGATTAGAGCTGGCAGAACACACAGAGAGGTTGCCCAGCATTTGAACTGCCACCGTAACACTGTAGACAGGCTAGTCCATCGACATGCACAACATGATGACGTTCGAGACCGACCCGCTCCGGGAGACCCCGATTTACCACCCCTGCACAAGATCGGTATATCCGTGTCGTCCATCTCCGGAACCGGCAACAAACGGCAACGACGACAGCCAGGAACATCCCTAACCTGAGACGGATACATCCTCAAACAGCAATCAACCGGCTGAGAGAATACGGCTTACGTCCTCGAAGACCTGCAATTCGTCCGATTTTGACGTTACGTCATCGTCGTGCTCGACTGCAGTGGTGTAGACAACATCTCAGGCATCCCTTACACTGCTGGCGACGTGTTTTATTCACAAATGAATGTCGTTTCCATCTTTCATCATCAGATGGCCGCCAGAGAGTGTACAGACGTCGAAACGAATGCTACGCAGATCCATGTGTCGTGGAGCAAAACCGTTATGGGGGAGGGTCTCTCATGGTGTGGGGTGGCATCACTGCCCGTAACAGAACTGAGCTGGTCATTATTGATGGCAATCTCAATGCAGCCAGATATCGTGATGAAGTGCTTACACCTGTTGTTGTCCCATTTCTGCAACGTCACGGCCCCGGCGTTATTCTACAGTAGGACAACGCCCGACCCCACGCAGCTCGTGTTGTTCAACAGTATCTGCAGCATCAACAAGTGGATGTTCTTCCCTGGCCCGCAAATTCGCCCGATATCTCACCCACTGAGCACGTATGGGACGAAATGAAACGTCAGCTATGCCGGCTTCCCCATGCACAGTCAACGCTTGTGGAACTCCAAAGACAGCTTATCAGAATATGGAACAACATCCCACAACACTTCCATGCTAACTTGTTCGCTTCCATGAGGCGTAGATGCACAGCAGTAGTCGATGCAGACGGAGGTCATACCAGATATTGAGTGTGTGACTTTTGTGTTTGACCCCTAGTGTCTTTGACTCTCCATGGCACCAAGAGTATTCGTCGTAGCGTAATGAAATTTCTCGTGTTGATCACAAATTGATTCATCTGTGATTGAATAAAATTTCCATGAATGAAAATGATATATATCTTTTTTTAGTGTTATTTTTTAGCATGCACACTTTCTTTTTTGGGAGAGTATATAATCATTAAAAACAGGAAATTACACTGTACTGAGAGAAATAATAGTAATGATAGCAGTATTGAGTAAATGATACAAAAAGGGTACTGGACATCGTGTAAATCAACCTGAAGATCGAAAAAAAACTTGGAAGATGGAATGTTGATTACAAATATAAATACAATTCAAAAACTGTATAGAAAGACTGATGGAACGAGAGAATCTCATGAGAATAAATCCTGAAAAATAAGTCTCTCAGACAGGATGCATTAAAATGTCGGCGTCTGGCATCATTAAAATCAATACAAATATACAATACCAGACAATGTTCCAATAATACTAAAATCCTCGCCCTCTGATTGGACGAGAGCTCGCTTAGTTTTTTCTGTTTACGATTGCAGTGGCATATGTTACCGTCTGACGTCATCACGTGAAATATGTCAAAAGATGAAAACAATAGGAGGTGATTGAAAGTGCATACTGCCTATAAAATCGTATTTTTCGAGGCCAGTGATCTTTCTATGAATGTATATTCACAACCCAGTAATAAAAAAGTCGTGGTTACTCCATCTCAGTTTAAATCTTGAATCATAATTTGAACTGAGATGAAGTAACCTCGACCTTCATTTTAGTTATTGATTTTTTGTTGTCCAGTGACATCGTGCGGTACACGAGAGGTTTATTTACTAAATTTGTTATCATTGAAGTTGCCTTGTTCATTGAAGTTGCCTTGTTCATTTCACGATGTGGACTTTGTGCTTCGAGTAGGGTTTTATTGGATGATATGCGTTTTCGCGTCTCGATTGAACATAAACTCCGAGCCGCAAACCTCAGACAATGTTACCGTCAATTCATTTCAATAACTTATAATATGCTCAATTGTCAAAGGACAACATAAACAGAGTGTAAGTCTTGTATGACTCATGATCTTTTCTACAAAGGTTATTAGACTGATATTTATCAGTGATATCAGGTCGAAAGCGATGGAGCTTGTTATTTGTTGCCCAATTCCAATCCCATTCCACAAACAGATGTGATGCACTTATTTATTATACGCTAAACGATAGATTATCGAAGAAATTGCGGAAAGATAGAAATCGTATGCCCAACCGTGAAGATAATATAGAAATTTTCACTTTCACGATATCAGTCAAAATGGCGGCTTTCAAAGCATCACTTCAAGGTGAATAGAAGTAAAATTATCACTGGAAATGATCAATTTGTTCTAAAAACGTATAATAAAAAGTAAATCTAGTATTTTTGAGTGGATACCGATCATTTCCAGCAATAATTCAACACTTATTCACCTTGGATTGATGCATGAAACCCGCTAGTCCAAACAAGGCCTGAAAGTCCGTAATATAACTTTTTGGTTTGGTACGTCCTTTCAAGGGACGTACCAAACCAAAAACTTATATTACGGACTTTCAGGCCATGTTTGGACTAGAAACCGCCAACTGAATCAGATTGCAAGACGCTGTCTGTTCCGAGTATCAATCAAATCACTTCCGCGTATCAATGATTCAATGCGCTGTTTACTTTCGTGCATCAATTCATGGTTGAAACGAGTGGAATACTAGATTCTTATAAAAAGCGTTTAATAAAAAGAAAATCTAGTGTTTGAGTGGATATCGAAAATTATCTCACTTGTGACCGAGATAAATGGTGACTTTCGCTCGCGCAAGCGCTCGCGAAAAATAAAAGATTTATCTTGGTCACTTATGAGATAATTTTCAGTATCCACTCAAAAACACTAGATAACCTCTATTGATGTGAGGTTCAATATTACGGAAGACCTGCACTCACTGTCTGATGCACTGTCTGCCCTTGTGTAACCAGAGATACCACAGTGCAGAAACAGCCAACAAAACATGATATCATATTGGTCAAAGATGAGCGTATTCAACCTCTCGCGAAGTTCCAAGATCAGAGGGTTCTTCAACCTGGGGTCGAATTAGTCTAGCAAAGAGGACGAGAGTCGGAAAAATAATCTACTTACCTTTCTGTACATTCTCGATGGATGTGTTCGGGCGCAAGGTGTAAAGCTTTAAGTTCAGATAGAATTTTTATCTGTCTTCTAATTGAGATGATCTGACCACCAGCATCAGTAGCCGATGATACTTTGTCACCATCTTTAGATTGATCTGTATAGATCCTTATATATGCTTATGTCAGCATATTTTTTCTAGAAGTGCAAGAATTTGTCTCGGACTTTTTTGGGAGCAGCAAGGTTCAAACTAACAGTAGGTGTTCTAGGATTCCATGGAGGAATATGTGTGCCACGTTTCGCTCTTATCGAATCTGATTGTGGTGTGGCGGTCTCCATATGGAGGTTGATTCTTATTCACAATGGGCCAATTTGTTTCAGGTTTCTATTACAGAAATTAATTCAACATTTTGGGCATCTGAGACACAATTATAAGCACCGTTTGGTGGCTTAGCAAACAGTTTAGAAATATATTGGAGTGACAGTTTAATACTGCGCTTCTTAAGAGAAGGCTCTTCTGCTTCAACAAGCATCGAATCTATTGGTGATGTTCTAAATGCGTCCATCTAATTCTAATACCACTATTGTGGATCAAATTAGGAGATTTGAGGTAAGATTGTCTCGCCGAACCCTTAAACCAACCAACCGTAATCTAATTTTGATCTAACACGTGATCTATACAGGTGGAGTAACGTTTCTGGTCAGCCAGCAGTGCCCCCCCCCCCCCCAAACCATCATTAGAACCTTAAGTGCCCTTTTACATGTAACCTTTAGTTGTTTTACGAGAGAAGTGAATTTCAGTTTACTGTCAAACAATAAAACCAGGAATTCCATTTATTAAACAACTTTGATAAAACTCTAATCTCTGTTCAACCCTTGATACAGGTCGTGTTTTTAGAGCTTACAAAAATGAACCTAATTTGTTTTGGTCTTTGAGAACTCGAAACCATTTTGTGTAATAATAATAATAATAATAATAATAATAATAATAATAATAAGAGCATTTATATAGCGCCTAATCCCAAAAGGCTCTAGGCGCCTGGCGTACCTACTAAAAAATTTCGAACTTGACAAATTTAGTATAAATATGGTAAGTAGAAAGCAATGAAAAATATAGAAAATGGTATTCTGGCTGTACACATTAGTTTGATGGGTGCTGTACTCGGGATTCACCAACAGTTGTGGTATTACTAATATCAATGTGGAGGTATTTTTGATACAAAACACACTTCAGTTTCTTTTTGAACGAGTCCAAATTGACGCTATCACGGACATTCAGGGGAAGGGAATTCCAAATTTTGGGTGCTATAATTTGAAACGCGCCGCGACCGTACATTTCGAGGTTATAGCTTTTCTCAGTTAGAAATAATTTGTTATGAGATCTTAAAGCTCGGGACGGTGTGTACTCGTGGATAAGAGACGCCAAATAATGGGGGAGGGTTGAGTCTGATTTACGAAAACACAGAGTGGCTATCTTGAACTCTATACGTGCCCTTACAGGAAACTAATGTAAAGTCTTCAGCATGGGGGTGGCATGTGAACTCTTTTTATGACCAAGAACTACCGTGCAGTATTGTTTTGTGTAGCCCAAGGAATACTGTTTAAACACAGCTGAGGTTTGTTCTCGATGGAATTTTTGTTTGTATTGCTACAGCAAATTAAAAAAGCATTGACACACAGTGAAGAATCCACCATATTCTCAACTGCGCCAATAAAGCCATCGGTTTTAACAGAAATAGGGTAACAGACAGAATAATACACTGAGGGACCCCTAATTCTTGCGCGCATGGATCAGATAATGTAACGCGAACTGGAAATAGACGGCCCTTTAACCCTTTACCCGACGCAACGGCCAAAACCGGCCAGAACTATTCTCAAACATCGCCAATTAATTTTCATTATTTTTTCATTTTTTTTTGTCTCAAAAACATAGGTTATGACCCCTCGTTGGAACGAGCTCGTTGAACTCGTTCCAATGAGGGGTCATAACCTATGCTTTTGAGACAAAAAAATGAAAAAAAATATTTATTCAAGAGGTTTTTTTTGCAAGTGTCGTCTGCTTTTCATGTTAGGTAAAGGGTTCGAACATTTTCTATAGAAAGAGGCACACGCCCTCTCAACCCCATGTTAAAAAGATATTTTAAAACCCCATACTTCCACGTCGTTACATATGCTATTTCCAGGTCAAAGAAGATGGTGAGCACATGTTCTTTCCTGGAAAAACATTTCTTATAAACGCTTCAAGTCTACTCTTTGGCTTCTGTAACAAGACTGAACATTCGCAAGTAGATTGTTCGATTCAACAATCCAGACCAGTCGATCATGGATAACCCTTGTCATTGTTTTGCACAACCATCCTGTTACCACAGTAGATCTATAATTACTTGGATTGCTGTAACCAATATCAGGCTTTGCAATTGGAATTATTGTTGCTTTTTGACAGGAAAGTGGAAACTGGCCGGTCATTCATATGTTTTAATTGAAGTTTGAGGCAGATGTTTTACAAGTTGATATAGCATTTCATCGGGTACAGTTGCAGTATATTTTGCTTTATGCAGAGTCATTTAACTCTCCCATGGAGAAAGGTTCATTGATTGTCAGATGTAAATTTGATCTTTTATTTTTCCTGTTTTTTTTTTTTTTTTTCTTTTTAATTTTAACGAACTCAGGATTATAATTTGCAGACGATAAATGCTTAGCAAATTTGTTACCAAGGGATAAATTAGAGTTTGACCTTGTTGACTCCCCGATGTTGACCTTAAAATAAAAAAAATTAATTGGCAGTTTGTCACCAAAATCGAGTGTGTACAGAAATTACCGTGTTTTTTTATTCATTGCGCACAGACACACATTCAAACATAACGATGCACATACAAAGATGTAAGTCGCTAGGGTGGTGGGTATAGGGAGATTTCCCATCTCTCCACAAAAAAAAAATATTTTGTCTCATCGGACAGAAGTAAAACATGCACTATTATCCGATAAGTGGCAAGTTCAACGACCTCAACATCGGCATAAAACTGTTACAAGTAGTTGCCTATTTAGTGTTGTGAGTGGAACCAACCCCAACCGCTAGCCAAGACAATCGACAATGACTTGATAAAGATGTTGCATTGTGTCCCAGCTTTTACCAGGACATTGCAAATTTTCTTCACTACAGAAGCAAAGGTTTCTGTACATAGAAAACGTTGGCGAAACTCAAAAATAGATAAATCCACCGACCCCGAAAATATATACTGTCCTGGTACATACCACATACACGATACCAGAAACCTTATATTCATGCCCGACTTTCCTCAACGTTCTAATAAGTTGTTGTGAATTTTGTATTTTGTTATCTCATATCCATTTTTCTGGCTTATCGCTGAACCACTTGCTTTTGTGTTTGTGTATTGGAGTTTAATGATACTTTCGACAGCCAGGGTCATATCGTGTCATACTGTGGAAAGCAAGCTCTGTTTTACTGGTAAAATAGGTTCCAGTCATCACAGCTTGGGGTGAAAGTCCTCTAAAATGGGAAACATTGGTATAAAAGATTGACTAAACGTGACTTTATATCCATGTTGTGGACAGGAACGCCATTATGCAGAAATATGTGACATTAAACACTAATAGATAAATAAATCGTGTCGGGTAAGTTTTTACGAGTGAAGGAAGTCGGTGTACCCGTGTGTGCCACCGAGTAGTAGTGAATAATTATCACTCTCCAACTTACTAGCCCTGTACAGGCAAGGTTAGCAGTAGTCCGAGTCAAGTATACCATCTGCATGTTGCACGTTTTAGTGCCCGGCATCATCGTGCTCTCACTAGGGACATGAAATTGAGTGTTTTGACCAAGGCGCTAACCAATGAGACACTGTGACCCTACTTGCTTTTCAGACGCACGGAATGTCCACTAGGGGTATAAAATGAGCCTGTACGTATTCTACTCTCTGAGACTATGAGTGATTTTCGTTTTTGACGCTGAAATATGGGATGAGGCATGCAGCGAGTCAGTCGGGATTTTTGACTGGATCAGGATAAAATTTCGTTAAATATGGTTTATTTTTTCAAAAGTATTTCATGCATAGCAAATTGCGCGCGAATGTTTAGAATTACCAGTAACACCCGACGACTAAAATGCAGTTCAAAACCAAGAAGTTCTGTTTAAATTTCCGAGAGAAGTTTGAACAGTCGTGTCCAAGAAATTGCAGGCCCAATTCGAAAAATAAAATCTGGTCGCACTCTTTGATTTACCTTTATGCCTGTGTGTTCATATACATAACTGTCATCACAAAATGCGAACAGAGCATTTCGACCTCATGGCGACTTGGTTGAAATCCTCTTCCCGCTTTCCAACTCATAATTCTGTGACATTTCGCCTTTTGAAATAGAAACGCGAAACATTGCATGACGGATGTTATTTTCGTATTGTTTTCTTGCTTCATTCGTGATCTAACAATTTTTTTATGAGATTTCGATCCACATATGTATATGAGTCGCGACCAAATCGCTATCTCATCGAGATTACAGAACTCTAAGTCGGAGGCTTAGGAATCATTTCGAATAGGGCTAATGGGTGTGGGAGGGTACCAGAGACTCAGTGGTGCTCCATGTGCATCAGTGGCATGGTGGGAGTACATTTCACAAAGCTATGTTTGTAACTAGCGCCTCTCAGCTTTGAGAAACACGTACACATTTTTCTCCATAATTAACAACTTTTCCAACCGGGCCGAAACATTGTTTCGGCCCGCTGGGGAAAGTTGTTACATATGAGAAAATATGTACTCTTCTCGACTTTAAAGGTTGTATGAGAGACAAATCAAACACGGGAATCTTCTGTCACATCTTAAGGGTAGAGAGTCTGCGCACCCCCATCCTGCAAATTCACAAAAATACTGCAGTGGCGGGAATTCAATTATTTTTGGACAAAAATAGGGGCACAAGCCCCCCCCCCCCCCCCCCCCCCACCACCACCACCACTTCTGTATCACCGATTCTGCGGCCTTGCTCTAAGTCATCGAGTGCAAACGGTCATCCCGGGTAATGGCGCACCATGAAATATAACCTATCAGAAGAAAGAGTAACTATAAATTTGTGAGCTAACATAATTAAATGGGTTTCAGAAGACGCAGTTTCAAGTCACGTTAAGCAAACACATTAGTCTATTAACACATGGAAGATAATATTTTGTCAACCATCACTTCATGGCTAAAAGCTTCATTGTAGATTCTATATGGTAACTTCATGTATGCGTGTCGGATGAAATATAAGCATAGGCAAGTTTCTCCGTTACCAAAACAGATGTTCCTTATCTCTACAATGTAATTTGAAGGCGTGAGTCTGTTATGGAAACACAAGTATTTTAAAGTCTCGACACCTATTTAATTATAAACATGTTATTAAGTTCCGTTAATTGAAGTGATTATTTTCTTGTAAAACCAAATCTACCACCAACGACTTAAAACTGACATGGACGGGCGACATTCATTGTTGTATTTTTTACTCACTTTGTCCAATTTGTTCCTGTAATTTTAGTTGCGTGACACTGCATCTAAAATAAATAAAACATGTTAATCGAAATTTATTTCAAGAATATTTATATTGGCAGCCGTATTATCTCAGTTTTAGTTACCTTGCATAGATACGTGCAACCCCAAACAAATTGCGATAAGATGAAATTGCTGAACAGATTATACAAGCATATATCATCTCTTTCAAATATGTAGAGCAGTTCATCATCGAGTTGTGTTCATTGTTCTTTATATCATCCAGTTGCGTACACACAGGCGACTCGAGAAAGCCGCTCTTAAATCGAAGATTAGATTTTTTAAAACTTTGTTTTTTAACTGGACTAAAGACTGTCCTTCGGGTTTAGCCCCTTGGTCAGACAGGTTGTGCTTTGTTTATTTGTTAATAATATGCAGAAACGTTATCCATTTCTCCTTACCGATGATCACAACAGATCACACAGAATGATCGCAGACAGCTTAGCTCTTGAAGGCGTAACGCACGCACCTTCTTGGTTTGTGGATATATGTACAGCCCTCTTGCTCCCGAAATCAAAGACCGGTCTTTATTAATTGAGGCTGTCACGCTGTACCTATATTTTCTTTTGTGATCTGTAGTCATTTTGGTTCATTTGAACAATTTTGAATGTTCTCTTGGATACAAGAATTAAAGAAAATTCTGAAAGCTCCACTCAATTATTGGTTCACATCCCATGATATGACTTATTGGAGATTATTTTGGTCAATATTTTGGTCAATGTTCATGATAATAGCTTATTTCTTTTGTTGTGATAAGAAATTATATAAAACAACAAATATACTCAAAAACAGATGAAAAAAAGGTTTAATGAAAAGAAACATGAAGAAAATATATATTATCGGGGCTTCGGTACGCACTCACCCACCTCCATACCCAATGTCTTGTAACACCCCCTCCCCCTGTTTAACTGATATCTGACAGATTAAGAAGCAACACCAGTATCTTAAGGGGACGTCCAACCTAACTTTGCTCAAATTTCATGTAATTTTAAGTCAAAAAAGGCCAGAAAGGAATAACTCTAATAAATCGTCGTCTGAGTGCTAGAATGTTCTATGTCCCATAGGGACATAGAACATTCTAGCACTCAGGCAACGAAAAAATATATCATTTTTTTTAATGAAACATAGATCATGTCGAAACTAATATTTGCTCTGGAACTGTTGTCATGTGGTAAAAAGCACTACCTGAACGTTTGCTATGGCATAGGTAAGAGACCATATTTTTTGCAATAAAAAACATTAAATTTACTCAATAGTTATATTCTCCAGACCTTCTAGTAGAGTCTCTGATAACTCTTTTTCTCTTTCCTGCAAGGAACGGAAAATAAGACTAATTGTAATTTAGGGTATCTAAATTTCACATGGGCTGTCATTTTTCTTGTGTTTGTTTAACTTTTATGAAGTTCACCAAAAAGGGGAAAATCGACACAGTTCACAAGAACACGTATGGTGTCATGGGAGAGTGCATCAATATGTAAAATGAAGAAAGTCCAAAGTGACTTTTGTCAGTCTGCAATGATCATTTGCCTCCCGCCACCACCACCTCCACCACCACGAATCTGTGTACTTTTTGCATGAGATTTTTGTCAAATTAATAAAAGAAACACCAAAAAGGAAAAACTGCTCAACTTTCCATTTAATATTATCTGTGACCATTTCTAGTGTTGCATGAGCAATGACAGCTGCTAATAGTGCCATGTGCATTATCAAGTATTGCCAAAACAACAAACATGACTTGCCTTTCACGCAGAAGACTTGCATCAATCGGCTTCGTCAAGGTGGAGATCATGGCTTCTAATTCATTTGCGTACATGGTTTTATATGCTCCATTTGTTGTTTTGAAACTATCGCCATTCCAACTCGTTATGTAAACCATCTGTAGTTGCTGTTTTGGGAGGCTTGACTGTTGTTCCTTCGTGAGATTTAAGAACATTATTAACTGATCTGCCTACAGATATTAATTTTACAGGCAGTGAATTACAGGCCCGAACAATATAGCAATCATGTGGGTTATTAAATTCATTTGTGTAAACAATTTTGAGACGTTGGCTCTAAGCTATTTCCACCAGCAGATTGTACAATAAACATGGATTTTTTCAACCTTATGTTGCCAATAGCAATCAAATTCGACGTGGATCCATCTTACACACAATGCGGTTGTACGAGGAAGAAATTTAAATTTACGATGGTACTAAATTTCACTTTTTTTGGTGAACACGAAAGGAATTTTCTGAATGGTTGGTCTTCTTTTTCGATTAGCAGACCTCACCAAACCTTCTTTATGTCACAAATATAGTTCGGCTTCAATCAACTCTTTTTTTCGTAAATATACAAATGTTAGGGCTGCAATGTATGTTGATGTGAATATATTTTTGTCTTCAAACATAATTTTCCAATTTTATGTTTTGCTCATTGACAACATCATAGAGGAGAGTCTTTCTCTACTCCATGACAACAACCAAATAATAGTTCAAATCTGTAGTTTATTAATCTCTTGCTGAAAATTGCGTAACTTTCTACGAGCTTCCGGATTCAGCATTGCAACTTAGGACTGTATCTCGCAATTATTACATTGTCAGTTAAATAACTTCCTGTGAATGTGTCGTATGTTATATATACTACTCAAAGTTTGCTAAGCACCAAATATTTGACACATCATTGTGAAATTTGCTTGTGACATATTTGCGATATTTTTGGTGGATATGATCCAGGAGTGTATTGATTTGGACCCCAGTGTTTACATTAGCTCTCTTGACAGGCAGACTTTTCGTGACAGTCATGGGAGGCATGTACCCCTTGATTTTCATGATGTTTCCACGTACTGTCTACATGTACATGACACGTGAAGGGTATTCAATCTTCATTTCAACACAAACCCTTGTGATTTAATGATTGAATATGGCAAATGCAAATGTATGAAGTGCACCATACGGTGA
The DNA here is from genome assembly GCA_031216915.1 of Pictodentalium vernedei. Classification (NCBI taxonomy): domain Eukaryota; kingdom Metazoa; phylum Mollusca; class Scaphopoda; order Dentaliida; family Dentaliidae; genus Pictodentalium; species Pictodentalium vernedei. The sequence goes on from CM062293.1 coordinate 358,558,913, forward strand.
TCACCAGAGCCTGGGCAAGATTTCAACAGAATGGCACACCAGTAAGACGGCAAGGTGGTGGCAGAGACAGGGCAACATCTGCGGCTGAAGACCGGTTTTGGTCATTCAGGCATGTGGGACCGCTTCGCCAGAGTAACCCAGCTTCGCAGTGACCTTCAGAATGCATCCGGGGTAAATGTTTCGACGCAGACTATCCGGGCAAGGTTGCACGAAGGTGGTCTCTGATCGAGAAGGCCATGTATTCGCATTCCAATGTCCCAGAACCACCGCCACAATATGAATGGGCCATGGACCACGTTGGATGGACCAGAGAAAATTGGTGACCTGTCCTTTTTACAGATGAGTCAAGGTACTGCCAAGACCACACATATAGGCGTGCTAGGGTATGGAGAAGACCAGGAGAGCGATTCCATTCAGCCAACATTGCTGCGCACGACCGCTATGGTGGGGGGGGGGGGTCAATCATGGTCTGGGGCGGCATCAGCTGGGATGGACGTAAAGCGCTCTGTGTCCTTGAACGTGGTGCATTGACTGCACAACGGTATATTGACGAGATCCTGGATGTCCACGTCAGATTGTATGCAGGTGCAGTGGGTGATAGATTCATTCTGATAGATGATAATGCCCGTCCTCATGTTGCCCATGCTGTCGGGGTGTACCGACAGAGGGAGGGTACTGAGTGTATGGACTGGCCAGCAAGATCATCTGACCTCAATCCAATCGAACATGTCTGGAATGAGTTGCAGCTTGCAATTTCAGCCCATCCAGTCCAGCCAAGAAGTGTCAAGGAGCTTGGTGCCATGCTGGTCCAAGAATGGAACAACATCCCACAAAGGACCACTAAGAACCTGATTGGGAACATGAGAAGGCTTTGTCAAGCTGTAATTAACAATAATGGGTCTCATACTCGATATTGAACCCATACCAATTCGCTTCGTCAACTTTTTGGCATATTGAAAACATTTCCTCTTTTACCTACCAATAATATCCATTTTCCATGGTTATCGTATTCAAAAGCTAAAACATAATGTCAAACGCAAATAAAATCTTAATTACTGTTCTTAAATCATTAAAAATATAATTAAATAAAAAATATATACACTTTTCATTACAACATTTCAACTAAAACGTAAGACAGGTAGTTGGATACACTTGGTGCTAAGCTAACTTTGAGTAGTATATTATTACACATCCATTCACCTTTAAACCCTTGTATTTAACGGAATAGCCGCTTTGACATACATGATTCTGTATTCAAAGGGTGGTGCACAAGCCGTAACTTTTTCGCAGCACCTTTCATACTAGTTCCTTTCCCAGTGAGTCATTTGTTACGACGGTTCGAAAAGTTTCCAAATTTCGTTATACAATTATGGACAGTCTGTCGCATAGTGTGAAAAAGAAAACGTCAGAAGCAAAATAAAGTCGGTTCACAAAAATTAGTTATCCAAAAATGAGATAATATTTAAAAAAAACAAACAATCATTTTCAACCAGAACATTAACCCAGTCCCGTGGCCGTCTCGTTTTGTGGATCAATTATATCTAAATTGGTCAACTTAATTTCGGTAAATCTTCGTACATCTTGACATGCTTCGAACTTCCTTTAAAAATGTTTCTCCCAGGTGTTTTGCAAATCTGTATAAATTTGTACTTATATTTTTACTAACAGTAATAGCCACCAAATGGTTAGGCGTTAATGGGCACCAGCTGAAGAGAAACAGCGATACGAATTTCAACAAACACTGGTTCCGAAAAGGTTGTTTTGATTTTTATAGATCCATTTGATCAGTACAGCTTCACTCAAAACAAACCGACTCTTCACCTTTGGGTTTAAACATCGGAATTAAAATTTGTTTATTAAATTAATTTTAATGCATGGGTTGTGTAATAAACACAGAACGCGATGTGTGTTTGAATCGGTGGGTGTTTTACATAACTCGTTGGAAAGGCGTAATCATATTTCGCTCGAGCCTTCGACTCTCGTAAAATATGACTACGCCATTCCAACTAGTTATGTAAAACACCCACCGATTCAAACACACATCGCGTTCTGTCTATTTATATTGTGTCGCAGATTCGAAAACAGCAATGAAATGTTTGCAGATTTCATATCTTTGGAAATTAAATCGTTTCCCAACTTGGCCCGAAAAACTCGCGATCAAAACAAGCATGTCTTACCCAAAACAATCTATATTTCGTTGTCGTTCATTTTCCTCTGAGAGTTCGTCCCTTGAGTTCCAATGTGTTCTATGTGCCTGTAGGCACATAGAACACATTAGAACTCAGGGGACGAGTTGTCAACGCGTCGGTGATGAAATGATGAATAGGCTTTCTCAGAGAATGGAGTGAAGAGTCTTTTATTTACAACTCAGACCACAGAATTGCAAATCTATTCCTTGTTATTCTTGTCGGTCACTGATGCGACTGGCAATTTCTTTGTCTTCAAAAGCAAAAAAAAAAAAAATTTTTTTAAAAGTGGATAAATTCGCGTTTTGTTTACTTTTGTTATTATTTTGTTATATAACATGTCGTTATTCACCACTTTAATTCGTATTTAGGGCATTGTTGAAATTTAAAAAAAAAAAATGTCAAAAGTTTTGTTGTGCCACCCACTTAACATAATACCAACGTACCCGGTGATTTATCTTCCACGCACGTTCTAGAAGCTTTCATCATTAGTGGTCCCCACCATAATGTGGACGATCTGTCAGTTCTCGTTTAATGAGAAAATCCGTGAGCTGACTACATATATACACAAAAACAAAAGTACCGCTCAACAGTCGTGTTGTATTCTGAAATAAACTATCGTAGTTGCAATATCGAACCGATTTCTTCTTTCAAGAACCCATCCTTTTGAAACCTTATAATCTTTATAATAACGCTTTTATACGAAAAAGGAATATCAAATTCGCCGCTTCTGTAAGACATTTATTAACTCTTTAGCCGAGAAATTTTAGAAATGTTTTTTGTTAGCCCGTGGCCAAGTGGTTACGGCATTGGGCTTCAGCAGAAAGGTCCATGATTTGATCCCCACCAGAGGTAACTACGTTGTGTCATTGGGCAAGGCTCTTAATTCCGATTACCCACGTGGGGGCACGATGGCGCCGTGTATTAAGGCGTACATCACGCCGATGGTACACTTGTATTCAACCAATGCTAACCCTGCTTGTGTGGAGTTGCTCGCCGTCAGTCTGTGGTTCTTTCCGGGTACACCAGCTTCCTCTACCCGTAAACACTCGAGGCGACACTGGCTGTTGAAAGTGTCGTTGCTTCCCAATAAAAAATATTTTCTATCAAATGTAGTCATGCATACCCAACAATATTGATTAAAATAATATCTTACTCGAAAATTATCTCCCTTGAAATTACTGAACTTCGAAATCCAATGAAAAAGGCAGTAAATGTGGGTGGTGAGGTGTGAAATTTCTGAAACTTGATGTGCGTGGATGAATGACACCGAGGTGTGAAATCGCGACACCAATTAAAGCAATTACTGTGCAATTTCTCATCCATCTCTGTGTTATTGTACAGTCCATGAATGTGTTTTTACAGCAATTTGGAAGTTTTAATTCATCAGAGGAAAAAATTGGAAAACCACATCTGACAGACTTTTAGATTATTAAAAAGAACAGTGTCTGTATTTCAGGCAACGATGCGAACACTGTTGATACAATGAATATAAAAAAGTTATAGATCACTAAAAGGGTCCCGAAAAGGCAGTTTTCTATTTTTTTAAATGGGTTTCTACTGGGAACAATAGTCCAATGTTCAAATTGATTGGGAGAAAAAGTGTATACTACGCCACAGGAAAAGAAGAGAACTGTAGTTTGTGAAATGATGCGCACATCGATGATAAAAATATACGAATATTAAAAAAAATAAGTTTTTATATGAAGTTCCCATCTCTCTCAGTGTTAAATGCCCGAACAGCTTTACCAAATTAAGGGGAGGTAATGTTATAGAGAATCGCATCAAGGGAAACATTTTCTTGGCGATGGCTGCTGTGAAGCAGCCACGACTAGATTTGATGAAACATTCATGAACATTTAGCTCAAGGGGTCATTTGTCAAACAGTAGATGCAATTTAGTTGGGATAATTTAGTTAAAAGTATTAAAAGTATACTTATTGTAGCGGACAGAGATTTCTGGTTGGAATATTCATCGCATGTGAGGAGTTAATCTCGCCCACTAAATGCGATCCACGCCTCGGTATACGTAAGCTCGGGTTGAATTGGGTGAACGCGCTTCATATATTTCGTACATAATGACTCATCTCAGACTATGTATTAACACCTTCCATGCTGCTAGAGAAAATTCCCACCAGGAATGCTTTTGTCACCAGAATATTGTTATTTCTGACTCTGATTGAGAAAATACATACCTGTACATTTAATCATTTATAAATGAATGAATGCTGTGCTTTGTTTGATTTTTTCATCAAATCCGGTCGTGGCTGCTATGAAGCACCCATGACTGGATTTTTATGAAAATATTAAAAAATACTAATACCAGGTTAAAAGTTCACGGTGATTCTGCAGTGTTTTCGAGGGTGGGTGGGGGCCTGTGATTTTGAGCGGATAATGAAGTGAAGAGAATAGCATCTCAGGGGCACCTACACCCCGAATGCTTCTGAGGGATCAAGCGGCTTCCTGAGTCTTTGTCTGAAAAATCCCCACTTCGACTCACTCCGCGTATAGAAAGGTTACCACCATGACATGTCATCCAGAATATGGCCTCTTTCGAACGTCGCATAATGTAAAGAAATCTGGCGCACGCACCGAACTGTAAAGTATGAAAAGAGGACACGGCGCCACAATGACCACATAACAATTATAATATTTTTTTTCATATGGACAACTTTGATCTTCTTCCAGACACAATGCATGTGACTCCTTGATGAAATTTGAGTATGTCAGTAATGTACTTCCATTCGGTCACCAGCCAACATCAAAGCAAAGGAATTTGCAAGGCACAGCTTAGCACTCCCACGCCATGACAATGAACTAAATGTGTGAGGTCAAAACCTATCTTAACCCTTTACCTGACATGAAAAGCAGACGACACTTGCAAAAAAAATCCTTGAATAACTAATTTTTTTTCATTTTTTGCCTCAAAAACATAGGTTATGACCCCTCATTGGCACGAGCTCGTTCCAACGAGGGGTCATAACCTATGTTTTTGAGACAAAAAAATGAAGAATTAATGAAAATTAATTGGCGATTTTTGAGAATCGCGCTGGCCTGTTTTTGGCTGTTACGTTGGGTAAAGGGTTAACTTATCTTTGACACATCGTAGACTGAATTTCCTTTCCTGAAAGGATACGCTTATTTAAAAGGCACAGCTGTGGTGCATCTATTTTTCAATTACAGTTTTCAATGTTCAGAAATATAAAAAAATATACCGAGGGGTGGTGGAGAAGGAGTTTTATTCCATAGCACCAGAGGGGTCAAGGCTTCTCGAGCTCGGATTACATTGATCGAATCCGGCTTTTCGCTCATTTGTCTAACAGTCGGGATGAAGTAAAATTACCGGCGTCTGTCTTCTGTTCTTCTTGGGCATGATGTTAAATGGGTCGCAGCCCATTCCCTGAATACATTTGGGTATTTCACAATTCAGTTTTGTTCAAATCATTTCCATTGGGCCATTCTGGGCATGCCTCAAATATCTTTCAAATCTTCATGTTAGCTGTAGGCATATCTTCTCTCATACTTGATATATAACATTGTTACGCGTTTCTTCGAATTAGTTCCTAGAACTATATTTAGCCCTTTCAACACAAGAAAATAGATAGTGGACGAACAGGAGATACAAAGAGCAGAAAATCTGAAGCGAGGCTCGGTAATAATTTAATCCAACAGCAGAGCTGTTGGATTAAATTATTACTGAACCTTCCAACAAACCGGGATGGTTTTGCCCATTTCGCCGTTGACAGTATTGACTGAAATGATAACTCCCAGTGCGCTAGTGTTGAAAAGGTTAGGACAAGAATGGATGGGGCAGCACAATTCATATTTGTTGGAAAATAAAAAAAATAACTGCAATATCTTCTTCTCGTGATTCATCAAGCACTTTCGATTATGTCACTTGGCATCTTCAACATGGTTAGTGAGAAGTTTGATCATATCAAGCATTGAGAGTCAGACGCCACATGGCGTCCACAACTGACACTGCGTGCACGGCATGAAATCTTGAAAACGTTTAAAATATTCTCATAAATCGCAACTCCAACTTTTATATCATTTGATCCAGACAGGGATGCGACAAGAAGGTCTTTGTTCGGGCGACAAACACCCCCCCCCCCCCCTCTGTATTTCCAACTGTACACCCACACACGCACGAGGGGGAACGTTTCAACTGCTACCTGTGAATTTCAAAATCCGAATGTACCATCTCCCCCTGTGTTCGAAATATATGACTTTTGGGCTTTAGAGTCGGAGGAAATAGTCCATTGATTGCAACAAGGGGTCACCTGCAATGGTTTAACATTGTAGGTGACGCCTTGTTTTCATCAAGAGAAGAAATATTGCCTCCAGTCATGGGCGCAGATCATGGGGGGGGGGACGGGGGGACGTGTCCCCCAGATCTCATCAAGGGGGGGGGGGGACATGGTATGCCATGCCCCCCCCCACCACTGGGGGGACATGGTATAACATGTCCCCCACTATGCTGAATTTCACGGGAAGGAAGTACCAGCATCTTTAAAAATTTCCAACAAGCTGTTAAAAAATCGACCCTTTCTATTGAAGAAAACAATAAGATTTTCATCCCAAAAGCCACCAGAATGCACCATTTGATACCTCTGTTTTGAAAATTTTCTCGAAATGCCAACCCCCCCCCCCCCCCCCCCCCCCACCTCATTCACTTCACACCTTCAGCACTCGTGTCAGATGCCTTTAAATCTGCTGCTCAGCCATATCATTCAATAATCAGAAATGTGTCCCCCAACATTCAGAAATGTGTGCCCCCCCCCCCCCCCCCCCCCAACATTCAAATGCTTCCTACGCCACTGATTATAGCAGAACCGCTGGCGTTTTTGTCTCAGTCGGAGTCAGTCCAGGCATTTTACAGCAACTGCATTTTAATTTTTCTTCCCACACATGCATATGTAATGTTTGGGGTTTATGATTATCGGGTTATAATATAACAATACCATGATTTTGGAAGGCATTGCAGTTTATTAATGGCTCGACAGAAATGACCAACAGCCCGACAGCTTATAAGCGGCCCGAGACGTAGTCGAGGGCCGCTAATAAGGTGAAGGGATGTTTATATTTTTTGGCGGGCCGTTAATAAACCTCAATGGCCGACAAATTCATGTTATTAGGCCTACTGTTATTACCACTACTGTCAGTAAATACTGTAAATGACTAAACTTGAAGTGGGCGAAAATATAAATTATAATGTTACAGTGAAAAAGTTACAATTGATAATACATCAATTTTAATAAACTTAGTAGAATGTCAATGCGAGATTCACTTCTGATACACGCTCAACTAGTCCAAACTTGGACCCACAGTTCGTAATATAATTTTGGGGTTGGTACGGCCTGTACTGTAGCCGTATCAACCACAAAAATTATATTACGGACTATGTCTGTGGGTCCATTTTGGACTGACGTAACGTTCAACGAACAGTTGTTCAACACTGCGCCTTCAAATAAGTTGTCACTCAGCCAGACACAGCTGTGGGTTGCACGAATGCATAAGCAGCATAACTATTTGATATCGGAATATCAATGTTGCAGACAGAATTCTTATGCAGAGAGAGTAATAGGCCGGTACTGAGCTCGTGAAAATGTGCAAGACAGTATCGTCTGCTTTGTTTACATTTTGAAAACGAAATTTATCGATCGAATTCATTCAATTCACGCGACTTGTTGATGACGTATGTGTCGGGCTGTTATTGGATCTGTTAATCCATTAACGGGCCCGACACATACGTCGTCGCTCCATCTGTTGGGCCCTTATGCTAATCCACCGCACAGTTGAATTGTGTTAATCTAATAGGGAAAGCTCGATAAAGCGGGAACAATTATGGTTAAGCATTTTGACAAAATTACAACAGGCTGTTGAAAAACATATTTTTTTCTACTAAATAATTAAGAGAAATTATACCCCCAGAGGCCACCAGAATGCACCATTTGATAGCGCAATTTAAAAATTTTCTTGGGGGGAGAACCCCCCCCCCCCCCAAACTCCCCTCTGCCGGCTCGTGCCTGCGGCACTCGCTGCAGATGCCTTCGGCATCTGCCCGCCCCCCCCCCCCACTTTTTGGAAGAGATCTGCGCCCATGCCTCCAGTTCAAACATCCTATGAAATAAGGTTCAAAAGTTACAAACATTTTGACAATTTCAACTGTTGGTGGTTTCAGGCTTACAGGTTCTAAGTATTTAAAAATGTGTTCTGATTGCGGTGAGACAATCCCAACCCTTCCCCATGTCGCCACGTTATGTGCACAGATCATGCATTATCTCTAACATGAGGAAGGTTATCGAAATCAAGTCGCTGAGATCATAGCCTCAGTGAGCTCTTCCAAACAAAATTGAATTAGTTAAATTCCTCGTTGCATTTTAGAGAAATTTTGATATTTCACATCAGTGTGCAGTGAGTGAGTTTGCAGGCTCTCTAATTCTTGTAAAATTAGTCAGCTTAAACCAATATTTATGAATGACGTGGGTGACCGTGTTCTAACAACTGTGGGCAGTGCAAAACCGTGAACAGATATTCTCATTCTTGGTGGTAAGATGGTGTGTGTGAATCAGTGTAGATAATTTCCGATTTATATGCGCACCAGTTCGGGGTTAGGTTTCTTCAGACCTCAACGACAGTGTTTGTATTGGTGTCGGAGGACAAAGCATGGCTCTTTTCGACCTGTCCAATTCTATATAAAATGTTGAAAAACGGGCTATTGGAGCTGGTTTCAAGTTGATTTATTTTATTTGTCGCCGGTGTTAAAACCAAGGCAGACATCGTTTCAGAATAGGCAAACATTGAACTTTGTAAATCGAAAGTAAAATACAAAATACATGTTTATCTTCCTAGTTCCATTTCAATTTGAAAAGGAGTTGTTTTTTCTTCATCTCCACTGAGATTTCAGAGATGTGTTTTAGGTCAGCGTCCTGGCAATATACGGGTCATCGCATCTATTGACGTGAAGCAACCTCATTGGCATAAGCAAGCAGACACCAGGGACGACAAATGCAAAATAATCTGAAAACAGTAAAGTAGGTAATCAGAGTTAACCCTTTACCTAACATGAAAAGCAGACAGCACTTGCAAGCAAAATTCTTGAATAAATAATTTGTTTCATTTTTTTTTCTCAAAAACATAGGTTATGACCTCTCATTGGAACGAGCTCGATGAGCTCGTTCCAAAGAGGATCATAACCTGTGTTTTTGAGACAGAAAATGAAAAAATAATGAAAATTAATTTGCGATTTTTGTGAATAGCGCTGGCCGGTTTTGGCCGTTACGTTGGGTGAAGAGCTATGAATGGTGTAACCACTTGACATCATCTTGTAGAAAGGTCATTTGGAAAATGTTTCAAGAAATGAAGCCAAAATCTGAAGTTCTTCATTAAACTCCTCGGGGTTTCATGTTACTGTATGCACTAAAGTTTTCAGTTGGAAGTACAATCGTAGCTTGCGAACGGTAGTGGAAGGTTAAAGAAGGCAAAATATCATACAATATCATACAACGCTATCCATTCATGTCTGCTAATTTAGGCAATAGCCAAAATATCTGCACCTCTAATTACTACGGGTAAATTACTTTCAAATGTGGTATCATCGGTTATAAATATCATACCTCATATGTTGAACACTATTTTACACGAAGTCTTGTCAAGTACAGGGTGTAACTTATTACTCCTCCGCCCTTAACCCTTTGAACACAACATGCCGATTTTCCGGCCAGGATCGTGATACAACCTGAATTCATAAAGTAGACACTGTTACTCATGGAATATATGTGGTAGACCAATCAAGATTTTCAATGTGCAGCCCTAAGGCTAAAGGCTAAATATTGATGTTCTTATCCCAAGTGACGAATGTAGACTCTACCAAGTGATGGCTCTGAAATGGTATGTAATATACCACCAGGGTTCAAAGGGTTAACCCTTTACCCAACGTAACGGCAAAAACCAGCCAACGCTATTCTCAAAAATCGCCAATTAATTCTCATTATTTTTTCATTTTTTGTCTCAAAAACATAGGTTATGATCCCTCGTTGTAACGAGCTCGTGGAGTTATTCAAGATTTTGTTTTACAAGTGTCGTCTGCTTTTCATGATAGGTAAAGGGTTAAGAGTGCCATTTGTCAAAAATGTTAATTGTTTACGACCCACGTCGAAAGCCACATGAAGTAGGTACAGACCAAAACTTCAGGAAGCGGATGAATACTCTCATCTTGTTCACACTCAAGCGACATGCATGATCAACGGATGGACCAGGTGCACCTGAACGCGAAAATGTTGTTATCGCAGCACCTGTCCTACAGATACACAAAAAGGAAAACCGGAAATACTGTAGCTGTATTTGCGAAATACATCTACAGTATTTTCCACTTCTTTTTAAGATATGTTCCAGGCGTTCGCCAGACACGTATTGGGTTTTGTTGTTTTTTAGACAGAAGTGCACACTGCTGTCAAAATATAAAAAAATATTTTAATCCGTATTTTTTCTCATAACACAAATATTAACTAAAGCAATGCATTCTTGTTTTTCAGGTTTGAGCTCTGCCGAAACAGGATTGAACTGGTTTAATTCCAAGTTGTATTATCGGAAAAATATGTGGATTGAAATTTCGTTATTTTGACATCAGGGCGCAGATAGTTTATCATTTATCACCCCCCCCCCCCCTCCTTTGAAATAGAATCTAAGGTTACAGTTAGTGTGGATGTTCTATTACCCCTCGAGGCAGGGTAGTAAGGTCGCAATTAAATGACAATTCATGCGCGTTATGACCATTTTACTGTACTTGATTTGTTTTTTATTAGTGTTTAATGACACTTTCGACAGCTAGGATCATCTCCTGTCGGATCGTTTTGCGGGTGGAGGAAGCGGGAGTATCCGGAGAGAACCACCGAGCAGCAGCGAGCAACTGTCATGCTCCCCAATGTACTAACTCCACACACGCAGGGTTAGCATTGGTTGAAGGCAAGTGCACCACCGACATGAGCCTCAGTTCAGAGCCCCACAGTCTCCCCAAGTGGGCAATCGGAATTAAGTCCTTGCTCAAGGACACAATGCAGTTACCTCTGATGGAAATCGAACCGTTGATCTTCCAGTTTGAAGTCCAATGTCGACACTACCTCTTGCAGGAACGAACCGTAGATCTTTCGGTCTATGTTCAATGCCGTAACCACCGAGTCACCAAGCTCCCTTTATTGCTCTTAAGACATGGCGAATTGTTGTCATGGCCTTTTGAGGTGTTAAAGATTTTCTCATTGACATAGTCGATTTTGATCTAGCAAAGTACAACATATTTTATTTTAATTAATATGTATAAACATATCAGTAATGTTTGCCCATCCTATATTAGATTATATTCAAAGGGGCAAAACGATTAGTGACGACAACCAAACATTCTCATTAGAAAACAACAAGACATAAATAAATCGTCACAATAGGATTGAAATAGATACTCCATTTTGAAATATGGAACAGTGGCATCTATAAGAGTATTTAATGTTTGTTGATGTGGTAACAGAAAACAAGTTTGCAAACATTCAAGTTTCAACTCATTTGACACTGATAGATACTGAAACATTATTCCAAGAGACAATGGATACGATAAATAAAAAATAACCCTTTGCACACTGCTGTCGAAATATAACAATTTCAAGACGTAGATGATTTCCTACATGCAAGACAGCATTTAAACCTATTCAATCTTGTTTGACAGAACTCAATGAGTTCTGTTAAACAACATTGAATTGGTTCCATTGTGGGAAACGTTTGCTGCTGAAAAGTCCGGCATTTTGACATTAGAGTGCAGCGGATTGATCTGTAATTAAAGTCATGTGTCTTTTTTTAATCCTAATGGATGTATGCACCAGCATCGAAGATGTACACATATGTTTTACGACGACATTATCCGTGTTGGGGTGTACCTAAATGATAATGGTGAAATGTTTCCACACTCGAAGTGTTTTGCTTTATTATTGTTGAGCGGCCATTTTGTTCTTTTAAAGTATCGAATCGGCACGTTATTTCCACAGCCAGTCCCAAGCTTTGGTAATTATGAAAACTCAAACTATTTTACTTCAGACTGTTCATATCAGTCCAACAGAGTAACATTCGTCGGGAGTATAAAACGAAATGTGACGGGCTGATGAGGGATGTGTGTCTAACGAGAAAGGGTCGATATGTTTGTTTTGAACATTGAGAGGAAATAAGTAAGTGATATCAATAAACAGTTATTTGTTGGATCTGATGAATGGAAGGGGTGCAGCTAGTTACGTGCAAGGATAATGAAGGTCTTCGCACTGAGAACAGGGATAAATCAGAGACTGACCGAAGTGATATTATTATATTGTTGCGACACAGGCCGGATGATCTACTAGTTACGTCATGTAGCCAATACTTCCAATCTGTGGTGTCGGTGGGTGTCAGTGATTCCGACTAACATCATGATTTGAGTCCTTTACACACTAGATGACTAAGATGAGATGCATTCTGTAAATAACAGAAAACGATTTTTCTTCTCATTTTGCAATTCCGAAGCCGTGTTTTGGCTCTGACTTTGATTTGAAATAGAACAAAGGCAATAATCATTTGAATTTGGACACGTGTAAGATGTAGCAAATAAAATCAGTGAATTTATTATGTTTATTATTTATTATTATTCAGTGATTTTATATTTCAGTATGCCCATTTACTTCATTATTGGTGATACTTGCAAATTGGAATGACAATTTGATATTTGTTACATCTAGTATGTAAATGATTTTATCGCCAACTGCCTGTACGATGTCGTCCAGTTGGACAAAACAAAAGAGTCCGTACGATGTAGACCTTTGGGCAACACGAACGAATTTGATCATGCCACCACGGATCGCATTGCGTCTGGGAGTTTGTGGATTTCGGCAGAAGTCGAATTAGTGCAACAACGACACTGAAATAGTTGAGTGTCGAGGCAGCTCTTCGCGAAATTGTGCCACAAAAACCCTTTCAAGAATGAAGGCAAAGCCACTCGAATCTTCTGCATTAAAATGTGGGACTGAACTAATCTTATCATTTTTATCACGACACGAAATATGTTATCAATTCTGATTGGTTAAATAAACTTCGAAGATGATGAGTCTGCGCAGTCTGGTTGTATAAGTATACATTCTGAAAATATGCATGTTCAGGACAAAAAAATCATGGGTGACAGGAGAAAGTATAAACGTTTTTCGATATTTTTATTTGTTTTCTGCTTGTAAATGTCTCAAAAAATATACTCTCCTTAACCCTTTGAACACGAAAGACTGCTTTTCGTTATACGACCTGAACGTATACAGTAGATGGTTGCTCCCTGAATTTGTATAGTAGACCAATCAATATTTTCAAAGTGCAGTCCCAAGGCTGCACATTGAAAATATTTATTGGTCTATCCTCAAATAACGAACATGGGCACATCCAATTGATGCCATTGAACTGTCATGGAGTATACCATACCACCAGTGTTCAAAGGGTCAAATATTACAAACGAGAACGCAGGAGTGTTGGCTCACATTCATTAAAGGCCATAGACAGTGCGGCGAATGCAAACTCGGCAAGAATGCTGCATTGCTGGCTCACGCATAAATTTCAAAACACGGTAGGACAAATTCAGCAGGTACGCCGGAGTGCTGGCCGACTTCTGTGCATTTCCATACTATACAGAGTGGGGAGAATTCAATAGTCCACAAGAATTCTAGCTGGCATTTATAAATTTCCGTACACACTGCTGCGAAATCGGCGTGCACGCCGGAGTACTGGTTGACATTCATAAATGTTCAACACAGTGGGGTATTTAATTCTTTAAGAATTTATTTCCAATTTTCGTCCATTTGTCGTGTTAGGCAGAGACGTCGTTAGGGAATTTCGCCCCCCCCCCCCCCACCCCCGGCCCAATAACTGTTTTTCTGGTCGGGACATTTTCGTCTGGATAAACGTTTTCGGAAATTCGTTCTCCATCCTTAATGTGAGAGGTAAGTTTATACAAAGGGGCGTGTGTGTGCTGTGTATACAGACAATGTACTACCAAGAGCCAATACTATACAACTTTTACAACTGCCTTTTCTAGAATTGTATTTTTTTAACTATTAATATAAATAACTAAAATGAATCATTAGCATTTTAAAAGATATGGCAATTTGTCAACTGGAAATGCTAATGGTTCATTTCGACCCATTTTAAAGTCAAAACTAAAAAATACACTTCTAGAAAATACAATTGCGAAGGTTTTATAGTATTGGCCCCAAGACGTAATCTCAACGCGTGCTGAAATCATGCGTTGTGTTTATAATTTTTTATTGACATGTCTATAGAATATTGTTTAATGATTTGTTATACGTATGCGACTGAAATAAGCATTTTATTTTTCAATTTGAAGACGATGGTTTCGAAATATATACAAAAAGATGCACAGTGAAATTGATTATGTGTTGTTTTTCCCACATTCTTCTTGAAGTTTGAATCTTTCACCAGAGAATTGTGGAGAATTTTTAAAAATAATAAATTGATACCGGTATTCATCAAGTCGCAGGTGACATGAAAGAAGCCACAATTGCCATTCAAACAAATATTAAAAAAGGAAAGACTCCGAGACTGAATTATCGGTAATAGTTTTCTACATCGCAGCCTGTCTCTCAAATCTTGCAAATTTTCAGTTTCGAATATTTGCAAAAAAGAACATACAGTACGTGGAGAGTGGATTGTAGCTAAATCACCCGCGGAGTAGAGTTATCACCCAAGCTTTTACTTTTAAATTTTGCATATATCGACAAAAACACAAGCAATGTTTCAGCCAATGGACCTCCGGGTTTAACCTGGAGGTCCATTGGCTGAAACTTTGCTGGTGCTGGTTATGCTTTGCAACAAGTTTGCAATTATTGCTCGGGTGGAGTCTCCACTCTGTGGGTGATTTAGTGATAATACTCTCTCCACGTACTGTAAATAATTCCAACGATCAATGTTTGAAGGTGTTAGATAATATTATTAGGTTAACTACTTGAAACTAAGTTGTGTCCGGGCACGCAACAATACCCCACCCCCACCCCTCCACACACACACACCTCCCATATTCAAGCCCGGACAAAATACATATGTATGATTATTTTGCAGATTTACGCACAGATTGACATGTAGCAAGAAGCAAACCTTTCTTTCTTGGGACGAGTGGAGGTGCTAGCACAAAACAGAGGCATACCAAAGGACACTCATGAACAGTGGAGAAAAGCTTTCATTTGCATTTTTAACTTTTATTTCAGCATGAAAAACAAATTCCCGAGAACCAGAGGGATGAGTCTGCGGAAAGAGCATATGTCCAGTATTGTATTGTGGGTGTGAGTAGTCACGAAGATAGTATCTATATTGATTGATTTATCCTCTTTTTATAGATCTTAATCTCAGTTGGGAGACCCCGGGACGTTAGGTAGTGCTTGTTTTTTTTGTGGTGAACAAGCTCTGTTTTGCTAGTAAAATAGGACCCAGGCACCAACGCTTGGGGTGGAAGTCTTTTAAAATGGGCAATATTGGTATAAACGATTCACTAAACTTGACTTCATCTCCATGTTGTGGTCCCGATTAACCATTGTGCACAAATATGTGACCTTAAACAACAATAAATCAATCAATCAATCAGTCAATCAATTTTAATACTTTATAAACAATTATGATATAATAATGAAACATGTTTGAAAACATGAATATTGTTTTCAATAAAATACCTTATTATTAAAGAGGAATCTGATGCATACTTTGTGGATTATTTTGATTAAAAGTCTAGGAGAAAATAATGTATTTCGCAATGAAATGAATATTCCTTAAATTTTATGGAGATTAAACACTGTTCCGGAGATTAAATGAATATTATGTAGTATTTCAAAAAGCCAACCAAAAACCATAAACCATTCTTACATATACAAGTTTCATCTGAATATTTATTGAAATTTTGTGAAAAATAACAATAACATTTGTTATGAGAATAATAGTTTGAGTCTGGCAATATCACTACAATATAAAAATATAGTTTGCTAACAAGTCTCTAATAACCTATAAGTACACAAATCTTAACTTTTATGGCAGCTGATTGCATCCAAAGTGTAACCCCTGCATGCTGGTGCTGGTGCTGGTGCTGATATCGAACTCAGTGTTGCAACCTTATTCTCATGAGAAAGTTGATTAACATCAGGTGTTTCTTTTTTACCTCACATATTCTATAAAATCTCTTCATGACAATTGGGTTGATAGCCTTTGGGTTGTTTTTTGACAACACGTGCCATGGCTACACTCTAAAATCAGTTGGATTAAAATCATTACAAATCAACTGGGTTGAGTGAATATGAACCCAATAGGTTTCATATTCACTCAACCTAGTTTATTCGGGTTAATGTTTAACCCAACTGATTTTAGAGTGTGCTCTCAAACAGTCATGGCTTTAATTTATGGAAAATTCAGATAAGTACTCCGTGGGTACAGGTTGGTGCACCGTGTGAATGAATTGGATAGGTGCAGGCACAATGTGTATAGTGTAAGATAACAAATGTTCGCACATTTTAATAATGAAAAATGTCTAAAAAAATCAATATTCTTTTTATAGAAAAATTCCCTTTCTCGGAGTGACAGTACTACCCCACTCACAACCATAATGAATATTCAGTACATAGGCGTGGCTTTGAAAACAGTTACTTTCTTTATTTGACAGTGCATGACTGTTCATTTCCAACGGTCGGTGGTGGAGGGGGTGGGGGGGACCTTCTATACACCTGTTTGTAACTTTGTGAAAGTTGATTCTGTTTGTTATTAACGAGTTTGAGTTATTCTGGTTTTGAGGTTAAGTTTTTAGATATTATTCTAGTTGAAACTTGAACTTTCGTTAATTTTATTCTATTTGGACTTTGGTTATTTTTTTAATTTCATTTCAATTTAAGTAATCAACCAAGAACTGTTTCAATTGTGTTCAACGAATATATAACTGAATAAAAGCAAATAATTATGGTTTAATACTATTTCAGTTGCACTAGCACTTACACCATCAACAATGTGCAAAGTTCAGACAGTGTGTGCTTTAACTATATCGCCCACTGCGTTCCAATGTGTTTTATGTGCCAGTAGGCACATAGAACAAATTGGAACCCAGGGGACGATATGTAGGGAAAAGTTTCCGTCTGTTTTTAATGTGAACTTCCAATTTCTGGAAATACATGATGCTTTGCCGCTGTCCTATGATTTATGAATTCATAATGCACAGTGTGGTTTGGTACACATCCAACCATTGAGTGGACATCTGTCCATACACCGATGCGCATATATAATACAAGACTACAAATGTAGTTGAAAATGGAAAGCTAAACAGGCAAATTTGCAGTTCATGGACGCCCAATAAATGTCGGTGTACCAAATCACACCTACACAGTGTAATGTACTGTACAATTTAAAATCAGTTGGGTTAGAAATTAACCCAAAAACGTCTTTGATCTTTTTAGTCACCGTGACTTTTGTTCTTTGTGTTGAAAAAATGTGTTTGTAATGCTGAATATTTTTCGTGTTTTCTAAGTGGTAAGTAAGTTGTGGAGGAGCGACAAGTAAGAACCTAGAATACTGAAGTGTTGTAACTATACACATTTTCAATGCAGATAGACTTTGACCAACAGTAAGGGGAGAATAAATCCCCTCCAAAACTAAACAGAGTGGATTATCCGCCCAATATTCATATCCAATTTCCAAGAGGAACTTCAAGAAGTTGCTAGTTTGCTACCGTTTCTAGCTCTTTTATTTGAATAATAGAAATAACAGTCGGGTGGAAAATCCACTTATAGTCTTCCAGTAGTAATCCATTCTGTAGTTAACTTCACACTGAACACAAATAAATGGAAAGTTTGGTCAATGATGGAACCGGAAAATCATTTTACATTTCTTAATAATTTTTTTTTTGTTTCTTTTTTCTTCGAACAAAAGTATATGTCCTGCTAGAATACCCCACCCCCTCCCCCACCAGAAGCACGCCGTAGAGATGGATAGAATGGGTAGATCTGGGAAGATTTCACCTGACGAGCTCTCTCTATTTTTGTGTATTTTTTTTTTTTTTGTTCAGGAGCTCTGAGACCAGGGGACAAGGTATTATCCGCTAGGATACTTATAACACATGAAGATCCACTGTCTCCGTTAGTGGATGTCCATGTCTTATCGCGGATAATTACGTAGCTTATGCATACAGTCGTAGCTCCTGTGCGTGTCTACCGTACTTGATCCTTTATAAACAGGCTTTTCTTTTTGCAACATCTGAACAAGTCCATACAAAAATGCGGGAATATTTTGTCTAGGGAAATATAATGCTCGTGTGCAATGAAAACATAAGAGGGCCACACTTTTCAAAAATTTTCCCAGGACCCCGATGGCGAGAGTGGGGCACCCCATACCGTGTTCTTTCCCAAGTAGGGGTAAGTGTGTTGGACGATCCTTCGCATCATGACCCATGATTAAAAATGTGACACCTCCTTAAACTCGGAATCCTGGATCCGCCCCCAGGTAAAACATATTTTTGGACCAAAATACACTGTATATGTGACCTTAGGTTCTGAAAGCAAAGCCAAACACATTGTCATCTAACCTTTTTCAACGTTCTTCAATACAAAACATCTTTGAAGTTTCTAGCACTGAAACGTGTAGCTTAAGGGTAGACGTTTGGAATATCTAAGCACTTGACTGAAAACATTCATGCTTAACCCTTTGAAACGTAAGACCGATTTTTTGGTGCAAGGCATTATTTCGTCCCATTTTTGTCTCATTTTAACCCTTTACCCAACGCAGACGATATCAAAATTTATTATTTTAGTTATCATTTTTTCAAATTTTTCAAAAAATTTCAACAAAACCATATCATGTGACCCCTCGTTGGAACGAGCTCGACGAGCTCGTTCCAACGAGGGGTCACATGATATGGTTTTGTTGAAATTTTTTGAAAAATAATATTTTTTTCAACTGCTGAATTTCAATATTACGCGGGCGGATGCGGGCGATTCGTTGGGTAAAGGGTTAAGGGGGTCTATTCATAAAATAACAACAGTTTACTGCAGTCTGCAGCCAGACGGCTGCAAACTGTACTTATTATTTTATCCTCCTTGTATATTGATCTTGGACTGATCTATCTCATTGTAAGTGCACACAAAAGCGATACCATTCCAGGAAACGAGGGTTCAAGGGGTTAACCCTTCAACTAGCGTCACACACGTAACCGGCAAACGCTATTCACAGAAATCACCATTCAAATTTTATTTTTTTAGCTCACCTGACTGAAAGTCAGTACGAGCTACAGTGACCACTCTCCGTTGCGCGTCCGTTTTGCTGTCCGCCCGTCCACCCGTCCTTCTGTCCGGGCCACCGCAGATGGCCTTGAGAGGTGACCGTCCGTGTACAGTCGTTACTTGTGAGGTTCGGGGATAAAACCGTTAGTACACCAACCACTTGTGAGGGTTTTTTTCAACTTGTGAGGTGCGAAAAACTCACTTTTTTTCCCCATATCTAACACTAAAATCACCTCACAAGTACATATGCGGTAGAACGTCCGTCCGTCCGTCCGTCCGTCCGTCCGTCCGTCCGTCCGTCCGTCCGTCCGTCCGTCCGTCCGTCCGTCCGTCCGTTTGCCCGATCATCGTCCGTTGTCCCTGAACATGGTATTCACGACCTCTCCTCTAAAACCACTGAACCAGTTTCAGTAAAACTTGAAATGATTGTTTATTATGACATTACATTTTTTTGACTTTGTTCAAAGCAAGTTGCACCTTCCCATAAGAAGGGGTTGGGAAAATGCCCCTCAAATATTGAAACAATCTTCTCAAGAACCGATTGGTACAATGCCTCCATATTTGGTACTGAACTTCCTTTTGGGAAATAGAATAAAATTTAAAACTAAGTTCGTAAG
Organism: Pictodentalium vernedei; assembly: GCA_031216915.1. Lineage (NCBI taxonomy): Eukaryota > Metazoa > Mollusca > Scaphopoda > Dentaliida > Dentaliidae > Pictodentalium > Pictodentalium vernedei. Next base: position 358,579,018 of record CM062293.1, read on the forward strand.
GCAATATTTGCCTACGTAATGGGAGAAGTCCTATGTTCTGAACCGATGGACTGATTTGAAACAATTTTGGTATGTGGTATTATTGGGTCATCTGTACTTGAGCGGTGCAGAAAAAATGTTCCTCTCCTCTCGCATAGGAGTTAAATATTGAAATACTTCCAAATGCCTGTGTTCTCAAGTCGCACGGAGAATATCCTTATGGCAAGTAGAATCGAATGGTGAAAAAAATCCATACGCTATTGTCGTCGTGTACGGCAGGATTAACCGACAATATACTGAGTCAGCGTATTTTCAAAAATTAAAAAAAAATCTTCTGAAGAATCCCTATTCAGAATCTCTTGATATTTGGTATATAGCATTCCTAGGTGGATAAAAATTTGCAGATTATGTAGAAGGTGGCTTTCGTGGAAAGTTACTGAAACTCATTGTCTCTGCTCTGTCAACCCTTCTCGATAAATTTTACAAAAGGGACGTGCACATCACAAAACTCTCTTTTCGTGCCCTGAACACCGGAGAAAGCAGTGCCAATGCAAAACTGTCGTCCTCCTCCCATATGTGAATCTCCATTAACAGGGGATTCTGCAGAACGAAGAGAATTCTGCTGATCTGATGGCGTGTATCGGCAGATGTACCTACTTACACAATGAGTATGTGGATGATTCTAATAACTCAGAAATGGTCGAATAAAATATTGCATGGACAAAGATGAAGTGGCCCAAAACACTGCCAATCTCAGGCGTCGACGCAAGATATCCGAACACTTCTGGGTACGGTTCGTATTTGCGTTAACCCTTCGATGGGTGCAACTCCACCAGTCCTCGACAGATCTTGACAAAATCAGGCCCCTGGGGACAAAGAACAAAGAAAAGGATATGGGGTAGCTTAAGACTTAAGACTAAACAGCGAGTATGATTCGGCGTGCCTCGACTGTTCCAGACAAAAAGAGATTCCTAGGGATAACGTGACAAAGAAAGGGACATTGGACGGGTCTCGATCGAGTCCATGTCGCGTCAATCCTTCACTTCATTCATAGCCGGTTATAGTTCGACATAGCGTTAACTTTTCAAACCGTGCAGCGTCGAGTAAAGACTCTACCATACCTTATCCGCTCGACACAAAATTTGGCACCAGCGTATAATTTGACTAGAAAAATGACTCTGGATGGTTTTTGACCGCGTCAGACGTCGCGTTTTGAAGTTAATCTTCCAATCTGTGCTACGCCTGGTATAGTTGGGCTAGCCTACACCGAGCCTCGACCAGCTGAGACAAGATGTGGCACCTGGGATAATATGTCCATGGAGGAACATGGGATGGGTCCCGTTCGCGTCCGACATCACATTTTGACGTTAACCTTTTAACACGTGTAATAACGTTAGGATGTTGACTCTTCTTCACATCATTAACGTGCAGAAGAAGAATTATTCTTCACCCTTTCTCATCCTGTAATATAGTTGGCGTTCTGCCGAACAAAGGTTTTCACAAACCCATGCATCTTATTACGGCTTGCGACAAAGAAGTAAATAATATAATTCCGGTAAAACCTAGGACATTGGAACGTCAACAACGAGGGATGCACGACAAAATCTATTGATAGGGAAGTGAGATACATTATCGATGATGCAAATATCGCGACCGAACAAAAAATGATTCGATACAATAAACTGTTACCTTGATAATTAATATTTCTTAAAAACTGCTTTGACCTGAACCCATCAAATTTGAAATCAAGATGGAGAGTAAAGTCTAGAACCAAGATATTTTTACTACGATCCGATAATGACAAAGACTAAATGAAAAGTGAACCCTATAAAATCAGATCTCAGTTTATCGTGGAACTGGAAAGGAGGATGATTCTTAACACTTTATTACTATGTCATGTACCCGGACAGGTACAGGTTGCCGGACCCCGGTGCTGGACCCCGGAAGTGACGTCATATCACGTGACTCGGTGGCACCATGTTGTGTTGTCATGGTAACCCGCGTGGGCGGCCATGTTGTGACGATACGTGGTGTTAGTGTGCCTGCGCAGCGCGTGTTGTTAGGGTCATACGTGTTTCCGTCGTCTATTTTGTATACTGGGGCCGCCATCTTGGTTTCTATGGTAGCACGTGGTTGCTATGTTGCCCAAAGGCTTCTTATAGGATAGGGGGTATGTTCGGAGGGTTTGTAGTAGAGCAGCACGTAGTGCTATAGTACAGAGGGGGCCCCTGGGGGTAAGTTCGATTGAATTAGAGTAGTTTTTTCTGGTTCGAATTCCTCCCAGAATCTCTTTTTAGAATATACCATGACGTTTTTCTCGCAATAAAAGGCACGTTCCTTTGGTCATTGCACAGAATTCTCTGCTTCTACCTTTTTTGGGTGTATAAGAGTAGTTTCTAAACATTATTCAAATTATAAACTAGGGCCCATATGTGTACATGGAGACCATGAAGTTAACCTCAAGTCCCACCATATACTCATTTGAGGATCTACCCATATGTTAAGAAAAGCGAATCCCTTTTTGTCGGATGTGAACCATGGCAAAACCCCCAACGAGTCTAATTTAACATCCCTCTTAGCCTCATTTCGGTATTTGAGGATACCTATGACATGGTAATATATCATTTGAGGATATCTTTTGAGGATACCCTTTAAAACGTATAATTTGAGAATACCTCTGGTATTGTACTACTGGACTCATTGATAACAACACAATTTTTTACATTTTAATTTATTTTATTCAACAACAAAAATACAACTTTTTATGGAAAAAGTTTCGTCTATGGTATGTAGATTGTCAGATATTCATAAACAGTCTTTCTGCAGATTGGACATCTTCTCAACAGTCATTGCACAGTCACAAATGGTTACATGGTCGCGGAGCGACATTGGCTTCAGCTAATAAATACACACTACATTTCGTCCTCCGTGAATCTTCTTCTTGAAATGATGTGTCCATTTCTTCTTTGACGGTCATTTCTTCTTTTTGAACTTTTTCAACGTCCATGAATTCAGATGGTAAATTATGAATGTAATAACAGTTTGGAGAATATATTCTGTGTTCTTCTATAACATCATCTTCTGTTTCCCAGAAACGAACAATAATACCACAGTGAAAACAATGAGTTCTGTCTCCTGTCCCCAAATAAAAGAAACCAGCTTTTGTCAGTTCATTCGGGGTTTTCACACTTTCACTTGGCAACATGAATTGAAATATCTTGAGACGATTTTCCTCCAGTGCATATTTGATGTGTTTTGGTGGTCTCTGTTCTGGTGTCTTTCTTATAATAGCTTCATCTTCTCCACGTAATAACTGCTCCAGTACTGGTGGTAGAACATCACGAAAATATGTTTCGAATGAAACGCTCATTCTCTCCACAAAGCCTCTTGGATTTCTTGTTTCTTGTTTTCGTAATTCATAATCATTCAGCGCCATCCTGATCAAACATGGAATGGCGAACATTCTTCAATCCTTTTTATCTTCATTCTTCTTTGGTTTTCTTTCTCTCTTTGGTTTGGGTTCCCCTATTTCTAGGCTCCTCTTCTTTGCAATATCCAATGCTTTGGTCACTTGTTCCCAATCTCTTGTGGTAAACTGGACCCCAACGTCATTCTTGAACAGTAGAATCTGTAAATCGTTGCTGAGTTTGAAGGCGGTCACATTAGTAGACATCCTTCTTCTTTGTCTATCGAAACACATATAAGCTGAACAAAAAGTGCACCATTTTTATAGTTTTTCTTCAATACAGCGACATCTAGTGGCTGGTTTCTTCTATGACGTCATTTACCAACATATCATTATCCATTAGATCAGTCGTAAACATGTTAGATATGGTTTCCATCGGTACACCGCGACAGCGATGTTTCAAGTAAAACAGGCAGTATTGTCCACACACTGGTAATGGTCCTTGAAGCCGTTTTGTATTATACTTCCAGTATCTGGAATTCTTCTTCGGGAAATTCCCGAATGGTCTGTGTCGTGGTGGTAATCCATAGGAATCAAAGTTCTCTGCGTTGTGGTGACTCACAAAGAGAGCCACCCAATGTTCTCCTTTTCTGTGGTCTGGATCCGTGTTGGCTATCAAAGCCACTGGTCTGTTATCTGGTAATCTTCTTGGTAATCTGTTTCTTGCAAATACACCCAAACATATTCTCTTCAAACAACTATCTGATCGAAGTGCATTCTCTAACTGCAACGTGTTCATGTCGAGTAATCGAAGATTACTTGTCTTTTCTTATCCACATATATGATGTTTTGGAATTCTGCGTACACCAGTACGTTGATTGTGGTTGGTAATTGGTTTTCGAAATGGACTTCTAGTCCCAAGGTTCCTCTCTTCACCAGATCGAAGTGTTGTCCATGTGATAGGTCTGGGCTCAGGTCGAATGCGAATAGGGTGCTCCTCTCTTCACCAGATCGAAGTGTTGTCCATGTGATAGGTCTGGGGTCAGGTCGAATGCGAATAGGGTGTATCCATTTATGTACTCTTCTCGGCTGATGTGGTTTCCTTCATTCTCGTACATTTGTCCAGTCTCTTGGAACAGGGTCGCATAACATCTCGCTACTTCTTGTTGTTCGAATCGAGGTTGTAATGGCTTGGCTGGAATCGGCTGCCCATCCACGTACAAAGCCAAGTAATTGGTTTTGTAGTTCTTGAAATTATATGGAATCTTTGCAAAGTTTCCATTGAAAGCATCGTTGTCTACACATCCCACCACGATTTGTTTAGGCAGTTGGCCTAAAAATAAATTTTCTTGCGTAATACTCAGATTTCCCTTCTGCACTGAAAACAGCTTGGTTTCCACACGGTCGATGGGATATTTTGCCGTTGCTTTTGTTAGTACTTTCTCGTGAGCCATTCTCACGAATGACTGGAGTCTCTCTTTGCGTACAAACATGGATACATCTAGAATTTTGATCAAGTATGTATCGGCATGGGCCATCAATGCGAAAGCATCTTTGGCTCTGTTCATTTTAACATGAACGTTAACTCTATTCAGCAAGTAACGAGGTTGGAAAAACATGTCCAAATGTAATCTTCCAGTCATGTCCACTATTTTACTTTTCTCTATAAATTTCTTTCTGTATCCTTGTACCATAATGCATTAGTCAGTTGTGACTTCTTGGCAGCTGGACCGTATCTCAACAAAGTTTCTATCAAAGCTCTGTAGAGATAGGTGTTGTTGGAAGGGGATACTAGTTTTTCATTCAAGCTGATATCGATTTGATTAAATAAGGAATGCATCCATAAATTGACTTGACCCTCATTGGCAACGGGTGCAATTGACGCTCCATTGGAATCTACAACCGTTGCTTTAACATACAAGTATGTATGTGCCAAATTCAAATAATCATCTTCTAATCCTGCAATGTGGAATTCTATTAGGCCACTGTTTCCTATGATCGCCAAAGGCCAGTGTTCTCCCCATTGCCCATGTTCCACACTAGTCTGCGTTGGTGGTATGGAAAACAAGTCGAGTTCGCTGTTGACACACTCACAAGATTTTCCATTGATGAGAGACATCATGCACCGATCTTTTTGTCGATTTGCCAATTTTGCGTGGTGTGGGCCTTTTTATACCTTTCCGGTCGGGTGTTTTCGACCCACCAACCGCTTCATTCCAAGCACTCACACAGCCTCTTTGACTCTCTTGATTGCAGCCTTTTTAACATTTTTCCCTTCAATGACATCTTCGGTAAATGACGCTCCTTTTTTCACGAGCTGTCTTCCCACGGTCATGGATGTAGTTTGCAATAAAGGTAACACGACGTTCTTCAGTCCTCCCAATATACTTCCCAAACCATAACCTCTCTGTATTTGAGCTCCACAAAAAGCTGGTAGACCGTTCCCAGCATGTTTCGTGTAATATTATTCATATAATTTGAGCTTGCAACATTAAGTCATGTTTATGTGAAATGAAGAGATCTACGATTTCTGAAATGAAGTGTCACTGTCACTTTTCCGAACTTGAATGGCACTATGGCTCCTGTGTCATCCCTTATATACACCTGGACGGTACTGAAATTTTTTCGTTGCACTGGCACATAATACACATTCTCAAAAGTTTTGGAGATGATGTTCCCATATTTGCCACGTACGGGTATGATACGAAGAAGGGGTATTCTTGTATCTCCCACCACTTGGTCACGAACCAAGTCACAGAATACGTAGAGCGAATAAAATCCTTGGTTGACATCAGCAATTTGAAGAATTGTAAGTTCCTGATTAAAAACACACTCGTTAAATCCCAAAATAGTTTGAAGAGTAGGGCTCAATGTGACCACGACTCCATCTCGTACCATGATACGAACTTTACCAGTCACTTCATCCAATTCAAAATCTGCCTTATCGTGACGAGGCAAGAGTAATTCTTTTACACCATTGATAGCCCGTATCACATCAGTGGGATCGGAATAACGACCTTCTATCAGAGTAAGTCGATAATTCTTTTTCGAAGATCAGAACACTGTAACGAAAGCTTTTTCACCACGAATATTGAACCAAGTATTTGGATACTGGATCTCTGCCAGACCTACTTCCCATTCTCCCGTGAGATTCACTGGTTGTGATAACAACTGTGTGGTGGACGCTGTAAACGTGTTTTCGGGAAACCCGCTCATAGAACTGTTACTTGGTAGAGTCAAATAAAACATTACTTTTTCTTGATGGTTGGATTGGACAACAAATATCCTATGCTACTACTCAAGAGAGCAGTCCACAACTTGCTGTCTGTGTTCTCGAGAGTGAGATTAACGACACTGGTGATGATGATGATGTACAATTGATTATTTGTGAAAGTTAAGTGATCTCGCACCTTGGAATTCTTTTTCCAAACAGAGGCCAAGATCCGTTCGATCCTTCTTCCATTTTGGAGAAACCTCAGAGGTTCACTTCCTTTTATAGTCGAGCTGACTCTGCTTGATCCACGAATTGAACGAAGTGGGATATTCCAACCACGCTACGAACAGTTCTCTATACTTACCACGACCACGTTTCTTGAGTGCGTGTTCGATTTTGTAAATAGTTTTGTGTGCAACTTGCTGAAGCTCTTCAGTGTAGAACGACCCTTTCAGTACTTTCCCATTATCATCTTGTAAGATGTATGTGACTGGATGACCTTTCTTGATGGCCACGACTGTGAATAACTCTTCGGTCCAATTGGGCAAATAACCTTTCTCAAAAGTTTTCTTAACTTTACTGATTCTCACTCTGTCTCCCACTTTGAACATTAGGGGTCTTGTGTTTTATGGGTTTGCCATAAAGTCTTTGACAAATCCCTTCTTGAACTTTCAAAGTTCACGGATACGGGGGCCATACTAATACTACGATGATGAGAATGATTATAAGATTTCACCAAGTTTGAAGTGGAAAAGTCAGTGTATCGTTCTTGGTAAAATATTTCCACATCTTGGTTTTCAAAGTTCTGTTGAATCTTTCTACTATGGAACATTTTGTTTCCACATTTTGTGTAGTGAAAAATTCTACTATACGGAAACATTTTTGTAAGTAGTAAGGGTATTCAAAAGTCGAAGTCTTAACCCATTTTTGCAGGATAAAAAGATATACCCCTTAAAAGCTTAAAATTCCCATTTTCTGTAGATTTCTCTAAAAACATCTTGTAGGTTTTCAAGAAAAATTGACAATTCGCAGGTCTTTGTGTGACATTACAAGTTGCATGGACAAAATATTCCGATGGGCGTTTATTAACCCTCTACAGGCTGCCAAGCGTCATAATTTTGTTGAAATGGGATGTTTTCGGACACGCACAGCACGCAATATATACCCGAGAGATACACATACTCTCCTTTGTTGGAAGTGGAATTCACCGTGTACCATTTTTGTAAGTAATAAGGGTATTCAAAAACCCAAGCGTTACCCCTTTTGGGGTGGTTAATGTAGATACCCATCAAAAGTTTAAAAAAATCATGTTCTCCCTGGATTTCTTTTCAGACATCTTGTAAGTTTTCAACAGAAAATGGCCATTGATAGGTGTTGGTGTCACATTACCGGTTGCATGGATAAAATATTCCGGTAAGCATTTGTTAGCCCTCCGTGGGCTGCTAAATGTCAACATTTTGAAAAAATAGTCTGCTTTTGGACACCAACAACAACAAATGGGAATGCCACAGAGAAACATAACTTCTTTTACCGGACGCAAAACTGATAGGGAAAATTTTTTGTAAGTAGTAAGGGTGTTCAAAAATCGAGGTCTTAACCCATTTTCGCCTGGTTAAGGGGATGTACCCCTTAAAAGCTTAAAATTTCCATTTTCTGTGGATTTCTCCAAAACATCTAGTAAGTATTCAAGACAAATTGACCATTTGCAGGTCTTGGAGTGACATCACAAGTTGCATGGACAAAATATTCCGGTAAGCGTTTGTTAACCCTCCAGAGGCTGCAAAGCATAGAAATTTTGAGAAAATGGGCTGTTCTTGGGCACACATTGCACCCAATGTGTACCTGCGAGATAAACATAACCTCCTTCATTGGAAGTGGAATTCCCCGAGGATCATTTTTGTATGTAATGAAGGTCTTCATAAAACCAAGCATTAACCTGATTAGAGCTGGTTGCAGAAAGATACCCCCAAAAGGTTAAAAATTCATGTTATCCGAGGATTTCTCTAAAAACTTTACGTAGATTTTCAAGAAAAATTGGCCATTCTCAGATCTTAGTGTGACATTACAAACTGCATGAACAAAATATTCCAGTAAGCATTTGTTAACCCTATGCAGGTTCTCAAACATCAAAATTTTGATAAAATGGGCTGTGTTTGCATACCCACAGCACCCAAAGTTAAGAGGAGAAATCAACATAAGTGGAAGTAGAATTCACTAAGAATTATTTTTGTAAGTAATAAGCGAATTTAAAAAACAACCCTTAACCCGTTTTGGGCTGGATAAACAATGACACCCATCAATATCTTAAAATTCATGTTCTTTCTGGATTTCTCTGAAAACATCTCGTAGATTTTAAGTAAAAATGGCCATTCGCAGTTTTAGGTGTGAAATTACAAGTTGCATGAATGAATATTCCTGTTAGCACTTGATAATCCTGCCAGACATCAATGTTTTGGATACATTTGAGATAAAATGGACCATTTTCAAATAGACACAGCACTCAGTGGGTATGTGTCAAACAAACATAACTCCTTTTGTCGGTCATTAACTTGTTGGACGACGATATTGATATTAACCCCACTCCACCGTTAATGATGGTTTTTACCTAAACAATTTTTTTTATCAAACAGAGTCATTTGAGACTACTATACTCACCTTTCTCAAAACATCAATGAAGGAACCTTCAGTGAGACAGTCAAAAACAATTCATCATACACTGTGGGGTCATGACAAATCATGGAATCTCATCGGGAAAAGCCATGATTCTCCAGAATCATAAAGTCTATTTAACTCTTTCAAGTGCTTCATTAAAACATGTTATAATCTTCTCTTCTTGAGACATCACGAGGCATGCATTACGCTGAATCTGACTTGGGTGATCGACTGTACATCCATAGCATTCTTCTTTCACTACAGCGCCAATGTTATCTTCCACATAATGAGCATATGCCAAGCAAAGTTCATGTTGCAAGCGAACTTGCCTGAGTTCACTATCAATTTCGTCAACGATCAATGGTCGTGGTTGGGTTATTCTCACTGTGATGTTCGTCGTCTTCTTCTTCAAAGGTAGTTCTTGCATTCTTCATGGTTAGTAGGTTTAGAAGGTTTAGTGTCTTCGGGTTTAGTGTCTTCAATTACAGTTGTTTGTTGGGTGTTGATGACTGCATCTACTTCTGCTATTTGGGACTTCAAGGCATTCCATTCTTCTAAAGATAGAGCAATACCAGTCTTCATAGGATAAGGTTTCTGGTCTTTTCCCTCAAAGTATCTTCTGAGATGAATCTTCAGTTGACCCTGGTACTGGGTGACGTTAGCATAAGCCTGCTTCTTGCCAATTCGGAACATCTTCTCTGGCCAAAGGTTCGATCGTGAATGATGCCAAGTCCATGCTTTGCCTAATCTTGTATATCTTTGACGGACGTCTTTGAAAACATCACCCCAGTTCAACAAATTTTGATCAACTTTTTGATTCTTGGCTGGGGTTTGTGTTTGTTTCCTATAGGATTATAGGTTAAAGTTGGGAAATTTAGAAAATTAGTATAGAAATCAATGGAAAAGAAACACAATGGGAACACACAAATTTGATTGGTTGATTAACTTCGAACTGATTGGTCAGTTTGCCGATCAAACTGCAATCTTGATCCTTAAACTGTAGGATATGACCCTCTGCAATTTATACTGGCTTGGACAGGTCCAGCTACAAACCTCTGTCCGATTGATATAAGTCAAACAGCTCGAGTGCATTCACATCCCATACAGTTCGTATTAGCACCCTCTTTGGGGAAATGTTTGTTTATTAAAAAACATGTCCAACTTAGCAATTCAGACGTCTTGTTCATTTCTCTTTTGTTTTAAATATTCTCAACAGAGAATTTCTTAGTAATGGTGATGATAATTTATATCTTTGGTTATACAATAGGGGTAGCCTAAAAGACACTAGGAATCAACTTCTTTTTCTTTAAATGAAACTAAAAAGTTTTGAATGGAACTAAAAAGTTTGTTACAAAAACAGAAGATGTATCATCTGGTTCCAATAGGGGCAACCTAAAAGATACCATGAATCAACTTTTTTTTTTAAATAAATGGAATGAAACTAAAAAGTTTGGAGCAAAAACAAAATGTGTATCATCTGGTTCCAATAGAGGTAACCTAAAAGATACCATGAATCAACTTGAAACTAAAAAAGTTTGAATGGAACTAAAAAGTTTGGAACAAAACAAAAATGTGTATCATCTGGTTCCAATAGGAGTAACCTAAAAGATACCATGAATCAACATTTTTTTAAAATAAATGGAATGAAACTAAAAAGTTTGGAATGAAAATAAAGTAGTATCCTTCACTTCCAATGGGGTTAACCTAAAGTATACCAGGAAATTACAACATGATGATGATATTGATGTTAAAAACTCTCTGTATTAGAATAATTAAAAAAACTGAGAAACAAACTTTCAATGCATTTCCGTGTATTGCCTTGTAAGACTTTGTTTTAAGAATAGCCATATAGGACTTTTTAAGGAATTGCCATATAGGATTTTTATGAGAACTTGCCATAAAGGACTTTATGAGGACTTGCCATATAGGGCTTGAAAGAAAGACTGCCTTATAGGACTTTATGGGGACTTGCCATATAGGACTTTTTGAATAAGAGAAAGAGACTGCCATATAGGACTTTCGAAACTGCCATTTAGGACTTTATGAGGACTTGCCATATAGGACTTTAGAGACTGCCATATAGGACTTTTTAATTAGAGAAAAAAGGCTGCCATATAGGACTTTAGAAAAATTTTATTTGGCGAACCTAACATGATTGAGTAGACCACCTAAAATCCATTACGGTTTTTATGAATTTTTCGGTCAACCTAACATGATTGAGTAGACCACCTAAAAGCCATTACAGCTTTTAGGACTTTTTCGGTCAATTAAACAGGACTTTTTTAAGCAAAAGCTAGACTTTTTCTGGTTGTAGAAAAAATGACACTCACTGAATAGTTTCTTCTTCATTCCTCCTAAAGGTTAAATCTCTAGTGGTATGGTGCTAATTCCATCTTCTAAAGCTCTTCGTTTTGGGTAGAAATACGATAGTCCATCTCTGCTCTGGTGGTAAGTATACATAGTGTTGTTATTCATAACAAATCCTCGGTTGATGCCGGATCCACTTTGTTGAGTCTTCAAAACTTGCAAATATTTCTCTTTCGTCAAATCATTGTGGCGTTTGCTGATTCCTTTACGACTAAATTTATTGGTGGCACCGAAACAATAATATGTTTTATTACACAGTCCAACAATGCCGGTTCCTTGCCATTCTACCTTGAACAAGCCTGGAGTTCTCCTGTCAAAACGCTTTCTTTTTTGGCAACATGAGGGTGACAGCCATTTTTTGCCTTCTAATTTGGTTTTCACATAGGACTGTGGAAACCACTTGTGATTCTCTTTGTAAAACTCTACACTCTTCTTTGGTTTCACTAATTCATCTATGGATGGTGACGAGGTACATAGATATGCAGAATCCGTGTGCATTTCAGCATGTTCGAAATCTTGGCGGTTGACAAAAGTATCGATGACATCATAGTAGAACTGAAGCATCCGGAGTTTCGTATATTGGTATACAAAGAATCCAATGTGGAGTGACAGGTCCAACTTGATTGTCTTCTTGTTGAGTTCGACTTTATATAATGGATTCAAGGCTCTGAATGACATGTCATTTACAGTTTTAGTGACTTTCTCATCATTGCAATAGCACACACGTCGATGCTTCTCTTTGTTGGTAAAGGTTTTGCCATATCCTGAATTTCCCAACAGCTTCATGGTGTCGGCAACGATCGACTTGTCAGGGTGAACATCTCCTTGTCTTCTAGCTTCGGATACTTCATCTCCAAATTTCTCAAAACATCTTGGTTTATATTGGATAACATGTTAGACGTGGTCTACTTCAATACCATGCTGGAGCTACCACTGCAGCAAAGGGGTTGCAAACAACATTTTTTCTGCTACATAGCTTCCGATCAAACTTCTACAGGGTTTCTTCATCATTCCATTTTCTCAGCAAAGGACTTCATGTGTTCACCGACATCGTCTATGGAGATGTCTGTATTATTGAAGATATGTGTCATCTCTTCAAAGTACTCTTTCAGCTGATCTGGTGCATGTATATCACATTCAGTCAAACCAAACAGTTCACCGGTCTTCACTTTCTTCAATACTTTTTCTTCTGTCATTGCACCATCTATTTTGTCTAAAAAATTCTCTTTCAGGAAGGCTTTAAGTGTGGCATCGGTCTTCTTCATCTCTCTCCACTCACACTCCCAGATTTCAACGAGTCTATAGCCCACATCGGTGATGTACTTTGCATTGGTACGGGTGTCTTGTAGCAGTTCTTTCAGGGGGTTATCTCTGACTTCATTATGGGGGATAGGAAGCCCGTTCTTATCTTTCGTGCAAGTATGCCCATGCCAGAAGCAGCCATGGAATTGGTATACAGCCTGTGTCTCTTTGCACCAACCACCAACAGGCTGCTTTTGTCGACCAATCATTTTTTCAGCTCCGTTAAACTGATGCCTGATGTCTGATGTGGATGTCATCTCTCATCGATAGAAACTAACCATTGTTCAAACATTTTACCATACTTCATAGGATGGTCTGGTTTAAACTGGTTTTCTTCACGTCGTCTAATACTCCAACCCGTTGGCATCTCTTGCATTAGGCACCATAGATATAATACATTCGCATCAAAGCCTATAATACTCCCACGTGGTTTTGCTTCTTCACCATATTTTGTTTCTCTGATTCGGGTAACATCTGTCTCATGGTACCGGTTGAAGGTAATTGAAGATCCACCAACGATATTATCTTTACAAAGTGCTTCAGGTCTTTGTTTTCTGGTTAAATAACGTGAAGTATGTGTCATCATTCATGGTCTGGAACAGGTATTTCAACGTGAGGTCCGGAACACTGATACCATCTTTAAACATGTCGATTTGGCGTTCTTGATAGAAAGCAAACTGCTTGTCAACTGCTTCAAGGAATGGTTTTACATCTCGGTTATTAAACCAGATCAGAAAATTACGCAAAGTTGTCATCTCCAGGTCGTTCCATATATTCTGGCAGTACTGGTATTCGTCTTTAGATATACTTTCTTCTCAAGAACTGTAGACGGCTTCGTGGTCTGGTAGGTGGACTTGATCCAATTTGTCCAAGCTGTCGATCCATTCATATGGTAAAAATCCCTTTGTCACGGAACATCCAAATGAATTCAAAACTTGTCAGAGCTGAATCCTGGAGCGAGGTATTTGCAAATATCAACAAACTGGAAAGATTCTGTGGAGACGCACATGTAGTTATTACATTTCTTCACTGCAAACTTGAGTGGATTCTGTCTTTTTAGGAATGACATCAGTTCACGCTTGACTACATTTATGCCGTATTTTCCAGACTTGAATCCGATAACAGGCATATCTTGTGGGTAGTCTTGAAATTCCTGCTTCAACTTCTGTAAAGGGTGCATCTTGGATGTATCTTCTCCAGTAGCTCGGGCGTCCGCTTCCAGCGTTTCATCAATTTTCTGTCTGAGTTGAAGTAAGGTCCACGCATGATAGGTCTGCATCAGTTGATGGCAATAAGATGAAATATCTGTGAGGTAAGCCATCCTTTCTTCAACAAGTTCTTGAGAATTTTCATTAGTAATAAAACACTTCGGTTCTTGATATTCTGGAATATTACTACATACGTCCACACTCAATGGTCGGTGTTCTGCTTCCCACATCAGTTCATCACTGCCGGCAGGTAGACCGGACTTGTTAAAGTAACTTTCAAAATCAAAGGTTGCATGGTATGGATTAAACTTCTCTTCGGGCACTTCTATACCTTCATCTTCTAACAGATCAAATGCGGACTGGGGTGAATGGTATCCACCGCCAACATACTGGTAATTCACTTCATCTGTACATGTCTTCTCATGTCTGTTTAATTTCTTCACCATGTGCCATAATTTGCCGCATTTGCGGCATTCAAACGATTTACAGTATTGGTCTATATCGATGATGTAATTAAAATGGTTCTTGTGGACGTTTACATACATGGTATTCTCAAAATGTCTAGGAGATCTCTGGACTAGTTTGGCAACAATTTGGTCCTCATCATTCTTGACAAGTTCATATACTTGAATGTTTACTTCAAAATATTTCTCCAAGTCGGGTAATTCAGCTAAAAAGTTACTCCACGGAATTCATTATTTGGCTTCTTCGTATATTTGTTGTACGTGGAATCTGTTGTATAGTTGAGGTTGTGCGCTGTTGAACCACTCCATAAAGCTAAACATCGGAAGATGCACAGGTTGTCTTCGTAGGTAAACTGGCGGTGTTTATCTTTCACCAAAGCAACGCTTTGTTCTGGAGAATGTAATCTGTAAGATCTTCTACCATTCCAATTGGGTGGTCGTTCAGCTTATTCACATAAAAGGTAACGTTAGTAACTCTCTCCACTAGCCATTTGGTGTTTGGTCGTTTTAACTTTGCCCATTCCAGTTTATCTTCTTCCATGACATCATCTAGATATTCTTCAAAGTCTTCTTGGTAGCATACGAGTTGTGGAACATCAAGTACCCGGGCGTTGTTTTGTGATGGGTGGTAATACTTCAGTTCATTCATTTCATTGTGCCTCAGGATAAAACCAAAACTAAGATTAATTTTAGCCGTTGTGGCAAAAATACGGTAGTCATCAATTCATCATTCATCATCTTCAGGTTCACATCGTTGATCCGGTAGTTATACTGGTCCTGGACTCTTCTATTCATCATATGGCGAGTTCTAATAGAACTCCAGTTATCTTCGTATACATTCACCATCTCAGCGGTCTCTTCGGACATCATATTCTGGTCAAAATCAATCTGGTCAACATCATACCTGGTGGTCGTCGTGGTCCGTGGTTGTTTCGTTGGTCCTCTCTTCACTTCATCGGTCTTCCTTTTAGTCTTCCTTTTAGCTGGTACAGGAATTGGTCGATGGGCGACGCTCTGGTGCCGGTTAACCCTTTACCCAACGTAACGGCCAAAACCGGCCAGCGCTATTCTCAAAAATCGCCAATTAATTTTCAAAATATTTTCATTTTTTGTCTCAAAAACATAGGTTATGACCCCTCGTTGGAACGAGCTCGTCGAGCTCGTTCCAACGAGGGGTCATAACCTATGTTTTTGAGACAAAAAATGAAAAAATTTAGTTATTCAAGAATTTTTTTTGCAAGTGTCGTCTGCTTTTCATGTTAGGTAAAGGGTTAAAGTGGAGTAGTTGGTTAAACTCCTGGCCGCATTCCATGCCTGTATAGGTATTCAAACATTTCTTCTGGTAGTTAACAAAATCTTCTTTACTGGTAAAGGTCTTGTTACAATTGGTGCAGTCGTGGGTTTTCTTCTCTTCAACGTGCCGGGTGCGGACATGGCGGTTCCTGTTCCGACGGTTCGTAAATGTCTTCACACACTCTTCACAGGAATAAACATCAGTCCTGGTAACGGCAGTAGCAGCATCAGACTCCATCTTCATAAAATTTTTGCGAAGGCAAAATTGCTCTTGAAAACTCTCTAGCGATGTGTTCAGTTCGAAGGATCGAAACAGAATGACGCGACGTTACTCTTCTCCGGAATTTATCTCTACGTGACGGACGTTTTTGAAAACGTCACAACGTTTTTTCACTGATATTTTCATTCTTGGTGGGCGATTGTGTTTGTTTCCTATAGGATTATAGGTTAAAGTTGGGAAATTTAGAAAATTAGTATAGAAGTCAATGGAAAAGAAACACAATGGGAATGTACTAATCTGATTGGTTCATTCGCATCGCTCTGATTGGTTAGTGTAGAAACATCTTGATCCTCATTAAATTTATTATTTAAAATCATGTAGTTAGGGGTGTCATTTAAAGAACTTGCTAAATATAGGCACTAACAATTAATTAGGGGGTCAGTTAAAGATGTTACTAATAATAGAGCGTAGGAATTTATAAAAATATAGTTCCAGGTAGAAGCAGAGGATTCTGGGTAATGGCCAAAGGAACGTGCCTTTTATTGGGAGAAAAACGTCTTGGTATATTCTAAAAAGGGATTCTAAAAAGGGATTTTGGGGGGAGGATCCGAACAAGAAAAAC
Organism: Pictodentalium vernedei; assembly: GCA_031216915.1. NCBI lineage: Eukaryota > Metazoa > Mollusca > Scaphopoda > Dentaliida > Dentaliidae > Pictodentalium > Pictodentalium vernedei. The sequence goes on from CM062293.1 coordinate 358,595,745, forward strand.
TACTCTAATTCAACCGAACTTACCCCCATGTGCCCCCTCTGTACTATAGCTCTACGTGCTGCTCTACTACAAAGTATTCTGAGGGAAATCCGTGTCAAATAAAGTCAATTTCGGTAGTTTGGGGTGGATTTTGGTGATTTGGATGGATTGTCGCGTTGTTTGTGGTAATTAGATTTACTCCTATTCAATCGAACATACCCTCCGAACATACCCCTATCATATAAGAAGTCTTTGGGTAACATAGCAACCACGTGCTGCCATTGAAACCAAGATGGCGGCCCCAGTATACAAAATGGACGACGGAATCACGTATTACCCTAATAACACGCGCTGCGCACTAACACCACGTATCACTATGTGGATGACGTCACAACATGGCCGCTCACGTGGGTTACCATGACAACACAACATGACGTCACTTCCGGGGTCCGCCAACCTGTACCTGTCCGGTTACATGACATACTACTAACTTTGAACTCTGGTGGTATCTCCTATGTCAATTCAGTGGCAGCAATTGAAAGAGTCCATATTCAATATTTGGAGGGTAGACCAATTAATATTTTCAACGTGCAGCCTTAGGGCTGCATGTTAAAAATATTGATTGGTCCACTCCACATATTCACTTAGCAGTCATCCTACTTAATAAAATTATGTAATATTATGCTCCTGGATCAGAAAAGCGGTCTTTCGGGTTCAAGGGAGTTCATGATGAGACAGCTGAGGGTTCCAACGCCACGGATCTTTTGAAAGCTCTTTAAAGAAAATGAAAGCCCTTTCAACACATGGGGTTGCAAGTACTGGTCTGTGCCCTCCAAAAACGCGATGCTCCCTAGGAGCTACCATTCTGGGATATCTTTGAAGATCAAAATTCCTACGATTGATTGTACACAATTTCTATATTATGAACGATAACGTGCCCTATGCTAAAGATGGTATTTTCATAAAAGATAATGGAATAAATTGAATGTTATGAAATCTAAAATAGACGACACAAACACTTATTACCATAACAACGTGCGCAGTATAACAACGTATCACCATGGATATTACGCCACATGGGCTATAATAGCATCCACGTGACACCTTGGTTGCCATATACGTCACACCTGCGGTCCAACGAAGACACCAAAAGTTCGGCCCTCTCCTACCTACTACGCTTCTAGTCATCAGGGGCAAAATTATTCACCTTAGTACTGAAATTGACGCGTTGTCTACTCTTGAATTATGGTACTTTTTGTTTAACCCTTTACCCAATGTAACGGTCAAAACCGGCCAGCGCTATTCTCAAAAATCGTCAGTTAATTTTCATTATTTTTTCATTTTTTGTCTCAAAAACATAGGTTATGACCCCTCATTGGAACGAGCTCGTCGGGCTCGTTCCAATGAGGGGTCATAACCTATGTTTTTGAGACAAAAAATGAAAAAATGATTTGTTCAAGACTTTTTTTTTAAGTGTCGTCTGCTTTTCGTTATAGGTAAAGGGTTAACAGAACTGGTAGTAATTGCCCTGCTCTCTTCCTAACACTAACATTATGTCGAACGCCTGCGAAGAAAATTGTATAAATAATTTAAATGCGGTGTTATTTGCACATAAATCATATTTACAAAATGTGCAGTCACTGTTGTGATTCAAGTATTGTATACCTCGGTGTAGCTTTGTCGCTATTGGTGTTGTAATTAAAATTATGAATGAAGTGATTAGTTTTCCATTATATACCATTTAACGCTCTGCACACCAATGTCAAAGTACCATAGTTTCACGCAGCAAATTTTCCACATGATGCAAATATAAATTTAACCAACTCAGTCTTGTTTAACAGAGCTCGGTGAGCTCTGTCAAACCAGATTGAATTGGTTAAATTCCTAGTTGGCTTAATGGAAACATTGCGACTCGAAATGCTGATACTTTGACACCAGTTTCCTTGGGGTTAATATTGAAGAGCGATATACATTATAACACGTTATAGGCACAGAAAAAACGACTATCGAATTACAGTATGTCAAGTAGTGGGTGGTTTGTGTATACGGGCAACTAGGTAAATTGTTTCATTTATTTTTTTATTTATTTGTTTATTTATTAACGTTTAACGCCACTTTAACAGCCAAGGTCACATCGTGTCGGTGACAGTTTACGGGTGGAGAAAGCCGGAGTACCCGAAGAGAACCACCGAACAACGACGAGCAGCTGCCATCTACCCAAGATCGTAACAAAGGCAGGGTTACATTGGTTGAAGACATGCGCACCATCGACGTGCAGTACGCCTTAGTACACGGCGTCATCGTGCCCCCATGTGAACAATCGGGGTTAAGTGCCTGGCCCAAGGAGTCCGAATCGATCGCGCAGACGGTCACCCATCCAAGGACAAACCGGGCTCGGTGTTGCTTAACTTCGGTGATATGAAGAGAATCGGTTACCGCGCCTCCGTTGTTTCATTTAAACTCCTGCATTATGCGTGAGATGCTCACTCCCTTCACATGATGAAATACACATCATGGCTACCGGATTGTTTGATTAGGCCCATAAAACATAGTATTTTATTTTACTTTTTTCCGAGCAGCGCCAGTTCTAATTTGTTCTATATCTGTTGGCACTCTAGCGATATAAAAACATCCTTTCCAAAAATATGTTTATGTTTTGGGCCAATACTATAAAACTTTTACAATTATATTGTCTAGAATTGTACTTTCTAGCTGTGACTTCAAATGGGTTAAAATGAACCATTAGCATTTTCAAAGATCTGGCAAATTACCATATCTTTTAAAATGCTAATGATTCATTTTAGTCAGTTGTTTTAATAGGTAGAAAATACAATTCTAGAAAATACAATTGTAAAAGTTTTATAGTATCGACTCCTGTTCCGAGAACACAACCTGCAGAGCCTTACTTCACAGAATCCACTCTAGCCTTGTGCATTGGATTCCTTAAAAATGTACACAATAATCTTATTGTGGGCAGTTTTGAAGGTCAAAGTTCATGGTGATAAGAAGAGATATAAAACGTCATGGACAAGGATGATGTGTTAATAAATAAAACTATACAAAACATAATATAATATATGTAATATATACTCAGTCTTCAAACTGTGAAGCGGTTGTTTGGTCCGCATATGGAGCACGTAAGGCCAGAAGCAAGCAAAATATCGTGTCGACTCAGGTCGACTTGAACAGTTCGGTAACGACCGAAAGCACCAAGTTTGGAAATACGTTTGGGGAAATTTTCTTCTCCCAAGCTACACACATATTCTTTGTCAATATCAGACATGACAGATACAGAACCAGTTCTAATTGGACTTAGTTTTAATTGTTAAACATGATAACGTAATCTCTATTCACCAATGGCAGTTCATATCTACCGACAGTCCACTTGCTAGAAGAACGAAAAAAACCTTTCTCTATTGTTTTCTCTTCATTGATGGTACCAGTACGTGATATTGATTCTTATCGTCTCATCTAACACGATTACTTATCAGTAGAACGACGATTGCGGAAGATCCCCCGTGGGAACCCCGGGAAGTGAAGCAGTGCTTGTTTACTGTGGTAAACAAGCTCTGTTTCCCTGGTAAAATAGGACCCAGTCACTAATGCTTGGGGTGCAAGTCCTCTAAAATAGGCAACATGGGGTATAAACGATTGACTGACCTTGACTTTATCTCCATGTTGTGGTCATGATTAGCCATTGTGCAGAAGTACGTGACCTTAAACAACAATAAATAAATAAATAAATTGCGGAAGATGTTCTTAGTAACCAAATACGTTTTTTACTCAAAAACTTAGCTTATGACTCTTCATTGGAACGAGCTAGACAAGACCTAAACTGGATATAATAATGGGTTTTTTAATGTAATTTATTGCGTCCCGCGTAATGCTCGGATCGCATTCAGTTTGTCAAAATCTTTAATCCTTTACCTAACAACATAACTACCTAAAACGAGAAGTGTTATTTACAAAAATCACAATTAAATTGTTTTTTCTTCATTTTTTCTCACAAACATCGCTTATGACCCCTCGTTGGAACGAGGTCGTTTAGCTCGTGTCAATGAGGAGTAATAAGCTTGTTTTGGAAGAAAAATTTGAAAAAATAATAACATTTTAATGGTGATTTTAGTCATCGCAAACTTATATCGTCATGAAAATCATCTTTCGATAAAGTTATCTCCCTTGAAGTCATTAAACAGACGAGGAAAGTTGAAATAAGAATCAAGTAATTGTTGAGCAAACACCTATGACATCAGTAGAAATTAAAGTCAAGTTTCCTTTTGTTGCTTTTAATAAACGAAAACAACAGACAGCTCTCGGAGCTGTCTGCTGTTTTCGTTTATTAAAATTACAAAAAGTTGATATTTTATGGCAAGCTGATTAAAAGCAACTGCCTCAAAGATAAACCGCCATTAAGAATATCTATCAGTATCACATTTATCAACACCATGTAAAGTCCACTTTGGCTCTTTGTTTAGCGAATGCGTTTTTAAAGTAATTAATGGAAAGAACAGTGTCTGTATTAAATGTCACGATGGACACACTGGCGATATAATGAACAGAAAAAGAGTTACAGAACATCAAAGATGGTGAAAGCGTATTTTTACCTGGTTTTCAACAGAGAATAATAGTCAAACGTTCAAACTGACTGGGAAAAAAAATTGGAAAAAAACAGCTTTTGTATTTTTATACTACGCAGTAGGAAAATGTCTGAAGTTTACGAAATAATGCGCACACCGATGACGCAACTTCGCTAACACTTCGGAACTTCAATACCTATACCCTTAGCGTTAAATGTACTAATAGCTTAGAAAATTAAGAGGAGCTAACCTTTCTGTAAATGTCTTCCTATGACGAATATGGTGAAAAGCGCTGGTCAGATATAACCGTTGCGTTAGGTAAATGGTTGAATCCTCCAACAGGGATCTTTCCAAGCATCGTCTTCAGGGACTGGTATTCGAAAAAATGGAAACACAAGACAGAAGGTTTAATTGTGTGTTTTTCTCTATCTATTCACCGACGCTGTCGATTCTTGAAGCTTCAATACATGTGATGCCAAATTGATTTTGAGATGTTCTACCAAGTCACAAAACTCAAGACAAATAAAATACTTCTATAGTGATAAACACGAGTGTTCATAGATTTATACACACCAGGCAAAATGCACACATATTTTCACATCCAGTATCTGTGCTGGAGATATTGGTAAAGATGACATCGGCTAAGATGATGATATTTCTAACTCTGAGTAAATAACTTATCTCTTTTCTGGGTCGGCCATTTTAGGGTTTTTTATTTTACAATTCTCGAACTAGAACATTAGTTTGACAGCCAATGGCAAGGGTGGGTCATATTATGGCGATAATCGGTCAAACGTGTGGGGGTGGGGATGGCTCAGTAGGCAGATGTGCAAACTGCACGCCGAGAGATCCTCGGTTCGAATCCCACCTGCGGCAACCGCGTTGTGTCTTTGGGCAAGACACTTAATCCCAATTGCTTGCGTGGAGGCACAGTGGCTTTGTGTACTAAGGCGTACTGCACGTTGATGGTACACTTGTCTTCAACCAATGCAAACCCTGCTTGTGTGGAGTTAGTACGTTGGGAAGTCTGACAGTTGCTCCCGTTGCTCGGTGGTTCTCTCTGGGTACTCCGGTTTCCTCCACCCGCAAAACGATTCGACTGGCTGTCGAAAGTGCCTTTAAGCTCCAATAAATAAATAGTGCTAGTGCCAGTAGATGCTCTTTTACTGGGTCTGCCCCCCCCCCCCCCCTCCTGCATTGAAGTGCTTCCTGTGCTCCTGTCTACACCCCCTCCCAATCGATCATCTTCGAGATTTCCCTACACTTGATCTTTAGAAGTGAAGACCATGTTTTGATATCTTTTCAAGGTTCATCTTCTCTTGCAGACGTATCGTTATTTCAAATGTTAAATATGAAAGCCGTAATCAATAATATCATTTCCGGACATGTTTTCTCAAATCTTTATTTTTTTCGTCTCTATCCCTTTGATATAACTAGCCTGTCGATAGAATTTCGCTAACACGTACTAGAGAAAAAAACATTACAAACATTACTTGCATATGACACAACATGTGTCTGATCGATTTCTTGCAACAAATGAAAAGATGTTCAAAGTAGTTATACAATCTCTCTCCTTCTTATTGAATACTCAATTCACGTGCAATATTTCATAAAGTCAGTAGTATGAGATGAGGTTTTCGTCCTTGATCTTGGTGATGTCATTAGGGAATCTCATGCGATGTCAATCCCCTTTAACCCTTTACCTAACATGAAAAGCAGACGACACTTGCAAAAACATTCTTGAATAACTAAATTTTTTCATTTTTTGTCTCAAAAACATAGGTTATGACCCCTCGTTGGAACGAGCTCGACGAGCTCGTTCCAACGAGGGGTCATAACCTATGTTTTTGAGACAAAAAATGAAAATATTTTGAAAATTAATTGGCGATTTTTGAGAATAGCGCTGGCCGGTTTTGGCCGTTACGTTGGGTAAAGGGTTGAATAATGGGTTGACGGTTTGAAGTGAGTTGAAACAGCGAACTTTTCGATGACGTCTCTTTTTTCAATTATTGGTTTTGATGACGTAACGTGGCATGTGGTGGTAGGACGGGTATCTGTACTTATAGAAGCGAGGCTGGTCGCCATGTTTGTTGGTAAAACGCAGACAGTGGTGAAATAATTCTGTGATCATTCAATATTCAAATGAGGATTGTCACGTGGGTGGCTAAGATAAATCTGCTTCACTCGGGTATCTCGACTTGGACATGCGAATCACATTAGGTGGTCAGTGGGGAAAAAACAAGCATCAGTGAAAACACTTCGAATTTCTTTGCGTAGTCAGAGATTTCCCCATCCCCACACCACTCGAGGATAATATTCGCAGAAAGTATCTTCTTGCCTTTCGCATTGTTGCGTGAAAACATCACAAAATACTTGACTTGTAACATACTGACGAGAAAATATTCATAAAACTAATCCAGTTTAAATGGGCTACGACTTTGACTGTCAACAAACACACAAACGTTTTACGAAGCTTATTGTTTCAAAACACGGCAGATCCCAAAACAGAAGGGACATGTCGAGCTCATTTCATTGAAGAAGTAATAAGTTGTGTGTTCAGAAATGTGCTCAAACATATTCAAGTTACTTGAAATGTCTACCCGCACAGTTTTCTGAAAATGTTGCTGTGGATTAGATTAAAAATATATTTTAGAGATTCACTCTCACAGAAGAGTGGAAGCGTTTTCCAATTTGTATTGCCCCGAAAGGGACGGATGCAGAGGTTTGGGGAGGTCCAACTATTGTATTTTTCAATTTGCTATCAGCAAAAATTATCTGAATCATCCACCTGCATCACAAGAAGGTAATTGCCAACATGTAGATTTAGTACTGAGGCTGACTTACTGATTTGGGGGGTATTCCTTCATTCAGCTAATATGTTCTTATGTGGCGCACTGTTGGGAAGGGCTAATAGAGATATTTCTAACAGTGGGTCACATTACTATCATCAGATAAGTATACAGTTATCCAGCCCGAATTGCCGCAATCATGCATTCGCAGCATCAGGTCCCAAAATTAATTCCTTAATAAACAGCCACACTCCAAAGCTCTGACAGCACATTGTTTTACCAAGCTTAATTCCACATCCTAGAGAATGAAAAGTGAAAAAAAGAAACCCCAAATTGTCTTAGTCCTAACATCAACATTTTGTTTAAAAATATATTATTGGCAATATTATAATGAACACCAGTTCTCATATATTTATTTGAACCGCACTTATCTGTAGCGTCAGACGACAGTCGTTGATGCACATTATGAAATGTTCTTTTTCTTTTCGTGTGAGATATTTTGGTTTTCCGTGTTCTCCTTCTCACATCACAAAATTGTCGGTTCTTTCTTTAAAATGTTGATCACCGTACACATGGAATCATTATGCAATTCTTTCAATTGCCAAGCTATGCTATTCTATGCCGCCGTGGACCTATAAGATCTCAGTTTGTCGTCCATCATGAAGAGAAACTCGGAGTCTTTCTTTCCATTAAAATCAGTGACGTCATATTGTATTTTCGGAACTCGAGATCTAAACACTTTTTTGTATCCAAATGTTATAAAAAATATAGATATGATCTAAACTCTGCCGTTCTGCACATCAGAAATGCAACAACAGTTCCAGCCAGTCCAGTTGCCTACTGAATCTTCTAGTAAAGTAAAGAGTAGTTCTATTTCAATATGATATTGTGAACAGACAGATTCTTCGTAAAGGCGAACGCGAACAGTGCTTTCCACTCATACAGTAGCAATTGTTTTCGTTTCGCATTGTTTGTTACAAATGCGTATTTTTAAGGTGATTATGGAATTCCTTTTTGCACTTGGGAGTAGAAATTTTCAATCTCACGTGACCATTGTAGTCAAAAGTGATTTTTTGTTTGTACTGTTCTGGAATGCATTGAATTCGTTTGCTGAAAGGTTTAAAAATATAAGAAATTTTATGAACAGAAGCTTCATATCTGGGGCTTTGCAAGCTGTTATTGGATTTAATGTTGGGGTGTGGGAATTTTACTTAAATTCTACTTCAATTAAAATTCTGGCATGTTAAATAATAAATCAACAGAGTGTGCGTCGTTCGATCTGATACAAATGCTCTCCTCTCGGATAATATAAAAATGAATAAATTGGCTTTTCGCTCACTTTTTCTGTGTTCATTTAAAAATATCACTATTGTTGCCTGTGGACAAATCCATTTAAAACAGTCGGAAATAACTTTTTTATACCACATGAACGTGTTGTATTCTATGTTTCATCAACACTGTGCACATCATGGGATAAAATCTTAGCAATGTCCGCACAAATAATATAGAAAATCGATTGGCAAATGCTTTACAATATTTTTCCTTTCTGAATTTCATTGTCATTGCTGTAAAAGAACAGACATCATTCAAATTAGATCTTTGGTGTTTCAGCGGTTACGGAATTGGACATCAAACCGAAAGGTCCACGGTTCGATCCCCACCAGTGGCAAATGCGTTGTGTCCTTGGACAAGGCTTTGAATCCCGATTATCCTCGTGGGGCCGGCGGCGTTGTGTATTAAGGCGTACTGCATGTCGATGGTGTACTTGTCTTCAGCCAATGCTAACCCTGCTTGTGTGGCGTTAATACATTTGGGGAGTCTGATAGTTGCTCGCCCCTTCTCTTTGGTTCTCACCGGGTACTCCAGAATTCTCCCTATAAAACTGTCGACACGAGGTAACCCTTGCTGTTCAAAATATCGTTAAACCCTAATAAAAATGGATCTTTAAGCGATATGTTTAGTAGAAATGTCAGGTGTGATAATCTTATCAAGAGACAGATTTAACCCTTTACCTAACACGAAAAACAGACGACATTTGCAAATAAAATGCTTGAATAACTAATTTTTTCATTTTTTATCACAAAAACATAGCTTATGACCCCTCACTGGAACGAGCTCGGCGAGCGCGTTCCAATGAGGGGTCATAAGCAATGTTTTTGTGATAAAAAATGAAAAAATAATGAAAATTGGATAGTATTTTTTTGTGAATAGCGCTGACCGGTTTCGCCCGTTACGTTAGGTAAGGGTTAAGTGTTTTTTCTGGACTTATTATTATTTCTTTTTAGTAAAAACGCACAGAAAGCAGAGGCGATGGATGCTCCGTCAAAATGGAGCGGGGGGGGGGGGGGTGAGTGGTGCACAAATTTCCAAAACTACCCGGTTCGGCTTAGTAGTTGGAAATTTAAAATAGTATCTCGGCAAATGTACGATTGTCAGCTATAGTCACTCTTTCAGATGAGCATGTCACGGTATTGTTAGTGTCCGATCTATTACTTCCACATCAACCAGCTTCCAACCCGAAGGCCCGTCAGTCTCCTGAACCTTTTTTTCATTTTTCATTTATTTCCATCATATTTTTAAAAGATTTAGTGGAAAAAAATTGGATTTAACTCCCTTATGTCTTTTGTACAGGCCCATTGTTTGGACTGTATGACAACAGGACATACTTTACTCCCGTCTGTGCTTTTCTTGTATTATAAAGCGCCATCTGTTGCCTGAAAAGAAAATTGAAAACTTGGGAGAAATCATTAGAGTCAAGAAAGAATAGTAAGGGTAAGAATTAGCAGGCCACTACTAACTCTCACCCTCGCTATACTGACCCTACACCATCATGGATGTGTCTTATTTTAGTCCACTTCAAGATGGAGATTTTGTTTCTGAGTATGTTAAGTTTATAGCACGAAAAGTGTTAAAATAACTAATAACTATGATAGTCTTTGGTTGTAAACAGTTTCAATTTATTGGGAACATGATATACAATGAAAATAAACACAGAAACATGGAGGTGACCAGGTATTTTAAAAATAAATTGGAAGAGTCCTCCAAAAAATTATAGGTCGATAACTCTCTGGAAAGCCATTCTGAATGATAGAAAAGGCGAGACATGTTTTTTTAAAATGTTTCTGATTTCTCCATTGAGTTTTAGTTGACTTTTGCTAATTATATCTAATTTTATCTTAACTGGTTCGGTGCTGGACACTCATATCTTATCTTCTTTGAAAAGTTTTCTATCCCAATATTTGGGCTGGATTCGTCATTCAAATACATAATATTATTTTACAAAGCGTTCTAAATATTAGTTTCTAACAGTCTTTTTTAAATGTTGCCTGGCGCAATCCGATAAAACGTAAACAGCAGTTTCATGAGTGGAATACGTTATAAGTTCTTGTTTAATCTGTATACATTGTCTTTTCTGTTTGTCGTGTTTATCATGAGTGATTTATACAGTACATGGAGATGTGATAAGAGAATGTGTCAATACCCGACTCTAAAGAAGGCAAACTGATACAGTTGAACAAATTGCCTCCAGCTATTTGGAAGGAAAAACGGATGGCACATTTTAATCTTGTATCTAGCAGGAAGTGAAGACGACAATTGTCTTGAATAACTAAAAATGTCATTTTCCCACAAAACCACTGCTTATGATGCTTCAATGGAACGAGGTGGTTAAGCTTGATTCTATGAGGGGTAATTAGATATGTTTTGGAGGTCAAATTTTTAAGAAAAGAAATTTGAATAACGATTTTTTGGCGATTAACGCTGAGCGGTATAACCAGCTGTGTTAGGTAAAGGGTTATTCGTGAAAACAAAAGTACGCAAATGTGATTTGATACATGGTCAGCACTGCGGGTGGATATTTGCCCACACCTGCCAGCCCTGCCTTATATCATCATGAAAATCGACTTTCGATAAAGTTATCTCCTTTCAAATTATTAGACGCGCGAGAAAGGCCTAATTAGGAAGCTGTTAATTGTTGAAAAAACGACTAACTTATCAATAGACATAAGCTGAAGTTTCCTAGGTAAGCTAACATTTCGAAATTTCAATTTTTATATGAAATTCCCATACCATTTGGGTTAAATGTTCTGACAGCTTTAGAAAATTAAGGGGAGCTAACTTTTTGTAAATCTCTTCCAATAACGAAAATTGTCCGTCATGCGACAAAATATGTAGACTTAGCAAGGATATCTACAGCACACTGACCACCGAATACTTTATCAAGTGGCCAGTGAACAGCACATTTCTTACCTGGTCTAGCAATTAAGTGGGAGCATTAAATATTGTGTGAATTCCACATTTTCCTTCAGCGTCTTTTGTGACATAAGAAAACTTTCAGACAATGAACCTCCATTGGCGGAAAACATGCTTTTGCGACTTATAATTTTTCAACAGAATACGATATATGGCGTGAGTGGAAGCATCTACCTCTTAAGCATTTTCTTTGAAATTCACTCTACATGTAAATTCCCGTTGCACGGAAACTTTGAGTTTAAAATCTACCGGTAAATTGCCTTGTCTTTTGAACGCTAATTACAGTACTGTGATCACAAAAGTGGTCTTATTCGCGCTCAGCTCCGGTACGACATACTTACATCGTGGGTTGAGGAAACATCAGGAATAAGGTGTTGTGAATTCAAGCCCAAAGAAACCAAAAATAATAACATATGAAAATCAATATTAAGCCCCACAAAGTAGATCTTCTGTTTCTGAGGCCATTTTTGTAAAATTGCATGGGGCGGGCGGGCGTTTGGGTGGTTTTTTATTTTATTTTTTTATCACAAAGAATAGCATATGAAAATCAATATTAGGCCCCACAAAGTAGATCTCCTGTTTCTCATGCCCTTTTTCTAAAATTGCATGGAGCGGGCGGGATGGCGGGCCGGCGGGCGGGCGGGCGGTTTTCGGACAGGCGGTTTTTTTATTGTATTTTTTATCTTTGTAATTATTTCCTTGCCATCAAAAGTTCATGTTCTTGGTTTGTATATGTCTCATAATCTACAGAATAGCATGGGTGGTGGTTTATTTCGTGCCTTGGGTGCAACAAGGCTTTGCAATACTGAAGCATTTCAAAGCCTTGTTGGACTCAAGGCTCAAATTTAGCAATTTTATTGACTTGGGTAAAATATCAGACATAAACCAATTCATTTTGATTTTTTAAGGTTGCATTGGTTATAAAAAAGAGAGTATGCGACAGTCTAAAAGGACGTGAGAAACAGATTTTTTATTTTTTATTTTTAGGCCTTATCACATTCCTTTTTCGACAGATGAGAATTTTTAAAGTTGTAGGGAGAAAATCGGATAGACAGTTTCGACTTTCGATCTGGTCGAAATTCTGAATCTGTATCGTATTAATTCCAACTATTTGTAGTCAGAGATAAAAATTTTAGACAACTCAATTGTTTAAACTTTGTGGTATTGGCCCAGTGTAATCGTGTCTGTTCTTTGTTTATTGTGATTTAACGACACGTTCAACAGCGATGGTCAGTTTTATGGGTGGAAGAAGCTGGGGTACCCGAAGGGAGGCATCGAGCTGCGACGAGGAACTGCCAGACTTTTCAGTTTAGTAATTCTAGGTATGGTAACCAACGTCTGTGGCGAGAGTCATCTAAAGTGGAATCATAATTATCACGGGATGACAAAACTGTACCTTATACTTCTGCTGTGATCGCAGTATAACAACAGATACTGGAAGTGATAGTGTTAGTGTTAATGGGGCTTTAACGACACTTTCAACGGCCAGTGTCACAACGTGTTGGATAAGTTTACGAATGAAGGAAGACGGAGTTCGCGGAGAGAACGACCAAGCAATTGTGAGCAACTGCCGGACTCTTCAACTTACTAACTCAGGGCGAACAGAGTTAGCAGCGGTTGAAAGCAAGTGCACCATTGACGCGAAGTACGCCTACGTACACAACCCCGCCGTGCCTCATCGTGCCCCATCGTGCCCCATCGTGGGCAATCGGGATTAAGTCTAGTACTTACCGCTGGTCAGAGTCGAACCGTCAACCTTTCGGCTTAAAGTCCGATGTTCTTTTTACTGAGTCACCGTGCTTCCTTGTCCAGGCCTGTCGATTTGATGAGAACGGTTACCTAAAATGAAAAGAAAAATGGGTTGCGACAAATTGCCGCAAGGTGACGCGAAATTTTCGGCTAGTTCAATGATCTAGTACGAATGAACGGTGGAATGATGTTGAACATCAGCCAATCATCAGCTGCATAGGTGTTTGCATCTGCCTGAAGTATAGCTGCTCTGTTGGCTACCTACATTACATCTTAAGATAGCCAACAGTTTAAAATGATGTCGAGCATCAAACAATCATCAGCATGGGTGTTTGCATCTGCCTGAAGAATAACAGCTATACTTCAGGCAGATGCAAACACCCATGCTGATGATTGTTTGATGCTCGACATCATTTTAAACTGTTGGCTATCTTAAGATGTAATGTAGGTACAAAATCAGGAAATGATAATAATTCATGTCTCTGTCACAAATGGTGTTTATGGATGCCATACTCTTTTGCACCATGTTAGCCCATGCCAAGATTAGGCTATAATTGCAACTAATTCGTATCTGAATTGTTCCAACATTATTATTCCTAAGGGTTTATCTCATTACCCATAAGAGCAAGAACTTGGCTATGATACAACAGTTCATATATCAGCATAGTTGCCATACATGTATATTTAGATTACCTAACGGGTTACCTGAATCAAGTACAAGGGAACGAACGATAAATTACCAAAACTCAGAAAATGCGAACGATAAATGGGTTATGCAAATTGTTTAAAACAACAGGCCTGCTTGTCTGTTGTAGGTCCTTATTATACAATAGAGTTCGACTGTCAAACTATTGTGATGTATTATTGCAGAGCGCTGTAACAGTGTTCTACAGACCACTTATGATATGTTTTTATTTACCTTCATTAACGGAGATATAACTACTAGTCTTATCAGTTTATTGACAGACTTGAAAGGTTGTTAAGTAGTTTGCTATTAAATAGTTCCGTATTGTGTAATCCTCATGGATCTGTGATTTTATTTGTATGTACTTACGTAACTGTGGACTCGTTATCACTATATTATGCGTTTCCTGTATATGATATCTGGATGTTTGTGGCGTAGATTTGGGAACAACCACACTCCAGCAAGTTATGAACACCGAGCATCGTCTGGACAATTATGGGATTAGATTGGATCAGAAACCAGGAAATGTTATTGCCTTTATCAACCCTAACACGGAAAATTTACCCTGACAGAAGTACATTGAATCTCTTTGTTATTGGTGCAGAAGAAATAACAATATTGCAATTGATGTTTTTGCCGCAAATGTTTTGGTGGTCACACGGTGTTTGAATGTTGGTATTGTTTGCATCTTTTCCACCAGCTCGTTCGACTTTTTGACTTCTAATTCGATTACCTGCTCTTTACTCACTGTTCCATTTTATTCCCGCGGTATATAAATCAGTGGTAGGCGGATATCGTCAACATAAAGTCGTTGTACTCAAAATGTCACAATGAACTGTCATGGGGGCAAGTACGAGAATAAGAACCTATTGTTTCTGATAAGTACTGTTTCAGAAATAACATTTTGGTGAGATAGAGAGAGAGAGAGAGAGAGAGAGAGAGGGGTAGAGAATCTGGGCGAGCGAGTAGTGTAAAGATGGAAGTTTTCTCATTGTCGAGAAGTGAACCCTTTCGCTAACGCGACGGCAATATCCGTCCAGAGTTAATCACAAAAAATCGACATTCAAATTTTATTATTTTTTTTTTTTCATGTTTGGCCCCAAAAAGCTCTCCCTTATAACCTGTCTTTGGAACGAGCTTGTAGAGCTCGTTCCAATGGAGTGCTGTAAGCTACGATTTTGAGCAAAAAGTGAACATGTCTAATTATTCAAGAAGATATTCTTTTAACAACTGTTGTGCTTTCCTGTTTTTTCTTTTATTCTCGGTGACAAACAAGTCAACACAGAATAGGGAAGACAATGCCTAATCCATTGTTTTGTGAGGTCTCAGAGAAAAGAAAGGAAATCGTTGTGGGGACCGAAACTGTATTGTCTAGGTTCTCAAAAACTCGGGAAAACAGATCCCCCCCCCCCCCCCCACACACACACACACACACACATCCTCACTCACCATTACACACACATACCCTCAATCTCACACACACACACACACCCACACTCACCACTGTCCTTTTTCTTGTTTGGTTCTTCCCTCAGGAAAAGACATTTGTTTTTCTTCGGATTTTTCCCCCACACATTTTGAAGGTTCTGATGCCATCTTCGAACTGATTTTCACAGAATTTTGCGCACGCATAGAGTGGCACAAACGTTCCGAAGCGAAATTTTCGATTTAATCCTTCTTTTGCAAAAATTGGCACAAAACTGTCAAAATTAGAGTTTTTTGTCATCTTCACAAAAAGCGTCTTGCAGATTTGTTTAAACTTTCATCACTGTTAGGCCTGTCTGCGACACTACAATTGACATGCAAGAGATATTGGGCTAAGCGTTTGTTAACCCTCCACAGGCTGCCAAACATCGACATTTTGATAATGGTTTTCCATGGAACTGTAAAAATGCATTGGGCAGAAACTGAACTCCATCCCTCTGTATTTTTGTAGTACACCATTCTCTCCAAATTGAATATTCTACACCGATTTCTTTAAATTTTCAATTTTCTCCTCAAACATAGGTAGTGAGATCACTGTCGACTTCTCCACGAAAGCTTCAAAATTTCCTGTTATCTTTATGTTGCGGAAGTCTCGAATCATATCGGTAAAGCGTTAACCCTTTACCCAACACGAAAAGCAGACGACACTTGCAAATAAAATTCTTGAAGCACTATTTGTTTTTATTTTTTGCGTCAAAAACATAGCTTATGACCCCTCATTGGAACGACCTGGTTGAGCTCGTTCCAATCTGGGGTCATAAGTTATGTTTTTTCGACAAAAAATGAAAAAGTAATAAAAATTGAATGGTGAATTTTGTGAATAGCTCTGGTCGGTTTTGGCCGTTCCGTTGGGTAAAGGGTTAATTTATCTCACGTCTAATATAGATTGCATTATACAGAATTCAAGATCTAAGCCAAACAAACCTTGTGAAAATTTTACTTTCTATGTGAAAATAATAACAAATAGAATACCATGCCCGGAATTGTGTTCATCTCGCTTTCTGACTGTTTGCTTGTGTGAATATTGGACTTACTGGAGATATATATGTCATGGATAACCTATAGAGCTGAAACGGTTAACGAATTAATCGATTAACTAATGATCAACGTCTTGATCAATCAAAAAAGTAATTGATCGGTTAACCGTTACTTTCGAACTTCGGTATTATATGGGTTAACAAAGGAACAAACTTGTTCCAAAACAGGCAAACATTGTCACACTGGCTCACATCAATTATATGAGACAGAGTAAAGCATGATAGTTGCATGATGACATACTTGTTCACTTGCATGATCATTATACTGTATCAGGAGCTGGAAATGGTCATTATCAACCCTTCATCAAATGCGGGTAGCAGACGATACTAGCATAATAAATTCTTGAATTACTAAATATTTTCAATGTTTGTCTCAAAAACATAGCTTATGACCCTTCATTGGAACGAGCTCAACGAGCTCTTTCCAATGCGGGGTCATAGGCTAAGTTTTTGAGACAAAACTCGAAAACAAATTAAAAGTTGAATGGAGATTTTTGTATATGGCGCTGGCCGGTTTTATCTATTACCTTGAGTAAAGGTTTAGTGATATAAGACATCAACGGTACGACAATTATTCAGCTACCTATTAGGGCACGTGATTAATCGGTTAACCAAGGTTAATCCATCTGATTAATCGATCAAGAAACCCCGTTAACCGTTTCAGCTATAATAACCTACGAATGTAACATAAACAAGTGTCCTCAAACCTAGTTGCCATTCAACATGTGTGTCATGGCAAGTGTCAATGGCCTTGGTTCGAGGTTCGTCTAGTGGTTTTATAATACAGTTCGGACTTCAGTTGTTACCAAAACGTTTTTAGAATGAGGTTGTGGTTCTTTTAAGTTGCAGGCCCTCGGGGCAGTCAAGACTATTTGCCCAGCCAAAGATTTCGTCTAATGTATGCAGGGTTGCTAACCGAGCGACGTTTACGGGTGTGACCGGAGATGTCTGTTCTGTGGTTCTACTGGTAGTTATATACACAGTGAAACGTGACTCGCCTTGAGCAGAATTACGAATTCATGCTTACTAAGCATCACAAGATCCCGACGAAGGGAGTCAGCAGATCAGGTGGCACGAGGCACTCATTTCCAAAGAAGTGCCTCCACCAGTCCGTTCCCATACTCCAACAAGAATTCTCCAAGCCCAAATGGACGTCGCCCTGGTGGATGTCCTCTGTTAGAAGACCGCGTGATAATCCAGTCAGAGCCAACTGATACTGGTTGAAATTGGATATACATCATGCGACTGTTCGAGTTATGCAAACCAGAGATGATTTAACAGAACACTGCCATACTTTGACAACTAATTGTCAAGTTCTTATCAAGTTAAAATTCCTAACCACCTATAGAGGAAAAAAAACATTATCAAACTTGACACCTCAACATACCAAAATGTACAGTTTTGGTTCCGCTGAGCATAAAGCACGTTATAGAGAGACCTTTCCTATCAAACGCCAAAGTGTAGCTGATACATTGACAGTTTAGTATATAATTCTCATCTATTGGAATGTGCATCTGTAAGCGCATCTGGCGTTTGCTTAGAACAATGGGTATTTTGATTGATAAGTAGTAATAACGCAGCTTGCAATTCTCACCAGATCTCCTGTGTTTATTAGTGTAACATAATTTAATATTCCCCTATTCTACACGAGTATATTCTGTCTTGCCGAGTACTTTTAAGTACTCTTGTATTACTTTATTAGAATTTTCTGTAGGCTCTAATGACCCCTTTAACACTTTACCTATCATAAAATCTGTCACCGTTGGCAGAATTTAGTAACATATGTAGGCACTTTATGTGTGACTTTCAGTTTACATTCGACTTCCAATATCCCAAACAGTGTATAAAGGGGTTAACTCTTGACCAGCTGAGTATTTTCAAGATATTTTTCATCAAATCTAGTTATGGCTGCTGTGAAGCAGCCATGACCAGATTTGTTGAAACTTCATCTCAACTCAACTCAACGCAAGACTCCATTGGTACAAAATCCATTCAATTTACAGGGGAACGGTTTGATTAAATGTGCCCAAATTATACTAATTTCTGAGGTAAGAGAACGCCTGTGTTCTAGGCAGGGATATCCGACAGCAGCATGCAAGGAGTTAATTCTATCTCTTATAACAACTAACTTTTTTTTAAAATTGAAATTCAGTCAAATAAACTACACTATCAACTGTCATAAGAAGTGCAGAAGGTCGGACTGGGCCAGGATGCAGAGCTGTATACCTGGTGAACTCAACCCAAATCAAGCAGACCTAGGAATACACCTTCACCCTATTCCAACCCATTCATTTCCATAACAGTCAACTGCCACCTTAGAGAAAAAGATGGCGACCCCATCAATGAAATTGGTCGACCGAAATATGTAGAACATCAACGCGTGCTGTTCATGCGTATTAACATCATGTTTCACCGTCGACATGATGTCACAATATGGCCACTCAAACGCTTTACAATTACTCTTAACCCTTTAAACTCTAGTGGTGTCTTCTAGGCTAGTTCGATGGCAGCAATTAAAAGAGTCCATATTCATTATATGGAGTAGACCAATCAATATTTTCAACGTGCAGCCTCGGGGCTGCACGCTGAAAATAATGATTGGTCTACCCCACACATTTACTGAACAGCCATCCCATTTAATGACGTTATGACATATCATGTTCCTGGCCGGAAAAGCGGCCGCAAGGGTTCAAAGGGTTAATGTAACATCCGCCACACAGGGCGCGTGACGGTGGTATGACGTAACTTTTTCCACACGTTTCTTTCACCCAAAAAGAACTTCTGCAGGATTTACTCCTTTTCTTTACACAAGCTAATTCAAATAATTAAGTTTTTCTCGCGTTTCGCAGTATAGCGACAAAAAACTTGTCTAGAAGTACCGGTAAATTTATTTTAACACAGAGATAAATGATTGGTTTCTGATTCAGCGAATCAGAGGTCATAGTTATGTCACGTGATCTAAATTATGGGGCAATTGTGGCGCGATATTCTAGTCAGTTCTAGCAAGTCTCTCGCTGTTAACGCGGCGATCTTTCGATGAATTTTTAATGGAAATAATTTTGTTAAAACTACTTTCAAATTAATTCCTCTTGACCAGAAGTAACAGAAATTTCATTTTATGACTTATATAGTTTGCAGGTCTGGGCATCCTATCTGGAGGTGGCCCATTAGCAGAAGCATCAGATACAGGTTTCCAGAGTGAATTTTGTCTTATTTTTATCTTTGCTTTTTCCTGGCTAGTTGGGTTGTCCATTAAAGAGTTTGTCGGTGAATTTTGTGATGTATTTGTTTTTTATTCAAACCAACTGTCTATTGAATAAATGCCGCCATCCATTGCGTTTACGCTTGCTAGTCGGCAAAACGTTATTTGCGAGTTAGTTCTGTTTACATTTGTAGTTGCGTTTAAACTTTGGATTTTGTCAAGTTGGTGCTTTGGGCACCTTAATAAAATTAAAATTAATATCAGTAAGAATACAAAATATAACAAAACAGTAAAAGAAGTTTTTTTTCATAAAATCCAATTTTACATAAATTTGCATATTAATTAGGCAATTTGCATATTGATATGTTGAGGAGTAAACTATTCCGGTTACCATGGTGCCACAAACGGCGTGGTTACAGTTATTTCCGTCTGTCGATATATTCCTAACATTCTACGACGACCACGCGTTTATTTGATCTTTTGGCGGTCATAAATTTTAATGTTCCCCTCTGGTCTTCTTTAATGCAAATGCTCTAAACCGTTGAAGCTTCATTCACATAATATTCTCTCGATATATTACAATATGGGCAATGTACTTCCTGGTTAGAGCATTATGAACAGTTTGGTTTGACATATTATGTCAAGTTCAAGTGTCCTGGGATTCAGAGTACAAGCGACATGTTTACAATGATAGATATCTTTACAAATTGATAAACATCAACCCTCTCAATCTGACTCTCTAAATGCAATCTACCTATAAACTACTGTATATTGCGAAATTCTCCAGTCTGTTGTACTGGTGTGGAAAGTTAGTAATAATTTAACCCTTTACCCAACGAATCGCCCGTATCCTCCCGCGTAATATGCAAATTCAGCAGCAGAAAAAATATTATTTTTCGAAAAATTTCAACAAAACCATATCATGTGACCCCTCTTTGGAACGAGCTCGTTCCAAAGAGGGATTACATGATATGGTTTTATTGAAATTTTTTGAAAAATTTAAAAAATGATAGTAGTATGTCGCGTACGTTTGAGGACCCATTTGGATGATCTCATGGATGGTCTCATGTGACGTCATAGTCACGTGCCCCAGTGCCGCCATGTTGTGTTGTCATGGTAACCCGCGTGAGCGGCCATCTTGTGACGTCATCCCCATACTGATACGTGGTGTGAGTGCGCATGCGCAGCGCATGTTGTTAGGGTGATACGTGTTTCCGTCGTCCATTTTGTAAACTGGAGGCCACCATCTTGGTTTCTATGGTAGTACGTGATTGCTACGTTACCCAATTTTTCTGCAGTGGGACGGGGGTATGTTCAGAGAATGTGTTCGATTGAATCGGAGTAAATCTAATTACCACAAACAACCCGACAATCCCTCCAAATCACCAAAATCCACCCCAAATCACCAAAATTGACTTTATTTGATACGGATTTCCCATTTTATAGGCTTAGCACGTAGTGGTATAGTACCGAGAGGGTACCGGTGGTGTGTTCGATTGAAGTGGAGTAATGTTCTGGTTCGGATTTTCCCATAATCCCTTTTTGGATCACATGACGTTTTTTCCCCAATAAATTGTATAAGAATAGCACGTAGTGCTATAAGACAAATTTACCCACAATCCTCTGTTTTTTTAATCATTATTTAAATTACAGGTGGGGCCCATATGTGTACATGAAAGCCTTAAAGCTAACTTCAAGTTCCACCATATACTCATGTGAGGATCTACCCATATAACAGAATCCCTTTTTTTGTCGTATGAGGTTTAATTTACTATCCCTCTTAGCCTCATTTCGGTTTTTTGAGGATACCTTTTTGGGTTTGTAAAAAAATAACACAATTTTTACAATTTAATTTCTTTTATTCAACAACAAAAATACATCTTTTTATGGTATGTAAATTGTCAGATATTCATAAACAGTCTTCCTGCAGATTGGACATCTTCTCAGTGGTTTACAGCAGTCTTTGCACAGGCACAAATGGTTACATGGTCGAGGAGCGACATTGGCTTCAGCTAATAAACACACGCTACATTTTGTCCTCCGTGAATCTTCTTCTTGAAATGATGTGTCCATTTCTTCTTCTTTGATGTTCATTTCTTCTTCTTGAACTTTTTCAACTTCCATGAATTCAGGTGGTAAATTATGAATGTAATAACAGTCTGGAAAATATTTTCTGTGTTCTTCTATAACATCATCTTCTGTTTCCCAGAAACGAGCAATAATACCACAATGAAAACACTGAGTTCTGTTTCCTGTCCCCAAATATAGGTATCCAGCTTTTGTCAGTTCATTCGGGGTTTTCACACTTTCACTTTGTAACATGAATTGAAATGTCTTGAGAAGATTTTCCTCCAATGCATACTTGATGTGTTTTGGTGGTTTTTGTTCTGTTGTATTTCTTATTTTTTCTTCTCCACGTAATAACTGCTCCAGTACTGGTGGCGGAACATCACGAAAATACGTTTCGAATGAAACGCTCATTCTCTCTACAAAGTCTCTTGGATTTCTTGTTTCTTGGTTTCTTGATTGATAATCATTCAGTGCCATCCTGATCAAACATGGAATTGTGAACATTCTTCAATCCTGTTTATCTTCATTCTTCTTTGGTTTTCTTTCTCTCTTTGGTTTGGGTTCTCCTATTTCAAGGCTTCTCTTCTTTGCAATATCCACTACTTTAGTCACTTGTTTCCAATCTCTTGTGGTAAACTGAAACACAGCGTCGTTCTTGAACAGCTGAATCTGTAAATCGTTGTGAAGTTTGAAGACGGTCATCCTTCTTCTTTGGCTGTCGAAACACAAGTGAGCTGAACACCAAGCGCCCAAGTTTTTTATAGTTTTTCTTCAATATATCGACATCTAGCGGCTGGTTTCCTCTATAACGTCATTAACCAACACATCATTATCCATTAGATCAGTCGTAAACATGTTGGATATGGTATGCATTGGTACGCCGCGACAGCGATGTTTCAAGTAAAACAGACAGTATTGTCCACATACTGGCAATGGTCCTTGAAGGCGTTTTGTATTATACTTCTAATATCTGGAATTCTTCTTCAGGAAATTCTCGAATGGTCTGTGTTGTGGTGGTAATCCATAGGAATCAAAGAGCCATCCAATGTTCTCCTTTTCTGTGGTCTGGATCCGTGTTGGCTATCAAAGCCACTGGTCTGTGATCTGGTAATCTTCTTGGTAATCTGTTTCTTGCAAATACACCCAAACATATTCTCTTCAAACATCTATCTGATCGAAGTGCATTCTCTAACTGCAACGTGTTCATGTTGAGTAATCGAAGATTACTTGTCTATTCTTATCCACTTGTATGATGTTCCGGAATTCTGCATACACCAGTACGTTGATTGTGGTTGGTAATGGGTTTCGAAATGGACTTCTAGTCTCAAGGTTCTTCTCTTCACTAGATCGAAGTGTTGTCCATGTGATAGGTCTGGAGTCAGGTCGAATGCGAATAGGATGTGTCCATTTATGTACTCTTCTCGGCTGATGTGGTTTCCTTCATTCTTATACATTTGTCCAGTCCCTTGGAACAGGGTCGCATAACATCTCGCCACTTCTTGTTGTTCTAATCTATATTGTAATGGTTTGGCTGGAATCTGCTGCCTATCCACGTACAAAGACAAGTAGTTGATTTTGTAGTTCTTGAAATTATATGGATTCT
The DNA here is from genome assembly GCA_031216915.1 of Pictodentalium vernedei. Classification (NCBI taxonomy): domain Eukaryota; kingdom Metazoa; phylum Mollusca; class Scaphopoda; order Dentaliida; family Dentaliidae; genus Pictodentalium; species Pictodentalium vernedei. The sequence continues at coordinate 358,619,172 of CM062293.1, forward strand.
TTGAAAACTTTCCATTGAAAGCATCGTTGTCTACACATCCCACCACGATGCGTTTAGGTACTTGGCCTAAAAATAAGTTTTCTTGTGTAATGCTCAGATTTCCTTTCGGCACTGAAAACACCTTGGTTTCCACACGGTCGATAGGATATTTTGCAGTTGCTTTTGTTAGTGCTTTCTCGTGAGCCATTCTCACGAATGATTGGAGTGTCTCTTTGCGTACAAACATGGATACATCTAGACTTTTGATCTTGTATGTATCGGCATCGGCCATCAATGCGAAAGCATCTTTGGCTGTATTCCTTTTAACATGAACATTAACTCCATTCAGCAAGTAACGAGTTTGGAAAAACATGTCCACATGTAATCTTCCAGTTATGTCCACGATTTTACTTTTCTCTATAAATTTCTTTCGAAGAAGAAATCCCTTGTTATCATCTTTCAAATCTTCCATGTGTCCGGCCGTATCCTTGTACCATAATGCATTAGTCAGTTGTGACTTCCTGGCAGCTGGTCCATAACTTAACAAAGTTTCTATGAAAGCTCTATAGTGATAAGTGTTGTTGGAAGGAGACACCAGTTTTTCATTCAAGCTGATATCGATTTGATTAAATAAGGAATGCATCCATAAATTGACTGGAAAAATTCGACTTTGTAATCTTTGAGAAAATTCTGAAATTTTCTGTTTAGAAATTCTTTGCCTTGATCTATTGTAATTTTTCTGGTTTACGACCTTGTTTGAAACTTTTAGTAAACGCTTTTACTGTGGAATCACCAAGTTTGTTTTTGAGGGGTATGACCCAAGCATATTTACTAAATACATCTATACATGTCAACAAAAATTTTATGTTTTTGTTGAATTTACTTATGTTTGAAACATCTACCAAGTCAGCTTGCCATTGTGCATCGATACCACTAACTATGACTTTCCTTCTAGGAAATGTACGACGAACAGGTTTGTGAAGAGTGTTTGTGTCTTGAGTCTCTAACCATTTTACAACTTGTTTAGTTTTTTTCTTGAACGCTCTACGAAGAGCGCCTACACCACCAAAACTACCAGGCGCTTCAGAATCATAGTATAATGCTTCCATGACTGCTTTGTTCAAGTGTCAACTCTATTTATACCCTTTTTCGGTCCACTTTGGCGTTTCTGTTTTCTTTGGTTGTTTAGGTTCCGACTTTATCGGTGCCTGTTTCATAAAATCCCAACGTTCTTGATGACCACTCAATTCTTGGGGTATGTTACTATCTCTCAAAGCTTCGGCAAACACTTTCCATCCCTTAGGTTGGAAAGATTTTCGTCTTCAAAGTAAATCGTTTAGAAGATCTTTTACATTCGACCCTACCACTGTTTGATCTTTGTAGACTAATTCACCCTTCCCATTCCAAGATATATTTGGGTCACTTCTAATACTATTCCCTTTCTCTTCATTGTCATAGGTACAGAATCGAGAATGTCTTCGTCTTTATTATCTTTCTCGAATTCGACTTTAATTGGTCGAGGAGACATTACCGTTTATTGAAATGTCAAATATCTTTGTAACATTTGATTATATTGAGTAATCTTTTCATCAGCTGAAAAAAAGGGGCATCGATAATATCTCTCATTTCTATATCCAGTGATGAAACAGCCACTTCATTCGGTTGTCTTGGAGTCTCTTGTAGACGTTTCAATAACCTTGGTTCTACCAAAGCCATCTTCTTTGCACATTCCATCATCCACAAATACCTTTAACAGCACCCAATAGTACAGGAGGTAGCAATGCCCCCAAGAATCCCCCTTTCTGCAAGATTTGTCTCCTCTTTTTGTCAGAGGTACCTTTATTTGCCACTGCCCTCTCTAGTTGTTTCTGACGAACGAGTTTGGTTCTCTGAGCTTTGGTCAGAGGTACTGCCCCCTTCAGTATATTCGAGGCACAGTCACACAAACAAGTAATCAATTCTTTGTCTGCATGTTTTAGTATGGATTTGACGAGTGTGGGTTTCGATTTAATGAGAACCTTGAGAAGAGCGATGTTGCACTTGAGACGGTCAGACATGCTTCTGACTTGAGTCAGACTTTTTGCTCCCCTTTTATACTTTTCGGAGGTACACATATTGGCTTTCCCTGGAAAAAAATTGACTTCTTAATCTCATGTGTTCAGGAGTATCTTGTTTGAGATCTTCGAAAACTTCTCTCAGAAACTTGGAATGACCAGAATACATCTGTGCTGCCAAGTGTGAGATCTGCGAACGATCCCTAGGATTTTTAAACAAGATCATGTAATGACTATTGAGAGCTACAGTCCTATGGACTTTATTTTTGTCGAATAAATTTTGAACAGTGTAGATCACACTAATGTTACGGTGATGACTACCTTTAGTAAATAATCTAGAGACTCGAACATCTGCATCGAGCATCAGATCATCCAATATGACTAAACTATCAGATTTTAATTCTTGAGGGAGCCCCTCTACGAATTCTACTTGGGGTAAAATATTGTATAATGGTTGCCATTCACAATAACACCAAATGATGTGACTTGGAACAGGTGATATAATATTTTGAATGTTTTGAATAACCCGATTTACAAAGGATGATTTACCACTACCCGTGGGACCACACAATAAACAAATGAATGGATGCTTCCAACGAGTATCTTTGTTGTTTTGTGTGGGTACTACTTCCGTTTATACCTTTTGGGAAGGTGGCCCCCACTGAACGTGGGTACTGCTCCCCTTTTATACCTTTTGGAGAGTTGGTCAATGTGACCAGCATCCAAAGATATTTAGCATTGGTGGCCCTCTGACTTACTGGCTGGGGACAGGTTAAGTTTGTTTGATATTTGTTAAGAAGATAAACAACTAATAACTTAGGCGTCGTTACCACCTTTTTTTTTCTTTTTTCTTCATTTTTTACTTTTTTTCTTCTTTTTTTTTTATAAAAAACAAACATCTATTTACAACATTTATTTACATCTTCAGACTGAGTGGTTTCGGTCATGAATTCAATCACCAAATCGATAATACAACGTCTCTGTTCATTTGTGAGAGGTTTCTCGAACATATCTTCATACTCTTTCTGTACTGGTGGTGGATTCATTCCACAAGTATTATGATGCCACAGTAGATGGACATCATTCTTGTTAACTTGCTTCACTAAAACATAAACATGTTATAATTTTCTCTTCTTCAGACATCTTTAGGCATACATTATGCTGAATCTGACTTGGGTGATCGATTGTACATACATAGCATTTTTCTTTCACTACAGCGTCAATGTTCTCTTCGATATAATGAGCATATGCCAAGCAAAGTTCATGTTGCAAGCGAACTTGCCTGAGTTCACAATCAATTTATCAATTTCATCAACGATCAGTGGTCGTGATTGGGTTACTCTCACTCTGGTCTTTTTCTTCTTCTTCAAAGGTGGTTCCTGAATTGTTTTTTTTTTTTAAGTCTCCGTGGTTAGTGGGTTTAGTAGGTTTAGTGTCTTCTTGAACTTCAATTAAAGTTGTTTGTTGGGTTTTGATGGCTGCACCTACTTCTTCTATTTGGGACTTCAAGGCATTCCATTCTTCTAAACATAGAGCAATACCAGTCTTCGTAGGATAAGGTTTCTGGTCTTTTCCCTCACAGTATCTTCTGAGATGAATCTTCAGTTCACCCTGGTACTGGGTGACGTTAGCATAAGTCTGCTTGGTGCCAACTCGGAACATCTTCTCTGGTCAATGGTTCGATCGTGAATGATGCCATGTCCATGCTTTGCCTAATCTTATATATCTTTGACGGACGTGCTTGAAAACATCACCCCAGTTCAACAAATTTTGATTAACTTTTTGATTCTTAATTGGGGTTTGTGTTTGCTTCCTATAGGATTATAGGTTGAAGTTGGGAAATTTAGAAAATTAGTATAGAAGTCAATGGGAAAGAAACACAATGAGAATATACTAATCTGATTGGTTGATTAACTTCTGATTGGTCAGTTTGGCGATCAAACTGCAATCTTGATCCTTAAACTATAGGATATGGCCCTCTGCATTTTATACTGGCTTGGGGCAGGTAAAGCTACAAACATCTGTCCAATGGAGATAAGTCAAATAGCTTGAGTGCATTCCCACCCCATTCGTATCCTTAAAAACAAAAGAAAACAAAAACAACATGTCCAACTTAGCAATTCAGTTTTCTGTCATTAAAATTTCTCATTTCTTTGAAATATTCACAACAGAGAATTTCTTAGTAATGATGATGATGATGATTTATTCCTTTGGTTATACAATAGGGGTAGTCTAAAAGACACCAGGAATCAATGTTTTTTAAGATGAAACTAAAAAGTTTTGAATGAAACTAAAAAGCTTGGAATAAAGAAGTATCATCTGGTTCCAATAGGTGTAACCTAAAAGATACCATGAATCAACATTTTTTAAAAATAAATGGAACTAAAAAGTTTTGAATGAAACTAAGTTTTGAATGAAACTAAAAAGTTTGGAATAAAGAAGAATCATCTGGTTCCAATAGGTGTAACCTAAACGATACCATGAATCAACATTTTTTGGAATAAAGAAGTATCATCTGGTTCCAATAGGTGTAACCTAAAAGATACCATGAATCAACATTTTTTTTTAAATAAATGGAACTAAAAAGATTTGAATGAAACTAAGTTTTGAATGAAACTAAAAAGTTTGCAATAAAGTCTCATCTGGTTCCAGTAGGTGTAACCTAAAAGATACCATGAATCAACATTTTTCAAAAATAAATGGAACTAAAAAGTTTTGAATGAAACTAAAAAGTTTGGAATAAAGAAGTATCCTGCACTTCCAATAGGGTTAGCCTAAAGTATACCAGGAACATGATGATGATGATGATGATGATGAAAAAACTCTCTGTATTAGAATAAATAAAAAATTTTTTTAAAAATCTTCACGCCCGAAAAATGTATTGCCTTGTAAGACTTGCCATTTAGTTTTTTTTATGACTGCCATAAAGGACTTTATGAGGACTGCCATAAAGGACTTTTGAGAATGCCATATAGGACTTTATTAGGACTGCCATAAAGGACTTTAGAGACTGCCATTTAGGATTTTATGAGGACTGCCATAAAGGACTTTTTAATTAGAGAGAAAAACTGCCATATAGGACTTTAGATAATGCCATATATGACTTTTTAGTTAGAGAGCAAAACTGCCATATAGGACTTTATGAGGACTGCCATAAAGGACTTTTTGATTAGAGAGAAAAACTGCCATATAGGACTTTGTGAGGACTGCCATAAATGACTTTAGAAAATGCCATACAGGACTTTATGAGGACTGCCATAAAGGACTTTAGAGAATGCCATATAGGACTTTGTGAGGACTGCCATAAATGTCTTTAGAGACTGCCATATAGGACTTTAGAGAATGCCATATTGGACTTTAAAAATTTGGTGAGCCTAACATGATTGAGTAGACCACAAAAAAAACATTTCGGTTTTTAGGAATTTTTCGGTCAACTGAATAGGACTTTTTGTAGGCAAAAGCTAGACTTTGTTCAGGTTGTAGAAAATATGACACTCACTCAATTGTTTCTTCTTTAAATCTCTAGTGGTATGGTGCTAACTCCATCTTCTAAAACTCTTCGTTTTGGGTAGAAATACGATAGTCCATGTCTGCTCTGCTGGTAGGTATACATAGTGTTGTCATTCATAACAAATCCTCGGTTGATGCCAGATCCACTTTGTTGAGCCTTCAAAACTTCCAGATATTCGTCTTTCGTCAAATCATTGTGGCGTTTGCTGATTCCTTTACAACTAAATTTATTGGTGGCACCGAAACAATAATATGTTTTACTACACAGTCCAACAATGCCCGTTCCTTGCCATTCTACCTTGAACAAGCCTGGGGGTCTCCTGTCAAAACGCTTTCTTTCTTGGCAACATGAGGGTGACAGTCATCGTTTGCCTTCTAATTTGGTTTTCACATAATTATCTCTGTGGAAATCACAACACTCTGATGGAAACCACTTGTGATTCTCTTTGTAAAACTCTACTCTCCTCCCTGGGTTGATTAATTCATCTATGGATGGTGACGAGGTACATAGATATGCAGAATCTGTGTCCATTTCAGCATATTCGAAATCTTGGCGGTTGATAAAAGTATCGATGACATCATAATAGAACTGAAGCATCCGGAGTTTCGCATACTGATAAACAAAGAATCCGATGTGAAGTGGCAGATCCAACTTGATGGTCTTCTTGTTCAGTTCGACTTCATATAAAGTTTCATCTAATGGATTCAAGGCTCTGAAGGACATGTCATTTACAGCTTTGGTGACTTCTTCATTATTGCAATAGCACACACGTCGAATGCTTCTCTTTGTTGGTAACGGTTTTGCCATATCCAGAATTTCCCAACAGCTTCATGGCAACGATCGACTTGTCAGGGTCAATATCTCCTTGTCTTCGTGCTTCAGATACTTCATCTCCAAATTTTTCAAAACATCTTCTTGGTTTATATTGGATAACTTGAAAGACGTGGTCAACTTCTATACCATTCTGGAGGTACCACTGCAGCAAAGGGGTTGGAAACAACATTTTTTCTGCTACATAGCTTCCGATCAAACTTCTACGGGGTTTCTTCATCATTCCATTCTTCTCAGCAAAGGACTTCATGTGTTTGCCAATATCATCTATCGAAATATCTGTATTCTTGAAGATAGGTGTCATCTCTTCAAATTACTCTTTCAGGTGATCTGGTTCATGTATATCACATTCAACCAAACCAAACAGTTCACCGGATCGGACTTCACTTTCTTCAGTACTTCTTCGTCTGTCATTGCACCATCTATTTTGTCTGAAAAGTTCTCTTTCAGGAAGGCTTTGAGCGTGGCATCGGTCTTCTTCATCTCTCTCCACTCACACTCCCAGATTTCAACAAGTTTATAGCCCAAATCGGTGATGTACTTTGCGTTGGTATGGGTGTCTTGTAGCAGTTCTTTCGTGGGTTTATCTCTGCCTTCATTATGGATGATAGGAAGGTCATTCTTATCTTTCATGCAGGTATGTCCGTGCCAGAAGCAGCCATGGAATTGGTATACAGTCTGTGTCTCTTTGCACCAACCATCAACAGACAACTGTCTTCGACCAATCATTTTTTCAGCTCCGTTAAACTAATGTCTGATGTGGATGTCATCTCTCATCGATTAAAACTCTAACCATTGTTCGGCCATTTTACCATACTTCATTGGATGTTCTGGTTTAAACTGGTTTTCTTCACGAGGTCTAATACTCCAAACCGTTGGTATCTCTTGCATTAGGCACCAAAGATATAATGCATTCGCATCAAAGCCTATAATACTTCCACATGGTTTTGCATCTTTGCATATTTTGCTTCTCTGATTCGGGTAACATCTTTCTCGTGGTACCGGTTGAAGATAATTGAAGGTCCACCAACGATATTATCTTTCACTAAGTGATGCAGGTCTTTGTTTTTCTGGTTAAATAACGTGAAGTAGGTGTCATCATTCATGGTCTGAAACAGGTATTTCAACGTAAGGCCCGGAACACTGATACCATCTTTAAACAAATCGATGTGGTGTTCTTGGTAGAAAGCAAACTGCCTGTCAACTGCTTCAAGGAATGGTTTTACATCTCGGTTATTATACCAGATCAGAAAATCACGGAAAGTTGTCATCTCCAGTTATTTCCATACATGCTGGCAGTAGTGGTATTCTTCATTGGATATGTTTTCTTTCTTTAGAGAAATGTAGAAGGCTTCATGGTCAGGTAGGTGGTCTTGATCCAATTTGTCCAAGCTGTCGATCCATTCAAATGATAAAAATCCCTTCGTCACGGAACAGCCAAATGCTTTCAAAAACTTGTCATAGCTGAATCCTGGAGCGAGGTAGTTGCAAATATCAACAAACTTGAAAGATTCTGTCGAGACGCACAAGTAGCTATTCGATTTCTTCACTGCAAACTTGAGTGGATTCTGTCTCTTCGGGTATGTCATCAGTTCACGCTTGACTACATTCATATCGTATTTTCCAGAGTTGAATCCGATGACGGGCACCACTTGCAGGTAGTCTTGAAATTTCGTCTCCAATTTTTGTAAAGGGTGCATCTTGGATGTATCTTCTCCAGTAGCTCTGGCTTCTGCTTCCAGCGTTTCATCAATTTTCTGAGTTTAAATAAGGTCCAGGCATGATTGGTCTGCATAAGTTGGTCGCAATGAGATGAAATAGCTGCGAGGTATGTCATCATTTCTTCAACACGTTCTTGAGAATTTCCATTTGTAATAAAACACTTCGGTTCTTGGTATTCTGGAACATTACTATATATACTCACACTCAGTGGTCGGTGTTCTGTTTCCCATATCAGTTTATCACTGTCGGCAGGTAGACTGGATTTGACAAAGTAACTTTCAAAATCAAACGTTGCACGGTATGGATAAAACTTCTTCTCTTCAGGCACTTCTATACCTTCATCTTCTAACAGATCAAATACGGACTGGGATAGATGGTATACACCGCCAACATACTGGTACTTCACTTCATCTGTACATGTTTTCTCGTGACGGTTTATTGCCCGGGAGGTCTTCCATAATTTGCCGCATTTGCGGCATTCAACGGATTTGCAGTATTGGTCTATATCGATGATGTAGCTAAAATGGTTCTTGTAGACGTTCACATACATGGTGTCCTCAAACTTTCTATGAGATCTCTGTACTAATTTGGCAACAGTTTGGTCATCATCATTCTTGACAAGTTTATATACTTGAATGTTTACTTCAAAACATTTCTCCAAGTCGGGTAATTCGGCTAAAGTTACTCCACGGAATTCATTCTTTGGCTTCTTTGGATACTTGTTGTACATGGCATCTGTTGTAGTATTCAAATTGTGTGCTGTTGATCCACTCTATAGAGCTACACATCGGAAGATACACAGATTGTCTTCGTGGGTGAACTGGTGATATTTATCTTTCATCAAAGCATTTACTGCTTTGTTCTGGAGAATATAATCGGGAAGATCTTCTACCATTCCAATTGGGTGATCTTTCAGCTTATTCACATAAAATGTGACGTTGGTAACTCTCTCCACAAGCCATTTGGTGTTGGGTCGTTTTAACTTGGCCCATTCCAGGATATCTTCTTCCATGACATCATCTAGGAACTCTTCAAAGTCTTCTTGGCAGCATACTAGTTGTGGAACATCAAGTACCCGAGCGTTGTTCTGTGATGGATGGTAATACTTCAGTTCATTCGTTTCATTGTGTCGCAGGATAAAACCAAAACTAAGATTAATTTTATATCTTAAGTGTTGTGGCAGAAATACGGTAGTCATCAATTCATCAGTCGTCATTTTCAGGTTCACATCGCTGATCCGGTAGTTATACTGGTCCTGGATTCTTCTGTTCATCATATGGCGAGTTCTAATAGAACTCCAGTTATCTTCGTATATGGTCAACATCTCATCGGTCTCTTCTTCGAACATCATATTTTTGTCAAAATAAATCGGGTCAACATCATAACGGGTGGTCGTCGTGGTCCGTGGTTGTTTGGTTGGTCCTCTCTTCGGTTCATCGGTCTTCCTTTTAGATGGTGCAGGAACTGGTCGGTGGGCGACGCTCTGGTGCCTGTTAAAATGGAGTAGTTGGTTAAACTCCTGGCCGCATTCCATACATGTATAGGTCTCCAAACATTTCAGATGTTGATCCAGCTTTTGCTTTGAAGCATAACTCTTGTTACCGTTGGTGCAGTGGTAAGTCTTCTCTCCATGGGTATTTCTGCGATGGCGATCTCGATTCGTTTTTGCAGTAAAGGTCTTCCCACACTCTTCACAGGCATAAACATCAGTCCTGGTAACGGCAGTAGCAGCATCAGACTCCATCTTCATAAAATTTTTGCGAAGGCAAAATTGCTATAGAAAACTCTCTAGCGATGTGTTCAGTTCGAAGGATCGAAACAGAATGACGCGACGTTACTCTCCTCCGGAATTTATATCTACGTGACGGACGTTTTTGAAAACGTCACGATGTCACAGCGTTTTTTCATCGATATTTTCATTCTCGATGGGCGTTTGTGTTTGTTTCTTATAGGATTATAGGTTAAAGTTGGGAAATTTAGAAAATTAGTATAGAAGTCAATGGGAAAGAAACACAATGAGAATATACTAATCTGATTGGTGGATTAACTTCGCTCTTATTGGTTAGTGTAGAAACATCTTGATCCTCATTAATTTTATTACTTAAAATCATCTAATTAGGGGAGTCATTCAATGAAATTGCAAAATATAGACCCTAACAATTAGTTAGGGAGTCAGTTAAAGATGTTACTAAAAATAGAGCGTAGGAATTTATAAAAAATATAGTTCCAAGTAGAAGCAGAGGATTCTGGTTAAGTTTGTCCTCTAGCACTGCGTGCTACTTTTATACAATTTATTGGGGAAAACGTAGGGGCACGGTGGCGTTGTGTACTAAGGCGTACTGCACGTCGATGGTGCACTTGTCTTCAACTAATGCTAACCCTGCTTGTGTGGAGTTCGTATGTTGAGGAGCTGACAGTTGCTCGCCGTTGCTCGGTGGTTCTCTCCGGGTACTCCGGCTTCCTCCCCCCGTAAAACTGTCGCGATCATGATTAGCCATTGTGCATAAATATGTGACCTTAAACACCAATAAATAAATAATAAATTGAGGAAAAAACGTCATGGGATCCAAAAAGGGATTATGAGAAAATCCGAACCAGAACATTACTCCACTTCAATCGAACACATCCCCGGTACCATCTCAGTTCTATAGCACTACGTGCTAAGCCTATAAAATGGGAAATCCGTATGAAATAAAGTCAGTTTCGGTGATTTGGGGTGGATTTTGGTGATTTGGAGGGATTGTCGGGTTGTTTGTGTTAATTAGATTTACTCCGATTCAATCGAACACATCCTCCGAACATACCTCGTCCCATTGCAGAAAAATTGGGTAACATAGCAAAGACGTGCTACCATAGAGGCCAAGATGGCGGCCTCCAGTATACAAAATGGGCGACGGAAACACGTATCACCCTAACAACACGTGCTGCGCTTGCGCACTTACACCACGTATCACTATGGGGATGACGTCACAAGATGGCCGCTCACGTGGGTTACCATGACAAAACAACATGGCGGCACTGGGTCACGTGACTATGACGTCACATGAGATCATCCATGAGATCATCCAAATGGGTCCTCAAACGTACGCGACATACTGCAAATGATATTTAAAATAATAAATTTTGAAATCGTCTGCGTTGGGTAAATGGTTCATCGTACAGCTTGGGGGCATGGTGGCTCAGGGGTTACAGAATTGGACTTCAAACCGAAAGGTACACGGTTCGTCTGACGTCAGGCGCGAAGTATTTGAAATGACGTTGCCAGTTTCGTAAATATTTTATCAACGGAGTGACATGCAAACGTCTTCATTTTTCTAGATTTTTTACATGGGCGGCAGGCGATATTCCGAATTAAGGGGTTTTGAAATTACAAGTCAAATTACGATTTGAAGTAAAACGGACCTTTATCATTTATTGGTTATTTGTCCAGTGACCTCAGTGGTTACAGGATTGAACTTCAAACCGATTGCCCACATGGGGACACGGTAACGCTGTGTACTAAGGCGTACTGCACGTCGGTGGTACACTTGTCTTCAACCAATGCTAATCCTGCTTGAAAGGAATTAGAACGTTGGGGCGTCTGGCAGTTGTTCGCGCTCCTGTGAGGTTCTCTCTGGGTACTCCAGCTTCCATCGCCCGTAAAACTGTCCGACTCGCGGTGATCCTAGCTGACGGAAGTGTCCTTAAACACCAATGAATAGATAAATAAATAAATAATCGAACAGCCCTATAGCATTTTAGAATTAAGTTATCACTGATTCCTCTATCCATCTGGATGTGTAATAAATAAATAAATAAATAAATAAATAAATAAATAAATAAATAAATAAATAAATAAATAAATAATCGTACATCCCTATAGGATTTTAGAATTAATTATGACTGATTCCTCTGTCCATCTGGGTGTGTATTAAATAAATAAATAAATAAATAAATAAATAAATAAATAAATAAATAAATAAATAAATAAATAAATAATCGCACAGCCCTATAGGATTTTAGAATTAAATTATCACTGATTCCTCTATCCCGCTGTGTGTGTTGTGTTGTTTACTAGAGGAGTGCCAACATTTGCTTAACGCAAAATTAGGGGCCGTCGAAGCTTCAAAATTTGATTTGACTCGAAACCGTACAAATGATTCAATTCGATTCGAGTTGCGCTGATTTGAATCGACGAGTTGTTAGCAAAATCCTACCAAGTGCCTCCTCTTGAATTGTTCTTCTTTCATCAGATCTCCTGTACAGGACAACCCTCCTCCCCTCACCCTCCTGTACAGGAGGCCTGGTGAGAGAAGAAGTGTTCAAGGAGGTACCCCTTCCGAAACTACTTTCTTTCCGTTTTCGCACATTCCTCTTTTCGATAGATTTGGCCAAACTGTTGGGTGGCCGCTGTATACGGCACTTGAGTGGAGACTGGCCATATTTACGGTTGTTCGAGGTGCAGCGGGGAGATTAGATTCGAGATTCGATTTGATTCGAAATTCTCTGCCTGATTTGATTCAGGATTCGGTTCTATCTGTAATTCGAAATTTGCAGGGCCCAGCGCAAAATATTATGCCAACGGAGTTGAAAGTGTTAAACCGTGTATTTTTTAAGTATGGGAACTAGGAAGTTAAAGCTGTTTGTATTCTTAATTGTTCGAAGGCATTTAATTTTAATGATTACCTCGCCTTGAAGTCTAAATTTTTAAAACGCTAATCCTTTGTTTTAGAATTGGGAATTTAAGTTAGACCACCGCAGACAGACGTTAGGCGTCACTAAAAACTACCAAAACGTTTCATTTATGCAGCAGAATTTTTGTTAAATATTCCGATTCTTTTTAACCCACATATTACAATCAACACTGCAAGTTGTGGACCATAAGCAATGTTTTGAAAGACTAAATAGAAAATAAAGCTTAATTAATAATTGTACACATTGATGATTGAAGAGGATTACCTCGACTGACGTTTGAAATGACTTTTGAGACAAGACCCTGCCGATCTGAAGTTTCCGGTCGAATTGAATTTCGAAACGAATCTCAAGCCTCAAATTCATTCAAAGCTATTCAAACTTTAATCGTCTGCATTTTTCCGAACCATAACTCCTGAGTGCTATTAGGATCGAGCTCGATGGAGTACTTACCCTTTATTATTTCTCTAAGGGTAGAAAATAGTTTTCCACTACATCATTTCACCCTATGTTGGGCCAAGAGTGTGTATCCTCTATAGGTGAATGTCCAGGGCCTTCTCTGGCGACAAAAAAATTTAATTTCTTGTGATGAATTGACGGTGACATGGTGTGAGGTTTGCGGCTCGGAGATTATGCTCAACCGAGACGTGCAGCGTCTCGGTTGAACATAAGCTACGAGTCGCAAACTTCAGACCATGTTACCGTTAGTTCATCGCAATAACATATATATTCCAATATGACCCTACCAACAGCCCCAAACCCACATCGCAAACTGAACAGAGCAACTTTTAAAGTTCAGTCAGTAAATAAACTTATCGTGTACCCCACGACGTCGCTAGATAATTTATCTATTTATTGCAGTTTAACGACAGTTTCAACAGCCAGGGTCACCTCGTGTCGGACTGTTTTTGTGGATGGAGGAAGCCGGGTACCCGGAGAGAACCACCGAGCAACAGCGAGCAACTGTCAGACTCCCCATCGTACTAACTCCACAGAAGCAGGGTTAGCATTGGATGAAGATAGGTGCACCATCGACGTGCAGGACGCTTTAGTACACAGCGCCACCGTGCTCCCACGATTAAAGAGACCCACACAGGAGCGCGAACAACTGCCAGACGCCCCAACGTTGTTACACAGCGTCACCGTGCTCCCATGTGGGCAATCGGGATGAAGTGCCTTGCCCAAGGACACAGCGCAGTTACTCCTGGTGGGGATCGAACCGTGGACTTCTCGGTTTGAAGTTCAATCCTGTGACCACTGAGATCACTGGACAAATAACCAATAAATAATAAAGGCGAGATCACTCCATTTTATTTCCAATCGTAATTTGACTTGTAATTTCAAAAACACTTAATTCGGAATATCACCTGCCGCCCGTGTGAAAAATTTAGAAAAGTGAAGCCGTTTGCAAGTCACTCCGTTGATAAAATAATTGCGAAACTGGCAACGTCATTTCAAATACTTCGCGCCTGACGTCAGACGCTAACATATGGTACTGGAGCCGTAAACACAGAAAACATCTAGCAAGCCCTTGTCCAATTAGAGGGCGGGGACTTTACTCTTATTGGAACATAAACTGTTCATGCCAGTTGAAGTACCCTGGGTATTTGTTTAACCCTTTACCCAACGTAACGGCCAAAACCGGCCAGCGCTATTCTCAAAAATCGCCAATTAATTTTCATTATTTTTTCATTTTTTGTCTCAAAAACATAGGTTATGACCCCTCATTGGAACGAGCTCGTCGAGCTCGTTCCAATGAGGGGTCATAACCTATGTTTTTGAGACAAAAAATGAAAAAAATTAGTTATTCAAAAATTTTTTTTGCATGTGTCGTCTGCTTTTCATGTTAGGTAAAGGGTTAAAGGCCTGTGTATCAGAGAAAGAGATGACAAAACTTACACAACTTTAACAAAATGGCCCAAGAGGTTTTCAGGGTGAGAGTGCTTGATCCAGATTTGTGATTTCATATATGTATAAATGGTTGACATTTTTCAGGAAAAGTGGGGGACAAATGACCTCCACCCCAAATAACCCCGTCTCACGACTACGCTGCTCTGTGTTCATTGTGATTTGCATTAAGAACATCCGTAATCCTGTGAATATTTAAATACAAAAAGTACAGTTTTCTTGGCACTAATTTGGACAAGACCGAAATTCCACTGTCTCAAAATACGATCCCCATTATATCTCGCAGCTGAAAATCCAAATTTTACGGACTCAAATACTTTATATGTATACACTGATGGAACATTTTGAAGGCCTGGCCGAAGGTATAGCTAGGAAGTAGTCGTACACGTCAATATTAATGGATGGTACTTTAGTCAATAGTACTGGTACAATGCCGCAATGGAACAAGCCTGCTGTATAAGCTAATGGTAGGACAGATAGACCATAGCCAGTAGTGGCCTTGGAGCTTTGGCGACAAGATGGAAACGGAATCCCATTTGTGGAATCCCTTTTTTGGAATCCCATTTGTGGAATCCCTTTTTAGGAATCCCATTTTCTGAAATGAGGATAAGAGTCGTATTAAAAATCCCTCAATGAGGTCTAATTTACTACGACTCTTATCCTCATTTGACAAAAAAGGGATTCTCCAGAAGTAATCCCATTTGCGGAATCCCTTTTTAGGAATCCCATTTGTGGAATCCTTTTTTCTGAAATGAGGATAAGAGTCGTATTAAAAATCCCTCAATGAGGGATTTTTAATGATCCTCATAACCTCAAAATTCAATGAGGCTATGAGGTATAATAAATGAGGACTCATTGAGGGTTTTTACATTGCCCTCATGGCCTCATACGACAGAAAAGGGATTCTCCTAAAGGTATCCTCGATAGGTATCCTCGAATAATACAATACCAGGCCATAGGTATCCTCAAATACTGAAATGAGGCTAAGAGTCGTAGTAAATTATACCTAATTGAGGGATTTTTCAAGGTCCTCATAACCTCAAAATTCAATGAGGGTATAAGGGATAATAAATGAGGACTCATTGAGGGATTTACATAGCCCTCATGGCCTCATACGACAAAATAGGGATTCCATAGCCACGGGTGTTTCCCAAAAATGGGATTCCATGGGATATGGCCATTGGATACAGAGGTGATGAAAATCGGATACGACTTCGTTGTAATAAGGGGAGATAACTCTGCATAGAGATTATGGGGGATGAAGCAATCTGATTGGTTAGTTATAATCTAGATAAATGAAACAACAAGAGTACGCGGAATAGGGCCACAACTAACAAGAATAGACCAGAAATTGCTAAATATAGCAATAATAAGGTAAACTGTTCCAGTTGACAGGCTCTTCTACGCTACTGGAGTATACTCCAGAACAAAGAAACATGGCCAGGTAGAGGAAAACTATTGCATATATAGATAGAAACAGAGAATTCTGAAAGAATTCGAAATAGTAAAAGTTGGGATAGATTTTGGTGATTTGGAGGGATTGTCGGGTTGTTTGTGGTAATTCTACGAATCGGGAAATTACTCTTGTACAAAGGAACATACCCTCCAAACATACCCCGTCTTATTGCAGAAAAATTGGGTAACATAGCAATCACGTGCTACCATAGAAACCAAGATGGTGGCCTCCAGTATACAAAATGGACGACGGAAACACATATCACCCTAACAACACGCGCTGCGCATGCGCACTCACACAACGTATCACTATGGATATGACGTCACAAGATGGCTGCTCACGCGGGTTACCATGACAACACAACATGGCGCCACTAGGTCACGTGACATGACGTCACTTCCGAGGTCCTGCACCGAGGTTCTGCCAATGGGTCCTGTTGGGGAACATGACATACTACTGGCGACGTTGCCGCCCTTCCTCCTCTTAATAATAATGTCAACTTTTATTTTTACGTCCTCTGCATTTGGCCAGGTCCCGTTTTGTTTCATCTACTTTTTCCAATCAGAATAATTCGCAAAGTTAGTCAGGTCACCAAAAACATTTGATACATCGGTTCACACTTTCCAGATGCTGCAGTCTTTGATGCCATTCTCAGAAACTTACTCGGGGTGTTTGTAAAGAAATGTTATATGGTGCTGATGTTGCTATAGAATCTTTTAGCCGTGATGGTATTTTAGGAACCATTTAATTTTATAAAATTAGGAAGCGTTATGAACCTGCTCGCTCGGGTCTAACCCTTTACCTGACAAATCGCTTAATATGCAAATTCAGCAGTAGAAAAAGTTATATTTTCAAACATTTCAACAAAACCATATCATGTGACCACCCCCCCCCTCCCCATCCCCCAATTGAACGAGCTCAATGGAAATATAATTTTTAAAATAACAGATTTTGATATCTTTTGCGTTGGATAAAGAATTTATCCTCTCCATAAATGGATAAAATAAACTGATCCCTCGTGCGAGAGGTTCCGGGATAGATCACATGTTGGGAAAGTCCCTGAGGTTTGTGAAAGTGTGTCGGACACATGTCCACAAGACAAAATTCATCAACACCAGGAAGGAAAATGGCAAAGTTGGACTAAAAATCTTGAGATGTTTTTCAAAATTATTTGTATATGTCAATTCCGGTATTTAAATATATCGTTCTCTTTTGTTTTCCTATTTTATTTTTATTGTTACTAAATATTTGATATGTTTTTTTCTCTTCATTAACCCTTAAGTCCACACTGTGGGGTGGACTCATTAACCGTATAATAAATTGTTTCAGGTCTGAGCGTAGCAAAGGAGCAAAAGGCTGTAGTACTCAGCGGCGTCTATATTTCCTTCTGTTCTTCTTCGGAGGTGGCTGCTTAGAAAGTGATACCTCATCTGACGGGGTTGTTGGCGGAGTGGTGAAGGACATGGTTGATAAAGTCTAGTCCTTGCCGCTTCTGGTGAGTTTTTGGTTGTTGGTTGTTTGGTGTTGGTATTCGTACATCTTGATGATTTTATGAGTGCGCATTTCACCATTTCTAGTCGTTACTTGATCGAACTTTAGCGGTCAGAGGGTTTGGATTTGTTGTAGCAAAAGTGATCGCAGTTCCTCATTGTAGACCGCCTTTCCCACGAATGCCTCCACGGATTCCGCGGTGCTCGTCGCCTGTTCAGGATTCCGGTCTGGAAAAGCTGGAGGAGTAAGAGTAAGAGGTTTGGATGGATTGTTGTCCTGCCCCAAAGACATATCACTCTCCTCCATTTCCTCCTCTGACGAGGATTGATATGAGTCAGAAATAGACCCATCTTCTGACGATCCTGTGTCCTCTGGGCCCTCCTCCTAGTAAGTGGGTACCGGGCTGGATGTGGACCGGTCAGGAGTGCCCAGTGTCGATCTTTCCACGCCGTCGCTTGCCTCCCCTCCCCCCCCCCCTTCCTTCTCCTTATTTTTCTTTTCCAGGAACTCCGTCATTCGGCGGGCATCACGTCGTCTGGAGAAGGGTCCTTTCTTCCTTTTCTTCTTCTTTCTTTCATCTATCGGATTCCGGTGGTTAGAAGTATCATCCAGCAGGGACCCCCCACGAAAGGTGCTACACCTCTCCAAGAACTCTGGTTCTGTTATTCTGTCAAAATCCACTCATAGGTGAATTTCGCCTTTGCACACTTGGATACTAGATGTGTTTGCAAAGGCAGCCTTTGATTAGGGTGCGTTCATCTTGACAATGTTTTAGATCATTGTTGGCTATCTGTACAGGCAAGACAACAATAATCTAGAAACACTGTAGCTGTGTACTTGTATATACGGTATTTATTATCATAAAATTAATCCGACGACTTGAGGGTTAATCCTTTACCTAACCTGAAAAGCAGACGACACGAGCTCGTTCCAACGAGGGGTCATAACCTATGTTTTTGAGACAAAATATGAAAAATATAATGAAAATTAATTGGCGATTTTTGAGAATAGCGCTGGCCGGTTTTGACCGTTACGTTGGGTAAAGGGTTAATCAATTTCTGTATTCACTGTATGACTGATTTGGAACTTGTTTTCCTGATTATTTACATGGAATTTTAGTTTGAAAGATATTGTTTCCGCTTTGATGCAAATTTGCAGTGGACTTTGATTCATCGTTCTCTTCATTCGTCAGCCTCATGTCAGCAAGCTGAAAATACTGATCGATCCAAGTTCTCCACAGTGTTAATAACGGTAGATATAAAGAGGATATTTATGCTATTTTAGTGAATATTCGCTAAAATAGAGTAGTGTTTCTTTTTATTATATACTACTTGTCACTTTACTGTGGAATATTCAACCCAATTCGTATGTTTCAAAACAAAAACAAAGATCAGCTGATCGTCCTTTCAAGCCTGTACTACCCAAATCACTCAAACATAAAAAATAGTCCCACTTTCCCACGATAGTTTAACCAACTAATTGTTCAATTCACAGATGAAATTTACTAATTATAATACTACAAATGAGAATATTCTCATATTTTTCATTAAAGTTAATTTTTAGAACATTTTTAAGGTCAATTTACAACAAGGAATTTGGAATTGAGGGCCCCGACACATCAAAAAAAAAAAAACTCTGGGAGAATCGATCACCAGGGTTTTTCGGAAAAAGTACGCAGTTCAAGGCTCAATATCACTCTCGGAGTCGCTTTCTATATATCCAATTAGTTTGCTTTATTGTTATTATCTAATTTCTTAGTCATAGAATCACCGGAACGGTTTGGAATAGCATGAACTTCAGGTACTGTTGGTAAAGCCGGCACTGAATCGCTTGTAACAGTATTGAAGGCGAAGTGATGCGCCGAAGGGTGACGTCATTTAGGAAGCTACTGAGGGATATTCCGCGTTATCCATCAAGTCGATGGATATCGAGAAATATATTTTAGATAATTTACGGTAATTCACAGGCTAGCATTTAATAAAAGGCTATTTTATATTTTGATGTGCCATTGACATTTTAACTGTCTGCGTGCACACAGCTTTTCTCTTGAGAGTTTTTGTCCGTATCCCGTCCGAAAGCTCCGCGTTAGCATCGACAGACTGAACAATGAATACAGGTTTGTTTCAGTGGAATGGGTCCACAGGGGCGATTGCGGACGTAATCGGGCTTGCGGATACAATCAGCATGGTTTTTGCAAACGTAAGTGACACTGAGTCTGTCTATGGATACGATTGGCGAATTTGCGGACACAGTTGTCTCGCGTTTCGCGGACATAATCGGTGTGTGAACACAGTCTGCGTTTTGCAGACCTATTCGGTCGAACCATTCTTCATTATCCAGGATAGAAAAAACTCAGTCAAATAGAGATGTTTTTGGCCGACATAGGGGTTTTTCGTTTATTATGACCCATTGTTAAGTACTTAATGCATGTTGAATAGCTCATCGGACTTCTACACTTTCTGGTAACAATTAATGACTCATAAAAACGAGCTTCATATTTAATCAAATACTTCTAACAAATAATTCAAATAATTCTAAAGGTATGCAATAACTGATGTGTATTAAAAATGTTCAGAAATGGGCCATGAGAGTAAAAAATGTACCTTAAGTCGGTTAAAGTCTCCATGTTGACTGCGTGCAAATGATGTATACTGATGCACCTACACAGTCGTGATTTGACATGAGGCGCATGCTGTCACCGCGTATGTACTGTAGGGCACAGTTGTAAAATAAGCTTGTGTTGTGCATAGAGATACGCATTCCATTCAGGCTAGATCATCTCTCGTAGTATTCAATGTGAGCCGTTGGCACAGACATTGCATATTAGCTTTTGGACTTGCATCCCAATCTTTTAAAAATTAATAATCTCAAACTAGCTGCCATTCGTTGATAAAACTACAGAGTGAACACAAAATTGTAAAAACAATACATCGTGCTGCAGTATTAAATTATTACCGAACCGCTAGTACAGTATAAAATAGATATGTCTAATTTGTTGTAATACTCAAAAGGATGATATCGTCCCGACACTCGGTGTTTAAAGGATTAATGAAAACAATTAGCCCCTGAAGTGGAACAGAGCGTCATCTGCAATGCTTTATCATTGCAGATGACGCCTTGTTTCACTGAAGGGACGACGTGATAGGAATTACTGCCTGTTAATCCCGGAAAGTGTTCTATCGAACAGCATAAACTATGCAAGAACGAACGCTGGTATCTGACCTTTTACCCAGTCACAAGTTGCTATTGGAATGGGTTAATACTGTTGGGGCAATTTTGTTTAAGTCTGCACCACTGATGTATAATACTAGATTTCTTGTAGGATTTGGGCTAATAAAAGCATTGTTCAAAAACGTGGGTGTTAATCTCACATTTCTTTACAGATAGAATTCTAAAAATGAAAGAAGCACGGTGGCATATTTGTGTCCTTCATAGAACCAGTACTACTACTACTTACTACTACTACTACCACCACTACTACTACTACAGAAGACAAGTACTGCTATTTATATGGGATTAAAGTAAGTGAAACTAAGAAAGTTAAAGCTCCTGTAACCAATTTACTTTTTATTGTCAAATAACAATGTACAATCACGTAAGCTATACTCAGACGTACTGATTGGGGAATACATCTCGGAAAACGTCTCATATTTAACAATAGTTCCTAATCGCTCCACATCAGGGTCTTACCTGAAAAGAGACACGTGTTCTTTGCAAACTGGTATTCGTCAGTTAGAACGAGGTTAGAGTAGACACATTGTTCTTTACAGAAAATAATATGGCTGGTATTTATTTATTTATTGGTGTTTAAGGTCACATACTTATGCACAATGGCTAATCGTGACCGTGACAGTTTTACGAGTGGAAGAAGCCGGAGTACCTGGAGAGAACCACCGAGCATCGATGAGCAACTGTCAGGTCCTCAACATTCTAACTCTGTTCAAGCACCGCTCAAGCAGGGTTACAGCGGTTGAAGGCATGTGTACCATCGACGTGCAGTACACCTTAGTACATGGCGTCATCGTGCCTCCATGTAGGCAACCGGGATAAAGTGCCTTGCCCAAGGACACAACGCGGGTCGTCCCGGACGGAGATCGAACTCAGGACCTCTAGCATAGAAGTCCAACCGTCTACCACAGAGCCACCGTGCTCCACTACGTAGAGGATAAATAGAGAGGAGAGAAAGTTCCACGTCGATGGCCGTTAGGCCCGAGACGGGGTGCTATCTCTCTCCTATTCAACATCAACGAGTTATTTATCCCACTTAAAAACTTTTTGTTGCTGGATAGTTCAATATATATATAAATATCCAAAAGTTAGCTGTTGGATATACAACTATCCAACTATTGAGCGTGGCATAGTCAAACTATATACCAATGAATAACAATGGATGGGCCAGTAAAAGTTTACCACTGAGCCACTGTGCTCCCTTGTCTGGTATTAACGAGGTGGTTATTTTGTCATTAAGTTAGAGAACTGAAGCTGTTCGCCACATGGGTTCCCGAGATAAAAATTCGTTGTGGCACAGAATATTCCAAATTGAAAAGGTGGAAGTTCGGCTAAATACTCTGAATCAAAGTCAAAAATCTTTCAGACATTTCTACGTACATAGCGTGGTAGATGGACAATCACCAAAACACCTGCGGAGTGGCAATACCAAATCAAAACTCATGTTCAATGAGATAGTCTAAACAACACATCGAAAGTTAAAGCCCCCTTTTGAATCTGAATGTTCAGCATACCTTAAAATCTGTCTCGATTCACGAGTTCAGTTTCGATTGTCGCGAGCTCCTGTTGCAAGAATCAATTTTCAGTTCTTAAATATTTTGAATCTGAGAGTACTGTTATAGCCCTGTGAGTGCAATATGTACATATGCCATAGTGAAAGACAAACGTCATATTTTTTAAGAGAGTTTATCCTTTAAGGACCCAGTTTCCATTTTGTCGAGCTTCTCATAACGTGTGTGTAGAAGACATGTTCCAACATACAGGCTTTTGGTGGTCTTGCTGATGGAAATTACTGTATCGTGACAGTAGATCTAGTGAAGTCTCGGCTTCCTTTACAGGCTTCACTAGACACCATTGCTAAGTGAAGTTTTGTTACCTTATTAACCCTTCACCCAACGTAACGGCCAAAACCGACCAGCGCTATTCACAAAAGTCGCCAATTAATTTTCATTATTTTTCATTATTTTTTTGTCTCAAAAACAAAGGTTATGACCCCTCGTCGCGCTCGTTCCACAGAGGGGTCATAGCCTATGTTTTTGAGACAAAAAACATAGTTATTCAAGAATTTTGTTTGCAAGTGCCGTCTGCTTTTCATGTTAGGTAAAGGGTTAAGACGGGGCAAAGATACAGCATTCTCCTTGCTTTTTAAAGCTAATTTTAAAGTCTACGACAAGAATCAAATGAACATTTTGCGCGAATAAAAGGTGATTCCCATTGTTGTCCTTGCGACAATCATTTGCGCGAATTCATTCAGATTCAATTCAGATGAATTTTGTGCCCTGTTCCAATCGAAGAAACACTGCTTGTATCTCATGCTCGTGCACTGAATTTGAGTTATTTTGAGATGGAATTCCTCATCGCCTGGAACGCAGTCCCGCGATATCAAATGAAATCATTGGGAAATGGTATCACTTGGTGGAATCAAACACGCATTAATACCACCCCACAATACCGCTTGATAATATGAAGCATCTGGTGGATCAGTAGTACCAAGGGGGCTAACAAGAGACCTACAGGGGTGTGTACAGCCTATGCTACACTACTGTTCTAACTACCAAGCATTACCTCCGCCCCCACAATATCACTAGACCTACCATAACGTACTACCTATATCAGCCATATAATAAAACAAAGTAATCGGTTGGTTAATAGTACCAAGCACTAACAGCGGGCCTACAGGGGTATATACCGCCCATACTATACAACCGTTCTAAGCTACCAGGCATTACCCCATGACGCATTAGATGGATTAATAGTACTAAGGGGTAACGTTGGACCTGTATGGGGTACAAAGCGTACATCCTATACTACCACACTAGGCGACCATGCATTACACTCAGCAACCCCACAATACCGGCTGGCCCAGCATTACATACTACCTATACCAGCCATGCGATGACATAGAGCATTAGGTCGATTAGCAGTACCAATGGCTTCCGGGGGGGGGGGGGGGGCACAAAGGTATATATCGCCCATACTACACTACCGTTCTATACTAGGAGGCATTACCCCCCCCCCCCCCTCCCCGCCCACAATACCACTCGACCTGCCATAACGTACTCCCTATACCAGTCATAGAATAAAACAAAGCAATCGGTTGGTTAATAATACCGAGGACTAACAGGGGACTTACAGGGGTATATACCGTGCATCCAATACTCCCGTTCTAAACGATTATAATACTACCTGACCTAGCATTACGAACTACCAATACCAGCTATACGATAATACAAAGGATTCGGTAGGTGAATAGTACTAAGTGGGTAATAGACCAACAGACCATCCATCCTCTACAGTCAATCTAAACCAACAAGGACTATCTCGCAATACCGCACTGGGCGACCATGCATGACCCCCTTCCCCACAATACTGCCTGACCTAGCTATAGCAGACATAGGATAATATGAAAGCCCCAGGCCTAATATATACCAACATGGATATATACCACTACTACCAGATCACCCCCTCTCCCCTTACAAGAAGTCCGACACCCCGACCCGAACAACGTTATGCCAGATTGTATAGTGGACAACAACAGTGGTCAACGCCTCTATGACGTCGCGTGTACATCATGATGTCACGACGTCAATAGCAACGTCAACCGTTTCGCGGAGAAAAACTTTCAAGAAAACTCACCTTCCCCTTCAATTTTCCATCACATACCCATAATGTATACCCATGCCCCTGGGTGTACATATTTCACTATATATACTATAGTATACTATATATGCGGCACATGTTCCATTTTCCGGATCTAGCTGGATGGAGCCGAAATTTTGCAACGAAAAGGTTGTTCCGGCAAAAGGCTCCGGTTCCTATGGAAATTTAACACTAGCTGCTCCGGCAAAGCTCCGGGTAATTAGGGACGATCGGGTACATTCTATACTACTCATGTTATTTATTTATTTCTTGGGGTTTAAGGACAGTTTCGACAGCCAGGGTCACCTCGAGTCGGACAGTTTTATGGGTAGGGGAAGCCGGGGTACCCGGAGAGAACCACCGAACAACGGCGAGAAACTGTCAGGTTCCCCAACATACTAACTCCACACAAGCAGGGTTAGCATTGGTTGAAGACAGGTGCACCATCGACGTGCAGTACGCCTTAGTACACAACGCCACCGTGCCCCCACGTGGGAAATGGGGGTGAAGAATCTTGCCCAATGATTCGAACCCAGGACCTCTCGGCTTGCAGTATGCACCTGTACCTACTGAGCCACCGCACCCCCGGACAACACGTTCACTTTACTGAACTGCCATATCATTTACCTACAATACATGTTCACAAGAATATATGGCTAACTAGATTGTATCTGTAAGTCAGTTTTTAAAAGTTTAACCCTTTGTCCAACGCACACAATATCAAAACTCATTATTTTAATTATTTTTTAAAAAAATATTCATAAAATTTCGATAAAACCATACCATGTGACCCCCTCATTGGAACGTGCTCGATTAGCTCAGTCCAATGAGGGTCGCATGGCATGGTTTTGTTGGAAAATGTTCCCCAAAAAATTCAACTGCTAAATTTGTAACCTACGCGGTTAAACAACGGGGTAATAGTTTTGATGGCACTGAAGGGGCTTTTGAATAGAATGTTTCATGATGCTCTACTGAGAAATCCGGAGCGCGGTGGCTCATCGGTTAGTGGATTTTGAACTGAAAGGTTGAAGGGTTCGATCCTTACCCGCGCTATATGCGCTGTGTCCTTGGGCAAGACACTTAATCCGATTTCCCATGCGGAGCTCGGTGGCGCTGTGTACTAAGGCCTACCAGCCGTTGGTGTGCACTTGCCTTCAGCCGCTGCTAACTCCGCTTTTCTGGGTTAATAAGCTGGGGAAAATGACAGTTGCTCGCCGTTGATCAGTGGTTCTCTCCGCTTCAACCGCCCGTAATTTGTCCGACAAAATATGACCCTGGTCGTTGAAAGTATCGTTACATCAGAAGAAACAAACAGCCGAGTCGTCAGTTTATATTTCATCACCAACGATCAGGTCTTGTTATCAGAGTTTTTTAACATGGTAACGCCAGATATACCGGAGAGAATTAAATGCACAACCACACGTTACATTCCAATTGTGGTTTGGTGTATTACCTGAAATGTGAGGTTTGCCATTAAAAAGAAGAAAACTAGTTGATTATACAGAGAGTAATCGCTTGACTGGACTGGATACATGAAATAATTCATGAGAGGTGAGGGACGTTGTACAAACACGAGTGCGCGAATGCGCACGAGTGTTTTACAATATAGTCCCTCGCCTCGAATGAATTATTTCACGTAACCAGTCCAGTCAATCGATTTCTCTGTTTATTACTTTTCACTATTAACGATAATTATATTATTTAATCCTTTACCTAACGTAACGGCCAAAACCGGCCAGCGCTATTCTAAAAAATCGCCGATTAATATTAGTTTTCATTATTTTTTTCATTTTATGTCTCTAAAACATAGGTTATGACCCCTTATTGGAAAGAGGTCGTCGAGCTCGTTCCAATGAGGGGTCATAACCTATGTTTTTGAGACAAAAATTGAAAATAATAGTTATTCAAGAATTTGTTTTGCAAGTGTCGTCTGCTTTTCATGTTAGGTAAAGGATTAAAAAACAAAAAAAACAATGAAGTCTCCATTACACCCACGGCAAAGCGTCTTCGTTTGCGTGAACGGATACATGACCCAATTGTTGATTGCATCATTCACTTGTTAAGTTATCGTTTATAATCAAACCGGGAAATCCCAGTAAATCACTTTGGAAAGTAATAAAAAACTATCACATCGCTACGAGCCTCACCCGTCACTTGCACGAGTGATCGTTATCCAAGCACCTTATTTTCACTCGACAGTGTCGGATCTGTTCACCGCTGACTTTGCAAACACGCTAGACACCTCTGCCTCATACTGTGAATGAGCGCACGAATCTAATCTTGACCAATTTGATCCCATTCCTGCAGAAGCATGTTGCCTTACAATTTCTAACTACCCTTCCAGCGCACATAGCAACACGCATACCAGTTTGATATTACCCTTGAGCATGGGCTGTCTCACGATATATTCTACCCCGGGTCATTGTACTGACGCTTTTAAAGTGTATAAAAGTCGCACAATAAACAGATATAACGGAGAAATGTACAGCTATTTCATGCACAACATGTTGCAAGTCAATTTGTGGTTTTCAAGACAATACTCCAGGTACAAATACCATGAAACTTCAACAACTGTATTTTTCCGAATTGTATTTTCTACAATGAATATAAATGACGGAAATGAACCATTAGCATTTCAAAAGATATAGCAATTTGCCACTGGCAAATTGCCAAATCTTTGAAATTGCTAATGGTTCATTTCAAGTAGTTATTTTCATAAATAGAAAATACAATTTTGAAAAATACAACTGTAAAAGTTTTATAGTATTGGCTCCTGGCCTTCTTGATCTGAAAGTTCATGGTTATTATTTATGTATTTATTTATTAGGGTTTAACGGCACATTAACAGCCAGGATCATATCATGTCGGTGACAGTTTTACGGGCGGAGGGAGCCGGAGTACCCGGATCGAACCACCGAGCAACGACGAGCAGCTGTCAGCTCTCCAACATCGTAACTCTGAACTCTGCACAGCGGCACAAGAAAAGTTAGATTGGTTGAAGACATGCGCACCATCGACGTGCAGTACGCCTTAGTACACAGCGTCATCGTGGCCCCAAGTAGGCAATCGGGGTTAAGTGCCTTGCCCAAGGACACAACGCGGGTGCACGAGAAAGTTCATGGTAGCCAAGGGTACATTTTGACACTTTCTTGTGAAACAATTGGGGTGCATGTCTTACATTTTATAAAACTTTCTGCCAAATGTACTTTCGAAAAAGTTGGGAAACTGTGGTAACTGAAAACTTTTTTGTGTGGTATATACTTTGCTAGGAACCAGTCTATTTTTCATCAAATGGAATTCAAAATATTTCGACAAGATTACAAAATATTTTTTTCGGGGCCTTTGCTGGACTTCGAATGAGAAAGTGTTTTAAATTCTGGTGACAATATTGTTGACCATGCCGTTGAATATGGCTTATCAATACTGCGCCCATTCTCCTTCTGATATTAGTGGCAACATGAAGAAAGAAATTTGATGTGAAACCCTTGGAGTATTATGGTATGTCTGCCTTTCGATAACAACCGTCATATTAAACGGCAGGTCGTCCACATTTGCTATCGGAAAATTGATAAAACGTGGTTTTATCAAATATATTTCCAAAGAAATCCTGCAAGAACTAATATTTACCCGGGAAATATTTACCCTAACCTTTTGAACCCGAGAGGCCGCTTTTCCGGTCCAGGAACATGATACGTCATAATTTCATTCGGTAGGGTGGCTGCTTAGTGTATGTGTGGGGTAGACCAAATAATATTTTCCACGTGCAGCCCTTAGGCTTCACGTTGAAAATATTAATTGGTCTACCCCCAAATAATGAATATGGACTCTTCCAATAGTGGCCGTTGAAATGACACGGCACTGAGATACCACCAGGGTTCAAAGGGTTAAAGTTAAAATCGCCTATATTTGTATCTCTGACGACAATCGTGGACACCGTGTTGGATATTTTCTGCACGGCCAATTGTTTATCATATTGACAACTGAGATATATTTCAAACTACTTCAAGGGACATAAAAAGGTAGAATAGTCGAAATCCAAGGGACATAGGAACCCCGGGACATAAGAAATACGTGCCCCTCAACCTTTTCCAGAAATTGGTAAGAGAGAGGAACATAGATGAAGTGGGAGAGTGAGACATAGATAGACATAGATAGAGAGGTAGCAAGAGAGCCGGAGAGAGAGACGGAGAGAGAGCTTAAGCCAGCAATATCGTCATCAATCAGCCATTGCAATCTTTTGGGGGAATTATCGGGAGGGGATGTACAGACGTTGTACCCACATGATGTGATCGAGGATTTCTCGTTTGATGTGTCTCAACTAAGCCTCTAAAGTAAAACTGCACATTATTTGTTCAGTATTTAACACACTACGAAAGATTGTTGCGGCCTGATAAAAATAATTTGTTAGATATGGAGAAAACAACGTGCAGTTTTCTTAATGTAAAGGTGTGCGAGTCCCAAACGTAGCTTAGTGTGTGGTATTCTGCCACGCCACTGGGGCAAATGGACCACCACTAAAAATATCAGTGTGTGTGTGCCTTGGTTTGATCGTGCCCCTCTCGCCCTAAGCTAGAAGTTCTTCTTACGTATCTACTAACTCCCGATCGACAAGAGATGGAAATCTAGTGTGTATCAAGCCCATTATTAACCCTTTGAATCCTAGCGGCCATTTTTCTGGCCAGGAACATGATACGCCATAACTTCATTAAGTAGGATGGATGCTAAGTGCATGTGTGTGATAGACTAATCAATATTTTCAACGTGCAGCCCCAAGGCTGCTCGTTGAAAATATTAATTAGTCTACCCCTAAATAATGAACATGGACTCTTCCCGTTACTGTCATTGAACTAATATGGAAGATACCACCAGCGTCCAAAGGGTTAAACAAAATGTGTGGCAGAAAACACGAGAGAAGGGTATCCAGAGTACTGTCTCTCTCTCTTTAGTGCCTTTAGCTCCATATATTTAAAATTTTCGAAAGGAAAATAAACCGCGTAGTTGGAGTTTAAAACGTTTAATGTTAACAATTCCAAATAAAAAGCTTGCGAAACAGGTTATGCATATTAGTGGTTGGAAAGCCATTATGAAATAAGCCTATCGTCATCTGACGCAAAATCGTTATTTTTCAAGGAGATGCACGATTTCAGATTTCTCTGGCCTTCTCCACGTCAGTGTTTGTTTTGGGATGAGTGGATTTGGTTTTATCGAACTCAGAGCTGTGAAATGTGTAGGAAATATTTTTCAATGCATTACACTTTAGACTTATCACAAAATATAATGCGCGTTGCTATGAAGGCATCGACTGCAGTATCATTGGAAAAGCACGCTCAGGGGATTAAGTTAAACATTACCTTTGCACCATGACATGCGGAAGATATTTCATAACACCATGGACAGGCGTCGATAACCTTCGCGTGAAATGTGTACTCGGCTATAAAGTTCCAACCACTTTGGAAATTGGCTGCGGGACTGTATGATGATTAGCTTCCGACCCGGCCGAAACTGAGCAAATGATTGATATACATTCATTACTTAATCCTTTACGTGACGAATTGGCAGCATCCAACCGCGTAATATACAAATTCATCAGTTGAAAAAATAGTTTTCCGAAAATTTCAACAAAACCATATTATGTGACCCTTCATTGGAATGAGCTCATTTTCAATGAGGGGTTACCTGATATGGTACTGCGGAAATTTTCTGAAAAAAATGAAAAAATATTATTTAAAAGTATAATTTTGATGTCACCTTCGTATGGTAAATGGTTATCGTAACATGCCATTGAATTTTTTATTATTTTTAAATGTTTTGTCTGGGAATGTAGCTCGTTCCAGTTAGTGGTCTTAAGCTATATTTTAAGGCAAATGCAAAAAATAAAATGGTTTGTTTTTCCAGAATTTGTTTACACAAGCGTCGACTGCTGTGGTGATAGTTGAAGAGTTAAGTTACTGTAAGTCCTCTCTGAACATAGTGAAACGGTATCTGTATTTATTGTACAACAGACACTGTGCCAACAGTTATATATATGGGTGCCAATATGACATAAATAGGATTGGTATATGTTAGCAGCTATACACATGAAGTGCATGAATAATTGGACTGAAAATACACTGATGTTTGGCCAATGCATCTATTCCAGAATGCCTTGGTATAATGAGTCTATATTTTATCCAAAGTAACAGCATTTACATTTATAAAACAAACAACTTGTAAATAATGGTCATTGATTTGTGAAATACATATCATGTGAATATTACAATTAAAACTGTCTCATCAGCTTCTGCCTACGGGAAGACAAACAGCAATAACGACCGGTCAATAAATATCTGACGTCACAAAAACACTTCCACGGTTCTTTTTCAAAAATTTGTTAATTGTTGTTACAACGTTGTTAGAATCCATAAAATATTGCCAGCATATTGTACGTTACATTCTCGAAAGTCATAAAGTACCACATAACTGGTTGTCCGGCTTGTCATGATTTGTGGGTTATATACAGGGGCGGACTGGGCCAAGAAAGGTTACCGGGAAATGCATCAATGGGAGACCCCGGACCCGGAGAAAATTTTGCTTTTTCGAACAGAATTCCCAGCATCTGACCGATCAATTGTAGTTCACAAAGACGACGTTTAGATTGCATATTTATATCATCTTCGTCGCTCCTTCAGAAAAAAAATTGTTGCACCGGGGGGGGGGGGGGGGGTTCTTGGACCTATCGTGCCGATCATAGTTCGGCCCAATGGGAGAAAATTTTGATTCTTCAAACTGACAGAACGCTGTTTCCTTGCTGTTCTCTGAGCGACCAGACTGCTGGTATATCAAAATGTCCCTACGTGGACTGCCATAGAGAGCACATCGGTATATGCACTCAGACCTATTTCGCCTAATGGTCATTTTCATAAACTTTCATTTTTGGGGCCCCAGGGTGACCCCCGCTGAGAAGTTTCCCGGTGGACCATATGGTCAGTCCGCCTTTGGTTATACAGAATTTGGGAATAGTTCGTTTGTCTTTCTTAACATAAGATTTAGCATTACAAGATTTAGGTTTTCTCTCAGTCATTTTGTAATGTGTTCCAAAGTTTACTTGTCGATAAAGGAAATAATGAGAGATAAATAATGGTTGCTGGTAACTCGTTCGACACGATAAAGAGGAGTCTTGTGTTGCAGTTAATATTTTCAACTATATCGTTTACAGAAATTGAAAATAATAGCAAACCTAAAATCGAACCCTGGGGAATGATAGCAGTTTCAGAATTATTACACACGCCTTTCAAGTAACTACGAAACCACTGCAGAAGGGGTCAGTGATTCCGATACAGAACTCCTGTATTCCAACCTTTGACGAACGCTTTACTGATGTCACAAAAGACCTCTCGAATTTCTTTATTTTCAAAGAGGGCTGTACTGAAGGAAAGATATATTTCCGTTAGCTGCAGGGCGGTCGGGTCAGATGAGAGGAATCTGGATTGAAGGGGTAGGTGGAGAGTTCTCTCTCCTCCACTCTTGTAGAAAAAGTGATTGACTTAGTATTCTATGGAAAGCCACAGTCAAACGAGGAGGCTACACTGGGAGAAAGGTTTTTAAAACCTTTGGAGTTACACTGTCAGGGCTGTATGCCTTGGAAATGTTGAAAGAGTTAAGCGCACTTTGCACTTCCTCAATACTAAGGGTAATCCGACTTAAAGTTGGTAGACCAGAATCGAAAGATGCAGGATGGAGAAAAATGCCTTGATCATTCACTGTTGAAATATTACAGAAGAAGTCATTTAAAATGTCTTCCTTCTTTTACTCAGTTGTAACTACTTTTGTCATTCGTGAAGGGGTCGGACATAGCCCCTTTATTGTTAATTAGGACCAGCTGGGCGTTTTCCATCACCCAGACGGAGATGTAGAGGGAGAGTATATGGCTGTGTCTATTTTATAAAAAATAATTCTGTTTTGATTTACGAATTCCTGTAACATCTTCATTTCTTTTTTTTTCCTATAATTTGTCCATGATTGTGGAGTGTGTTTTATGATGGAGTCGTTTCCGTTGTCGAACGAGTCTCTTGA
Source organism: Pictodentalium vernedei (assembly GCA_031216915.1). Lineage (NCBI taxonomy): Eukaryota > Metazoa > Mollusca > Scaphopoda > Dentaliida > Dentaliidae > Pictodentalium > Pictodentalium vernedei. The sequence continues at coordinate 358,651,714 of CM062293.1, forward strand.
TATTGTTGCGTGGCCAGTTAGGTTGGTGGGGCCTTACCGTGATTGTTTTGTAGGGTACACACTTATATGCCTTAGTTAGCATAGTGATATCACAGTCCTTTAAGCAAGTCTGACCAATTGTTCAGTTCGGAAAGTCACCCTTATCATAAAACCAAACAGGACAGTTGGGCACTTCGGTTGTTTTCTTGCATAGGCGGATTTCTGTAGAGACCGGGTAGTGGTACCAGACAAAGCTCCCAAGGAACGGGTTGCCGACTGCATGACAACCAGGAGATGATTGCTCACCAGAATCAGGCTAAGGTTTGAAGATGAACTTTAACAGTAGAACGTCGGTTCACCAATCAGCTATTTGAGGTTAAATGGGGTACATTAGGGCAGGTGACCAGAAGAGCCCCCAGACCGGTCGTTATTAAAGTCATCATTTGGTACGAGGTTTTTAGTACCATCATCAAGGGCTTTATTTATGGATATTCAATTAAATTCCATATCTAATTGCTGTTTGGGTTCTGTTCAGGATACTGATAAGACTCGGACCGGACGAAAGGTATACCTGGGCCCACAGTATGTGGATGGGTATAGACGACACCCAAACCTCACGTCGTGTTTAAATTTGGTTACGTAGGAATAGTAAATGAGCATTTCTTGAATACGTGATCTCCTTTGAACTTAAAACAGACAGAAGGGTGATCACCAGAGCTTGTACATTTGAGCCACGATTGAGCAAAACCATTACCAATAGGATACAGTTAAAGGCAAGCTGTTTTGTGGAGTATTTTTAATCGGATTTTTGGTGTAAGAAGACCAACTCTCATCTCATAAATATTCATACAGTCACGAGATTTAAAAGAGACCCATTCTAACTGATGAGAATTGATAAGATTAACTGCTCATATCTGGTGCTTAACCAAAGACAAACCGGACACAGTTGATGTTAAGTAGAGAACAAAAAAGAATTATATGCATAATGTTGGGCAATTTCCCGGTAGTATGGGGTGAAAGGAAATGAGTAATGGTGGTGATAAGATCGATGTATACTTACGAATTCCTGACGTGTTACACGGGGTAGAGGCTAGGTGCATTACAATATTCAGGTGTGTTTTGAATTAACTTTACCTTCAGAGTTTTGAAACTCTTCAGGTCAGAGAAGAACGCGGTGGATCCTTAGAGATGCTACCGGTTCGTCTAAGCACATTAGTGTTCAGTCTAGTCAGCAGCATCATCCGCGGCCAAGAAAATAGACCTTACTAAGATATGGATGTTGGCTATCGTACATTTGATTCCAACAGATAAAACTTTATGATGTTCGGGGTGAACCCATTGACTGTGTGTGCACAGGTAGTCATATTAGTACAAGAATAGCGTCGCATATAAATAGAGTTAAATACATACGTGACAAATTACAGTTACAACTAGAAGTCCTGTCATGAAATGCGCAAAAATAGCACGTCTATCTGCGCGTTAATCTACGCGATATGGCCAAAATAAGGCTATCAAATTCATTACATACGGCCTGTGCACAAGCAATGTTTCAGCCAATGGATCTCCGGGTAAACCGAATGTCCATTTGCCTGTGTTTGCTATGAGTAACCAGGAGAACCTGCCGTGCTTTGGATGCCATTTGATATGGCAATTGCGCGCAAATCCTAAGAGCAATTAAGCCTAGATAAGCGCACCGTTCGTGACAGGACTTCTAGTTTTAACTGTAGTCTTGGATGTCAGCTCTAGTATCGATTTCTTACCGCCTGAAGTCGGATCTTGCTGGAGTCTTGTTCATATTGTCTCTTGGGTTAAAAAAGGCGCCGTCTGCTATGAATAACCTGGCTTTTCCTGTTTTTTAGGACAAAGTGGTTTCAGTCAAACCTTGAACAGTAAGCTTATATAATTGTTTTCATTGCATTATACAACTGGATACCAAGCTTATTTGATTGGTGCCGATATCCTCCCTGCACTTGTGACGGGGTGGGTGTGTGTGGATGGGGGGGGGGGGGTTGTAGCGATTGTAATAGCTAACGATTTCAATTGGTGCAGATGCCCACCCACATAAATCATATTCAAGACCGTGATTGTGGGTATTTGTCCAACATTCGAATTAGTTTCAGTGCTGTTCAAACTGATACAAAACAGTGGTATGCATAGAGAGTAATCACTTGACTGGACTGGTTGCGTGAAATAATTCATGAGAAGTGAGGGACGTTGTACAAAAACGAGTGCGCGAATGCGCACGAGTGTTTTAAAATATAGTCCCTCGCCTCGAATGAATTATTTCACGTAACCAGTCCAGTCAAGCGATTACTCTGTTTATTACTTTTCATTATTAACGAAATTATATTATTTAACCCTTTACCTAGCCTAACGCTCAAAACCGGACAGCGCTATTCCAAAAAATCGCCAATTAATTCTCATTATTTTTTCATTTTTTGTCTCTAAAACATAGGTTATGACTTCTCATTGGAACCAGCTCGTCGAGCTCGTTCCAATGAGGGGGTCATAACCTATGTTTTTGAGACAAAAAATGAAAATAATACTTATTCAAGATTTTTTTTTTGCAAGTGTCGTCTGCTTTTCATGTTAGGTAAAGGGTTAAAAAACAAAGGACAATGAAGTCCCCATTACACGTTTGCGCGCACGGATACATGACCCAAATGTTGACAGCATAATTTTCTTGTGAAGTTATCGTTTATAATCAAACCCGGAAATCCCAGTAAATCACACTTTGGAAAGTAATAAATATTTATCATATGCGACAGGTGGAAGTGACTCTAAAAGGTTCTTCAAAGAGCGAGTCAATTTGCAGCAATTTGACGGCAAAAGGGGAGAAAAACAACATTAGAAATTGGCCAAAGCAACAAAAAAGTTAACCTTTTGCATAACACGGCCATGTAACGACAAATGAAAAGCTTTTTGAAAAACTGCAAATTTTCATTTTTTTTTTTTTTGCCTCCAAAATATAGCTAAAATAAGGTTTTTCGGAGAGAAAATTTGAAATCAATAAAACAAATGGTGAGTGTTTGTAAATAATGCTTCTCGTTTTATGCTGTTACTTTGGCTGAAGGGTAAAAGTGTATTTCAGCAAATACCAGTTGGAAAACATTGTGCGCGCATAGGTGATACACCCCTACAACGATAATAACTAGCAAATAAAGCTCTTCATCCCCAGGGGTAACACACAACACACAACGGAAACGTAACACTGAGAGCCATATGGTCGATTCATTCGAATCTGTAAATAAACAGTCATAAAGCGTGTACAAATTGAAAATATTGATGTTTTAACACATCTGCAAATAACACCTGATGTGTCTTCATTGGTTTTATGTTAGATTTATATTTAAACACAGACATCTTTGTTAGATATTACGTAACTACCACTCTTCAAACTGATGCATATTTTATTTAAATGAAAGAAGCCTGTCGGGTTTGAAAGCCGTGTATTCAATAACCCATTCGGCTCATTTATACATGTATGACAATGTAATATGTCTATATGTCTGCTTTAAAGTATATCACATCTCACTGTCCTCTCCATTATAAACATTTAGTTCCTGAAATCCTTGGACTTTCCAGTGTTTTTTTAATTAACACTTTACCTAACGAATTGGTCATACCCACCTGGGTAATGTACAAATTGAACAGTCGAAAAAATTTTCGAAGGCAAAAACCAAATCCATATCATGTCACCCCCCCCCCCCCCCCCCCCCCCCCACACACACACACACACACCCCATTGGAACGAGCTCGAATGATGGTCGCGTGATATAGTTGTTGAAATGTCTTGAAAGCTTTGCTGAAAAAATAATTAACTTAACCCTTTACCCAACGTAACGGTCAAAACCGACCAGCGCTATTCTCAAAAATCGAAAATTAATTTTCTTTTTTTTTCATTTTTTGTCTCGAAAACATAGGTTATGACCCATCGTTGGAACGAGCTCGTCGCGCTCGTTCCAACGAGGGGTCATAACCTATGTTTTTGAGACAAAAAATGAAAAAAATTAGTTATTCAAGAATTTATTTTGCAAGTGTCGTCTGCTTTTCATGTTAGGTAAAGGGTTAACATATTTTGATGTCGTGTGCGATGGACAAAAGGCTTAGAGTATAATGGCTCGACGAAAAATCCGAATTGTTATTTTTATTCATTTCACGTTTCAACCTGATCCTGCAAAAGAACGACTGAAGAGTGCTTTAGAAAAATACAGCGGTGGGACCTAAAAAAGTTAAAAATCTGTTTGTTTCTCAGGCCCTCCCGCATGATCCTTATGGCTGTCACATGCTCTTTTTTTAAAAACCAATGCAATCTTAAAAAAATAAAAATTAAATGGTTTATGTCTGATATTTTACCCAAGATAATAAAGTTGATAAATTTGTTCCTTGAATGCAACAATGATTTGCAATGCTTTAGCATTGCAAAGCCTTGTTGCACTTAAGGGACGAAATACACCACTTCGGTAAAATGAAACAATTTAAAATAATGAGGAGTTACGAAATAAGAAAATAAACAAATACTGATCATATAAAGGTACTGGATGATCAACCAATACAATTTCATATATACTCCAAACCTGAGAACTTCAAGACAAAAAAAATAACCATTACACAAAAATGTCATCAATTTAGGGGTGACTTCCCGTTTGTCCCACTTTCTTAATTCAGGTAGTTAAAACGTAATAAAAAAGTTGGACAATCGGGAAGTTTTAATTACTTGTTAGGCGGTTTGGTGAAAGGTTTTGATTTATAGTTTATTTCACATTAGTGAGTGTTTTATTTGCTGAAAATTAGACGTGCATAGAATAAAAAAATCTTGAAATAATTAGCACAATTTTAACTAGTTGTTTAAAGATATTATTATTCTGTGCACCCATAATTTTCAGCAAATAAAACACTCAGAAATGTGAAAGTATTATTTATATTATCCAGAAACAACTAGCAAAGTTTCAGCTCATGGACGCGTGTAGTATGTATTATTTATTTTATCTAGAAACAACTAGCAAAATTTCATCTTGTGGACCACTGGGTACAATATTTCTATACTTTCGTTTTTTCGGTGCAGGAAGGCCACCTGCCGCAAGCTGCATCTGCGAGACTTCATTGAATGATTGGATGGCTTTTAGGTGGTCTATAATGCTGTATATATTTGGATGAGCAGTTTGGATCTGCTTTTTTTATTTTGCTGTGCCATCCTTCTAAATGATTTGTGGTCCTGGGCCCCTCTGTGTGGAAATGATTCCATGAAGTTGTTTCGCCTTCAACCCATTGGGTAGTTACATAGTCAGTAAATGGTGTGGCATGATATATGATATGATATATGTTTTATTCACCAGTATACAACAAAAAATTATCTCAAGGTACATAAAGTATACATATTTACAATATATTTGTCACCGACACTTGGTTGCGAATTCATCAACACTTAAATTGTATACTGGTAGGATAAGGCATAGCCAGATTGGCTGTCTTCCTGCCTTTCCCTAAGTAGGAGAGAAAAGAACATTTAGGTATAGATAGGAGAGGAAAAGTGAGAGGTTGAAAGAAGAAGAGTGTAGGAAAAACACAGAAATAGGTACTAGTGCAACATAGTTAATTCTCATTATCTTCTTTTAGATAGCTCGACTGTAATATGTGCGGATGGTGCGGGTGGTGGTCGGAGAACAGTTTGGTCAGGCCCCGACACGGATCTCACCATTGCGTTAGTTAACTTAATATAAGATAAGGGACAATTTGCCCCAAAACAGAATTTAGAAAATGCAAGGATGATAACCGAATCCGAGCCCGGCAGAGACGAGAATACCAGACAATTTACGTTGAAATTAAGTTACGAATACATCATGTCAGCTTATTGTTCCAAATATTGTCCTGGTGCACGATTATTGTAGATCGGTACGAACTGGAAAAAGAGGGGATACACACTCGAGGATTCGTTATGAGTGGAAACAAAACCTTTAGATAGCACAATCTGGGCAGTAGGGATTAGAACAGGAGACATTGTTTAAGTATGCGGAAAGCAATCTTTCAATTAGCGTTTTTTTAAACTTCTTTCTGTTCCTTATGGCCTTGATATCCCTTTCTAATTCATTCCATAATTTAGGGAATGCAAAGACAGGTAGATTATCTAATGTTTTTGTTCTTGTTCTATGCCTATATAGAAGGCCCGATTGACGTGTGTTTACATTAGTTCGAGTATTCACAGCAGGGAAGAAATTCGCAAATGATGCAGGGAGATTTCCATTATGCCAATCAAACATGAACAAGGAACCATGCAGGTAATATAGGTCTTTTATTTTTAGGATACCATTTTTCAAAAACAGTGGGTCAGTATGGGCATTATATTTTTTATTATTGATGATTCGTATTGACCGTTTCTGTAGTTTAAACAGTCGGTTACAGGATTTTGCGGCCCCCCATATAGAAATTCCGTATACAAAATGACTCTGTATTAATGTAAAATATAGGGTTTTCATAACTCTATGAGGAAGAATTTTTTTCACCTTACTTAAGGTGAAATTGGCGAGAGCAACTTTTGAGCAAATTTGAGATATGTGTACATTGTAGGATAGATTTTCGTCAATATTTATACCAAGGAATTTCACTGACTTTTCGTTCTGACTGTTTCCAACTTTGTCGATGACCTGGTTATTTATACATATGTTCGGATGGGAATCATTTCCTTTGTGCGTTGGATTGATGATTATATATTTAGTTTTCTTAGGGTTGAGAACTAAGTGGTTGGAGGAGCACCAATTGAATATATTTTGCAGTTCTGCATTCAGTTCACCGACTAGTTGGTTTATTACTGCCCCAGATTTATATCCCGTAGTATCATCTGCAAGCGATAGAAGATTTAATTTTGTTGAATTATTTATATCATTTATATAAATAAGGAAAAGGATAGGCCCTAAAATAGACCCTTGCGGCACACCACATGTTATTTCTGCTAGATTGGATTTACTGTCTCCAAAGGAAACATATTGTGTCCTGTTTAGAAGGTAACTTTTGAACCACTGATTCGCATTGCCTCTTATTCCATAATGTTCTAATTTTTTAAGTAGTATCTCGTGACTTATAGTGTCGAAGGCCTTCGAAAGATCCAAAAATAAGGCGAGGGTACTGTCTTTACTGGCTTTGTTATTTTCCGTGGCTATGTATTTTAATAATTGCATAACAGGGTGCACTGTACTGTGATGTTTTCTAAAGCCGTATTGGTGTGGATAAAGGATATCAAATTTATTTAAGAACTTTGTAAGTCTTATAAGCATAAGTTTTTCTAAAATTTTCGAGAGCACAGGCAATATACTGATTGGTCTATAGTTCGTGAAATTGTTTTCATCACCTGACTTGAAAACTGGGGTAACCTTAGCAATTTTCATTCTGTCGGGGACTAAACCCTGGCTAAATGAGCTGTTCATAATATGCGCTAGTGGGACAGCAATGAAATTTATTGAGTGTTTAAGAATACTCGACGACATATTTTCACAGTCCTGACTTAATTTAGATTTCATTGAATTTACAATATTCGTTATTTCAAGGGGTGACGTCGGTGTGATAAATATATTTTGCGGTAGTCGATTATTCAAGAACTCGTCAAATGAATTTGGTGGTTTAGATATTAGTTTTGAGGTCTGATTGCCAATGTTTGCAAAAAAATTATTAAACTCCTGTGCAATGTCCTTTGGTGTGTGTATCTTTTTGTCACCAAGATTGAAGAAGGATGGTAGGGAACTTTTCCTTTTATTTCTATTTAAGGCGCTGTTTAGGACTTGCCATGTTTTCCGCATATTATTCTTGTGTTCTGAAATAAGTTTTTCATAATACATAGCTTTGCTTTGCTTCCGAATTTTGTTAAATAGTTGGCAGTAGTTTTTATAATTCTTAACATTGACTTCAGTAGGGGATCGTAATTTCTTTTTGAACAATTTATTCTTGTTATTTGCAGACACTAAGAGACCTTTTGTCATCCAAGGTTGACGTTTTATAAATTTCTTATTTGGTTTGAAGCTTTTCAGTGGGAAGGCTGTTTCAAAAACATTTAAGTAGATATTCAAAAAATTATTATAAGATGTATTGGGGCTGTCTGCACTCATGACCGTAGAAAAATCGCATTGAGACAATAACGTCTTAAAGAGTTCTATATTTGTGGTGTTTATTTTCCTTGAAAGAGATGGTTTTGATCTGTCGGATTTGGTGTAAGCCAGTTCAATATAAAAAATCCCAAAGTGGTCAGAAACATCGGTGAGGATTATTCCAGATTTAAAGCAATTGGAGACAGAGTTGGAAAATATGTGATCTATCAACGTTGCCGATCGATCTGTTACTCTGGTTGGTTTGGTAATAACAGGTATGAAGCCTTCACTAAACATCAAGTCAATGAATAAGTCCGTTTTAGAATGAGAACCTACTTTCAGGAGATCAACATTGAAATCGCCCATAAGAAGGGAAGTTTTCCTTTCCTTGTTAATTATGTCTGTTATGTAATTCATTTTTGATTGGAATAGGTCTATATCTGCTTTTGGTGCAGTATTAGGTCTGTATATTACGCCGATAATTTTTGATGAATGTTTTGACTTTAATTCAATAAGGATAGACTCAAATACGTGAGGTATAAAAACAGAGAGATCTTGACGAACACTGAAAGCAATGTCATTTTTTATGAACAACCCAACCCCTCCGCGCATGTCATCATCCCTAGGTCTTGTATTTGCTAGTAAGGGGTGATATCCTTCTAGAGTGTATGCCACATTTTCAGGGATTTGAAAAATTTCCGTGAGGCCTATTACATCGAATGTGTTCTCTGCGCCATTTAGGTCGGAGAGTAAGTGGTGTAATGGATCCCAGTGAGCATTAAGACTTTGACAGTTGATGTGAAATGCCGAGAAAGATCCACGCACACCACCTAATTCAGCACCAAATTCACTAGGGAGAATGTACTTGCATTCAGTATTATTGAATATAGACGCCGAGTCGTTGTCTTCTGGAGATGTCTCTATATTATTATTCAGTAGAAAACCAAAATCATACTCGGGATTGGTCTGGATCTCGTCAAGATTGATATTACCCGCCATGATAACCAAACCGACCACCAACATCACCAAGGCACAAGCAACATAGAGGAGTTATTGCAGTTATGACATCATTGAGTACAGTTTGTTTAGTATCCAATCTTTGGAAGATAATGAGATTCAAGGGTTTACTAGAACTATTTATGATAGATAATTGTTGAAACAATTGATTTATGTAGAGCAGAAAGCAGTAGAGAGAAAAAATATATATAACGGGTAATTTCTGTTGTTCAGAGATGATGCAGGGGGTATAACTGTTCTCTGGTTCCATGTACACGTGTTAACAAATTAGCCATTAGGGTAACATCCTGGATTGCTGAATTCCACTTCCATTTTTCCATGTATGTCAAAATCATTGCTTGTGTGATGTTAACCCAATGGCTATATGAACGGTCATTGCATCAAATTAACCACTATCTCCGTAATACAGTGGTTAAGTCATTGCAATTTACTCAGCATATCAGCAACTTGCAACAGTGCCATCATTTCCACAGACATACATTTCATATAAAATTGTAGTGTACAGTGTTGTTTGGTTACAATTACTAGGGTCTGGGGTGGGTGGGTGGGTATTCTACAGGATAGAATACAGGCAAAGATGAGCTCTGTCAGACAAGATATAACAGAATAAATATTCAGTTTGTCTTAAGAATACAGGAAAGTGACAAATTCCTGCTAAATGAATACTTCTCTTAAATGAATAGTTTGCAGTGGCAAAGTGGCTATTCATTTAACAGGATTCCACTGTTTTAGTGCTTCTAAGATGGTTTCACACACGGTCTGTGTGTGTCTGGGCGGGGACAGGAATTTATTGATTATAATTGCACAGCATATCAGCAACAGCAACAACTGCATGTGTTCATTGCATAGTTTTATATATGGTTGCTTCACTTATTTACACTTATTTCTATGAGGGGTTACTTGGTTGCAATATACAATGGTGTGTGTGTTTGGGGGGGGGGGGGGGATCAAATTCTATCCACCAAGTAGCTACAGTAGTATTACTTCTTCATATTGAATTGGTGCTTTTAGAAAGATTTCATGCAAAAAGACATCAACAATTGATTGATTACAATTTACACAGCAGCAATTATAAGCATTCTTCACATTTTTATGAGGGGTTCCTGGCTAGGAACTTGCAATATACAGGGATGGGGTGGGCTGGGGGGGGGGGGTCAAAAACTATCCACCAAGTTGCAACAGCAGTATTACTTCTTCATATAAAGGTGTTGTTTGGCTGCAATGTATAGGAGCATCTACAGGGAGGGGGTAGGGCGGGTAAGACACTATCAACCAAGTCTCTCATTTGCACAATTGCATTTCTTCCTGTTATGGAGGCTTTTATTTCCGATTGTTCTACTGCAATGTATTAGAGAGGACCACCAGGCACCATCCAATAAATTGCGACAGAACAATTTGCACACTGTATCAGCAACAATGATATTGTAGCTTTAAACTTGTTTTGTAGATGGTTGGGGCATCAGAAACTGAAATTGAAATTTGCACAGTGTATTGACAGGGATGGTTTTAAACTTGTTTTATGCATCGTTGGAGAGGGGCATCAGAAGCTGGTTACAATTTACGTAGCATGTTAGAAACAATGACACATATTATTCACATATTTTTAGGTGAGGTTGCTAGGTTGCAATTTACGGGGGGGTGGGGGTCGGGGGGGAGGGGGGTGGTCAGACAATATCCTCCAAAGTTGCAACAGTAGCATTATTTCTTCACATCGAGATGTTTTAATTATGATTGTTTGGCTGCAGTGTATTAGAGAGTGTCGCCAGGCACGCCTCAATAAATTGCAGCAGAACAATTTGCGCAAGTGTGTTAGCAACAATGGTAATGATACTTCTTAAATTTACTCTACATATCAGCAGCAATTACAAATACTCTTCACACATTTCTTCATGCAGGGTTATTTGCCTAGAAGTTACAAGGTGGGTGGTGGGGGTATTTTTTATTATGATTGTTTGTCTGCAATGTATTAGAGAGTGCCTCAGACACGCACCAATAAATTGCAATAAAACAATTGAACAGTATATTAGCAACAATTGTATTAATGCTTTTAGTATTATGCGTGGTTGGGGGCTAAATGGGATTGCTAGGTTGCAGTTAACGTTGGGGAGGGGTCGGGGGGGGGGAGTCAGACAATATCCACCAAGTTGCAACAGCAACATTATTTCTTCAAATGGATATGTTTAAATTATGATTGTTTGGCTAGCATGTATTAGAGAGTGTCGCCAGGCACGCCTCAATAAATTGCAACAGAACAATTTGCTCAGTGTGTTAGCAACAATGGTAATGATACTATTTAAATTTACTCTACATATCAGCAACAATTACAAATACTCTTCACACATTTCTTCATGCAGGATTGCTTGCCTAGAATTTACAAGGTGGGTGGTGGGGGTATTTTTTATTATGATTGTTTGGCTGCAATGTATTAGAGAGTGCCCCAGACACCCTCCAATAAATTTCAATAAAATAATTTGAACAGTATTTAGCAGCCATGGTATTAATGCTTTTAGTATTATGTGCGGTTAGGGGCATCAGAAATTGACTGATTACTAATTGCACAGCAAAGTATTGTAGAAAGGTATTTGAGAGAACACACCAATAATTTGCAACAGACAATTTTGCACACTGTGTGAGCACTATGTGAATGTTTGGCTGCAATGCATTAGAGAGTGCCACAGTCACCCTCCATAAATTTCAATAAAACAATTTGAACAGTATATTAGCAGCCATGGTATTAATGCGTTTAGTATTATGCGCGGTTAGGGGCATCAGAAATTGACTGGTTACTATTTGCACAGCATCGTATTGCAGAAAGGTATTTCAGAGAACACATCAATAATTTGCAACAGACAAGTTTGCACACTATGTGAGCACTATGTGAATGTTTGGCTGCAATGTAATAGAGGGTGCCACAGACACCCTCCTATATATTGCAATAAAACAATTGAACAGTATATCAGCAACAATGGTATGAATGATTTGCGCGGTTAGGGGCTAGGTGGGGTTGCTAGTTCGCAGTTTACGTGGGGTGGGGTTGGGGGTCAGACAATATCCACCAAGTTGCAACAGTAGCATTATTTCTTCATATGGAGACGTTTTGTGATTGCTTGGCTACAGTGTATTAGAGAGTGTCGCCAGTCACGCCTCAATAAATTGCAACAGAACAATTTGCTCAGTGTGTTAGCAACAATGGTAATGATACTATTTGAATTTACTCTACATATCAGCAACAATTACAAATACTCTTCACGCATTTCTACATGCAGGGTTGATTGCCTAGAATTTGCAAGGTGGGTGGTGGGGGTATTTTTTATTATGATTGTTCGGCTGCAATGTGTTAGAGAGTGCCCCAGACACCCTCCAATAAATTTCAATAAAACAATTTGAACAGTATATTAGCAGCCATGGTATTAATGCTTTTAGTATTATGCGCGGTTAGGGGCATCAGAAAATGACTGATTACTATTTCAGACAAATTTGCACACTATGTGAGCACTATGTGAATGTTTGGCTGCAATGTATTAGAGAGTGCCCCAGACACACTCCAATAAATTGCAATAAAACAATTGAACAGTATATCACCAACAATGGTATGGATGCTTTTAGTATTAAGCGCGGTTGGGGGCTCGGTCGGATTACTACAATGTAGGTTGCGGTTTGCGTGGAGTAGGGGTTGGGGGGGGGGGAGGCAGACAATATCCACCAAGTTGCAACACTAACAGGCCTGGCATTCTTTAGGAGTGCAGGAGTGCTGCACGCCTACTGCACGCCTAAATAAAATCGAGGAGGGCAATTTATTGCACGCCTGGAAAGCCATGTTACAAGATCCAAGAAGACAGTCCCATGTGAGTTAAATGGCCCATACTCTTCCAGGCATAATAATGAGAAACTTGTATGTGTTCAAATACTTACTAATCATGTACAAGCTAATACGATTGGCTACACAGCTTTATACTTGTAATTTGCAAGTGTACTGGAGACAAAACAGCATTCTTGAACATGCATCGAAATTTGCAGGTGCAGTTGCATGCCCACACAATCCGACGAGGGCAATTTTTTGCACTCCTCGATTTTCTAGAATGCCAGGCCTGCACTAACATTATTTCTTCATATGGAGATGTCTTAATTATGATTGTTTGGCTACCATGCATTAGGGAGTGTCGCCAGGCACGCCTCAATAAATTGCAACAGAACAATTTGCTCAGTGTGTTAGCAACAATGGTAATGACACTATTTAAATTTACTCTGCATATCAGCAACAATTACATATACTCTTCACACATTTCTTCATGCAGGGTTGCTTGCCTAGAATTTACAAGGTGGATGGTGGGGGTATTTTTTATTATGATTGTTTTGGTGCAATGTATTAGAGAGTGCCCCAGACACCATCCAATAAATTTCAGTATAACAATTTGAACAGTATATTAGCAGCCATGGTATTAATGTTTTTAGTATTATGCGCGGTTAGGGGCATCAGAAATTGACTGATTACTATTTGCACAGCATCGTATTGCAGAAAGGTATTTGAACGAACACATCAATAATTTGCAACAGACAGATTTGCACACTATGTGAGCACTATGTGAATGTTTGGCTGCAATGTATTAGAGAGTGCCTCAGACACACTCCAATAAATTGCAATAAAACAATTGAACAGTATATCACCAACAATGGTATGGATGATTTTAGTATTATGCGCGGTTGGGGGCTAGGTGGAATTGCTACAATGGAGGTTGCAGTTTGCGTGGGGAAGGGGTTGGGGGGGGGGGGAGACAATATCCACCAAGTTGCAACACTCACTAACATTATTTCTTCGTATGGAGATGTTTTAATTATGATTGTTTGGCTACCATGCATTAGGGAGTGTCGCCAGGTACGCCTGAATAAATTGCAACAGAACAATTTGCTCAGTGTGTTAGCAACAATGGTAATGATACTATTTAAATTTACTCTGCATATCAGAAACAATTACATGTACTCTTCACACATTTCTTCATGCAGGGTTGATTGCCTAGAATTTACAAGGTGGGTGGGGGGGTGTATTTTTATTATGATTGTTTGGCTGCAATGCATTAGAGAGTGCCTCAGACACCCTCCAATAAATTTCAATATAACATTTGAACAATATATTAGCAGCCATGGTATTAATACTTTTAGTATAATGCGAGGTTAGGGGCATCAGAAATTGACTGATTACTAATTGCACAGCAAAGTGTTGTAGAAAGGTATTGAAAGAACACACCAATAATTTGCAACAGACAAATTTGCACACTATGTGAGCACTATGTGAATGTTTGGCTGCAATGTATTAGAGAGTGTCTCAGACACCCTCCTATATATTGCAATAAAACAATTGAACAGTATATCGGCAACAATGGTATGAATGATTTGCGCGGTTAGGTATTGAAAGAACACACCAATAATTTGCAACAGACAAATTTGCACACTATGTGAGCACTATGTGAATGTTTGGCTGCAATGTATTAGAGGGTGTCTCAGACACCCTCCTATATATTGCAATAAAACAATTGAACAGTATATCGGCAACAATGGTATGAATGATTTGCGCGGTTATCACCCAGCTAGGTGGGGTTGCTAGGTTGCAGTTTACGTGGGGAGGGGTTGGGGGTCAGACAATATCCATCAAGTTGCAACAGTAGCATTATTTCTTCATATGGAGACGTTTTGTGATTGCTTGGCTACAGTGTATTAGAGAGTGTCGCCAGTCACGCCTCAATAAGTTGCAACAGAACAATTTGCTCAGTGTGTTAGCAACAATGGTAATGATACTATTTGAATTTACTCTGCATATCAGCAACAATTACAAATACTCTTCACGCATTTCTACATGCAGGGTTGATTGCCTAGAATTTACAAGGTGGGTGGTGGGGTTTTTTTTTATTATGATTGTTTGGCTGCAATGTGTTAGAGAGTGCCCAGACACCCTCCAATAAATTGCAATAAAACAATTTGAATAGTATATTAGCAGCCATGGTATTAATGCTTTTAGTATTATGCGCGATTAGGGGCATCAGAAATTGACTGATTACGATTTACACAGCATCGTATTTCAGAAAGGTATTTGAGAGAATACACCAATAATTGGCAACAGACAAATTTCAACACTATGTGAGCACAATGGCAATGATGCTTTTAATATTGTTTCACGCGTGTGGGGGGGGGGGCATCAGAAATTGATTGTTTACAATTTACACAGTATATCAGCAACAATTGCATGTATTCTGTACATATTTTTATGTTGGGTTGCCTGATTAATATCTACAGGTGCGTGTGTGTATGTGGGGGGGGGGGGGTGGGGGTGGGGTGGGGTCAGACACTATCCACCAAGTCGCTAAGATGGAACAATAGGAATTTTTCCTGATATGGACCAAGTTGCAAGAAAGCAATGGCACTACATCTGCGAATGAGTATGGAGGTGTTTCATTTATGAATGTTTGACTGCATTATATCAGAGAGTGCTATCAGGCACTCTCCAATAAATCGCAACTTAACAATTTACAGAGAAATTTGACATCAGTGGTTATGGTGCTTTTAGAGATATTTCATACATGGTTGGGGGAAGGGGAAAATTGTTTGATTGTAATTTACGCAGCACAACAGCAACAATAACAAATATTCTTCACATATTTCTTTGTGCGGGGCTCTTGGTACTTGCAATTTAGAAGGGGGGGGGGGGGATATCAGACACTATCTACCATACTGCAAAATAGCATTACTTCTTCATAGGGGGTGTTTTATTTCTTATTTGTGATCGTTCGGCTACAGTGTATAAAAGAGTGCCACCATAAATTGAAACAGAACAATTTACACAATGTACTAGCAACAATGGTATAAATGCTTTTGGATTTTTTTTATATATTGTGGAGGGAGGGAGTTGCTTGCCAACAATTTACAAAGTGTATGTGTTTTATTTATTATTTAGGATTGTTCGGCAACAGTGTATCAAAGAGTGCCACCGCCCACCAGGCATTCCCCAATAAATTGCAGCAGAACAATTTACACAATGTACTAGCAACAAAGGTATAAATGCTTTTAGAACTGTTTTATACCTTGCCAACAAGTTACAAGGTGTGTGTGCGGGTGGGGGGGGGGGGGGGTGGGGTGTATCAATGTTGTTAATGGTTATTTGGTTTTAAGTTCTAAGAGGGTGTCATCAGACACTCATTACCAAATTTGAACAAGGAATAGGAATTTTAATGAATATTAAGATTTGTTGGAATATGTGTATAAAGGTAAGAGACTACATATGTGTACTTGCTATATCTGTTGTGTCAGCATATTATCTCCAATGGATATTAGTTTCCTGTTTAACTTGCTCTTCACTGATACATTCTTGGAACTGGGTTAAAGAAGTTATGAATACAGTTCATTCCTGAAAATAAGCATCCACCAATGCTGAACAATATCTGAGTTGTTTTCAGTGTTCGGTCAATTTTGATCCTTTACATTGTTCTATGAAGTACGTTTAACTGTTCGTGACACTTCTCAACCACTTGTCAAGTTTGTGAACTTCTTGAGGCGTACTCATACGCCGAACGGAGTCATTCTTTAACTTCACGAATAGAATCCCATCGAATGTCCAAGTTTGGTTGATTTTTTTGTCCTTGACTAAATTCCGGCATGTTCGTGCAAGCTGTGCTCTGGTCGCAGTCAAATGTTCGTTAACATATACACCTTTGGAATTTACACTTGATTTCAGTTTTCTACGTGCTCGATAGAACCTGTCACGCACTCTATAGCTCCCAAATTTAACTAACACAGTCCTGGGTTGGCTTCTGTTGCCACCTGGCGCACCAGAACGGTGACTCCTTTCAATTTCATTGATATCTAGAGGAACATCCATTGTTTTCGCCAGGTCCAAAACCAAATTATCAGTTACCTCGCCGCTTGTTTCTGGAAAGCCCGATATTCGTAAACTATTCCGCATGCCATACTGCTTCAGCTCATCGAGCTCGTTCTCTAGGCGGGTTATGGCGTCATCTTTGGCGCTGTTCGAGCTCTCGAGCTCCTCAACGCGGGCACTCAGCTCTTTAATTTGTGTCGTGAAAGTTGAGCGAAGCAGATTTTCCAAAACTGTTCTTACTTTGGGATGTATCAGGGCTGTTACCAAACTATCCGTCAGCTCACTATTGACACTAGCATCAGCCATTTCTTCTGAGGTTTCCATTGAGTTTTCAACACTGGTGTCAATGCTTGTATCAGCCTCGTACAAAGATAAGTCCGACAAGGAATAAGAGGAATCGCCAACTTCCTTATGTTTTTTTGAACTATGAAGTCCAGTCACACTGCCACTTGATGATCGCTTTCGCTTTTCCTGTTCCGATTGATCCTTAATATTTGCTCTTTGTTCCATTGAACAATTCAGTTTACAACGAAGAAAGGTGACAAGACCTGCACCTTTATCCAAAATAATTGACAAACTTCTGAAGGATCATGCTGCAAAATAACTGAAAATGAATCTCCACTTCACCGACATTATCAGTATTACTGGAAAAGTCACATACTAGAGAAAAAGAACCGTTTTAACTCATTTTTGATTACAGAACCGAAGAGACAAAGAATTTCAACTACCCGCCATCCGTGGTCACGTGGTGAATTAACAGTGGAATCCGACATTCCAAACTCGTCTTGTGCAAAAATCCACACGTCTTCAACTAGTTCCTCCGGCACTAATGGCAAAACGGCAGCCCTGCGTACAAGTCTGTGAACTTCCTCATCTTCGTTATATTCAGTTTGTAAGCCGGTGCTTTGTGTCTTGCGCCATAAACACTGAGTATAATGGAAAAAGCACCCTTTGATGCTCACACCAGGGAATTCATTTCTAGCTGCATTTCGTACCGCTATTTCAAAGTAAAAAAACATCACTGAAGGGTGTAAATTAAGCTCTCTGGCGACACAAGCTTCTTTTAGGAAATGAAAAAACTTCCTGTAAATGACCTCACTTTTTCCAGGAAGAAGGGCATATACAAGTGGATACATATGGCCATCAACAAAACCATGCAGTGTGTATAACTGAAAAAATAAGGTTGGGCACGTATAAAATGTTCCATCACCATAGACAGTGTCCGTTGCTACTATTTGCTGAAGATTTTTATCCGTCGCAAATATCAATATCTTATCATCAGTAGCATTCACAAGTAGAAATCGTTCCCCTGTTGACGTTTCAGCCCATTCTTCCTTTAAGTCCAGTTCTGACACTGTTTTGGGTATTTTGGGAATCAGCTTTGACCGTTGGCGATATAGCGCACTGTGACACGACTGTAGTTTTTCCACCAGGTTCTGAACATCGTCATTCCAGTCAGTTGTTCGAAGCTTTGAAAGTTCTTGTCTATACACTTGGGATACGGGTGTTGCCTCTTCCCTACGCCGTTTTTTAATATTAATTTAGATTAAACATATTTTATTTGTTATAATTAACAAAAGGGATTGGATAACAAGTGCCTAGCACTTAGATAATATCCTTTCCTTAATATACAATTGAACATTACAATTTATGATCACATATAATTACAAGTAGTTACATAAAAAGATATATGTAATATTAATTAAAGTCTTTCTCACACTGATATCTGTGTTGTTCGCTTCGTGGTTATGCTGATGATTGAACTCAACTAGTATTTGATTATGTGTACGCAGTGTTGCAGGACACGTTCTTACAGCACATCTCCAATATACTTTATCTTGTCTTCGATTTTTGACCATATAACAGTAATTGTTGAACACAAGGTTTTGTCCACCACGTTTATTCTCGATGAACTCAATTTGAATCTGTGCACTTGCCATGTCGACGATACGATTGTAAAATGAAATTGTGAAACATTTGATGAATGAAAGGTTTTAGCGCGCCGAAGGCGCGCAGGGACGATGTGGGATTTACAAATCCCTTGCGACCCAGTTAACCTTATTTTATTCCACTTGGATCACACAGGCCTAGCTTTCAGATTGCCCAAAATGGAGTCTGAGGGGGGTATGCACGCGGTTAGGATACCCGGCAGTTTGCGTTGGAGTGTTAGATGGTCAATACTCAACCCCTCAACGCCTTTAAAACTATTAGAGAGTGAGCTCTATTCGGTTTCAGTTCGGCGATGGTAGAGGTTTGAGTCCCACCATGGTGGCGAGCAAGAATGTAATGTTGTGCGATGGCAAGTTTAAGGGAAGAACAGAAAAGAAAACCAAACAGCAACGCCGGTTTGGTAGCGGCCCCGGTATGACCATAGCGGTTAGAAAAAAGAAGTGGAGAAAGCTCCAACAGTTTAGTTTTGAAAAACCGGGAGTCATCCATCAAGCCTTCTGGGAGATAGGATGCCGTATGTGATTTTGAGGTATCTGGTTATCCTTCGGGAATTCCAAATGACCTCCTCCACCCCCGCCCCCCCCCACCCCCCCACCCCCCAAGAAACACCCTCTCACTGACACACACCCTCAAGCCCTTAAAAGGGCTGTTAAATCTTTATTCAAATGTTTGTTTATATCAAATGTACACTCGTCCCCAGCCAGACAAGCTTGTTTCAATCCTTGCCTAGCGTTTGGTGGTTTCTTGTATATGTTGCAGAAAGGTAGGTTGCACCAATTCCTCCTACGCTTTGTCTACCATTTCCATGCGTCTTCTTGATAAGAGTGTTGCAAAAAAATTTGAGAATGTTCAATTAGAAAAGTTATAGGTAGAGAGAAAGATAGGTATCCGCTATTGTATATTGTGCCTGCTGTGTGATTGTTGCTATGGATGGGGTAAGGGGTGTGTTTCTTCGGAGCCCACTCCCCACACGCAGAGTTGCGAGGTAATCCTCACAGACTCAATCCTAAAGATCTCAATGAGTAGCGTGGCAATCCTCACTGATTCCACGCAGTTTAATTCTATTGAGTAATTTTAATTTACTGTGGATTATTTTGTTTTTCTGTTTAGGGTTCGGTGTTCGTTCAGCTTCACCATTGATTCACTATCCTGGAGTATGTGGAGGGTTTTGTTATATAGATCTTATTAAACGCATTTCATTCGCGCTTCAGCAGAGTTGCGAGGCAGTCCTCACAGACTATATCCTAAAGTTCCCAATGAGTAGCGAGGCAATCCTCACTGACTCCACGCGATTTAGTTATATTGTATAATTTTTATTTTATTTTATTTTATTTTATTATTTTTTTTTTTTTTATTTTCTGGAAACTTATTTTGTTTTTCTGTTAATGGATCGGTGTTCGTTCAGCTCAACCATTAATTCACTACCTTGGAGTCTGTTGAGGGTTTTGTTTTGTAGGTCTTTTAATCGCGTATCAATAGTTTCTATTTTTGCTAGCTCGTGAAGTTCCTTTATCGGTGTCCATTTCGGTTTGCATAGTGCCACTCGCAGGGCATAATTTTGAACCCTCTGTAGCTTCTGAATGTTGGTTTTGCTTAGGTCGCTTGTTATTATGGCATCGTATTCTAGTACCGGACGTATAAATGTTTTGTAGAGCTTGAGAAGCACATCTTTGTTTGCTCCCCAATTTCTACCTCTGATCATCTTCAGAAAATTGATACGTTTAGTAGCTCTAACCGTAATGGAGTTTACGTGACTGTTTAGACTGAGATTGCTATCTAGGATAAATCCCAAAAATTTGGCCTCTTTGTTTGCTTCTAGTTTGTGATCGTATAACTGGAGATCGATACTCGGGACTGGTTTTCTCCTTTGCTTTTTGAAGAACATAACTTTTTGAGTTTTGGCGGCATTGAGTTTGATGCGCCACAGGGCACACCAGCTCTCAAGATCGCGAATGGTATCCTGTAGACGATTTTTAATTATGTTTCTGGACTTGCTGGCTGTCCAAATGCCTTTGTCGTCTGAGAACTGCGATAGTTCAACAAAGTTTTTCCCTACTTTTTCTATATCATTCACATATATTATGAAAAGTAGCGGACTTAGAACCGACCCTTGTGGCGTTCCTGCTTCGAGTATTACTTCCTCTGACACCTCGCGATTAACCCTCACCTCGATTTTTCGGTCAGTTAGAAATGATGATATGATCCTTAGAATTTTAGTGGGTAATCCCATTTTCGCTAGTTTATATCTCACGCCATTGTGCCATACCGAGTTGAACGCTTTTTTCTACATCCAAGAAAAGCGCGGTTCCGATTTCGTTTTGACTAAATGCTGTTTTCATATAATCGACCAGTCTATATACGTGTTCGATTCCCTCTTTCTGACTCCTAAACGCTCTTTGCCATTTGTTGAAAAAGTTGATTGATTCGAGATAGCTGCGAAGTCTCGTAGTGAGAATCCGCTCAAATATTTTCCCAACACAGCTAAGCAAACTGATTGGGCGGTAGTTAGAAGGGTTGGTAAGGTCTTTGTCGGGTTTAGGTATCATGACTCCTGTGGCCACTTTCCAGCATTTTTGGGAAGTACCCACAGGGGAGAAAGCAGTTTAAGAGTTTGGTAAGTCTGCACTAGAAGATGTTGGGGCACTGTTTCATTATTTTGTAAGAGACTTCATCTTCTCCTGGGGACGAAGATGACCTGCATTTTCTGATTATACCCATGACCTCTTCTACGCTTATTGGTTCGGTTAATTCATGGTCGTCCCCGTCTTCATGCCTTTGGTCGAAGTTCGGTTCATTGAAAATTGAGTTGTTATCTTGGACAAATTTATTTACTCTTACCTTAAAATCGTTGTCATATCTGCTCCCTTCTTGTGGACGATGCGCCTTCTTTAGAAGTTCGGCAAAAGCGCTGGGCTTTGCCTTGTCGTCTATGGCCATAGTTCCGTCGCTAGTCTTTAGCGCATTATTATTGGCAATTTTTCTCTTTTGGCCAGTAAGAGTTTTAAATGTATCCCAGAACCTCTTAGGTTCTCTCAGCCCATTTAGGTTTTCGGTTGCTTTTTCCCATCTCACGCGATTGTCGTTAGCTATGGCCTTTTTTACTTCCCCATGTAGGCGATTATACGCGGTTTTAAGTTCTGCTCTTTTCATTTGATCATTCTCTGATTGGTAAGCCCGGAAGGCTTTTCTTTTTTGTTTGATTATTTGAAGAGTTGTTTGGGTTATTCTGTTTATCCGCGTCTTTACTGTTTGCTTGGGACACATTTCATCTAGTGTACTGTTGATAACCTCGTTAAGGTGGGTGCAGGCTTTTTCTAGTTCATGAGCATTTGAGGGGTCATTTGCCTTAATTTTTACTTCGATAATGTTTTTGAAGAGGTTCCAGTCAATTTTTGATAGGTTCCTCCTATTCACGGGAGGATACCTTGCGGGACCAGTATTACATTTCAGAGTGGCGTGAACCGGCAGGTGATCACTGCCTAGATCATCATCTCCTACAAATATGTCTTGCATTTGGCTGGTTAGTGATTTGCTGGTGATAATCAAGTCTAGGATATCTGATTGATGGAGTGGGTTGTTGCTTATGTATGTTACGTCTTGATCGTTATTTACCACGAATAGATCGAGTTCTTCAATGATGTGGAAAAGGGCGTCACCATTGGGCTCAGTCTTATGACAACCGAATACCTGGTGTTTGGAATTGAAATCACCCAAGAATATGCAGTGCTTGTACGTGTTGGTAAAAAAAAATTCAAATACTTTACTGTCTACTGTTGCTTGCGGCTTGTTATAATATGATATGATGGCCACGTGTTTGTGGTCAAGTTCAATTTCAGCTGCAATCACTTCAGCATTGAGGTGGTCGCACGGTATTGATTTGTATTTAATCTCCTGCCTTATTAGCAGAGCGACGCCGCCGCCTTTTTGGGCGGGGCGATCTCTTCTAATAATATCAAAACCACATAACGAGAATTGTCTGTTTGGTTTAAGCCATGTTTCGCTAATTCCAATTACGTCCGTATTTTTTAAATAATGTGACATTTGCAAATTTTTCTGATTAACGCTTCGAGCGTTCCACTGTACTATTTTTAGTGTATCCATGAATGGTTTAGGAATAACTGTACTAAAGTTTATTTAAGTTTAATTACTATTTGTAATATTGTTACATAATTATATTCTGTTGACGGCCGCTTCTAATAGCGTGTGAGATATTTGAGTATTATATAACTTAGAGGCTGTTTTACTAATCTCTTTGCAAACGTCCGAAAGACTGGTGTCCAAGTGTTTCTTCATTATGCTGAAAATAGAGCCAGCCATTAGAGTACACGTGGAATAAGGGGAAGATGAGTTCTCGACATTACTTACATTTAGAGCTTTAAGCTGGATGTTTGTTTTAACTTTTTTGAAGTGGCTACAACCCCGATAGTTGCTGGGGCGTTGACCACCGCAATTCGGGCATTTCAGAGCTTTAGCACTACATGCCTTCGCGATGTGTTTGTCACCGCATTTCATACATCGTTGCTCCCCGTTGCATTTGTGTGACAAGTGCCCAAATTTCTGACACTTGTGACACTGAACGGGTTGCGGAAGAACACGATATTCCTCGGTTTCGTATTTTTTGCCATTAATAATCACCCCTTTGCTTATCAGATTTAATTTCGTTGCTCTATTAGGGCATTTTACTTTTATTTTCCAAGTATGGTTACCCGTGGCTTTGGAGATTAGTCTCTCCCACGAGCATCCTGGAAGGGCTTTATCAATCGAGTTTTTTTCCCCCTTTTGGGGTGGACGCGTGTGATTACGACACATGAGTTTGGTTGCGGATGGCCCTGTGTCTTGTTGGTTTTATTGGTCACCTTAGGGGGCGTTTTGGCTTTTACTTTATCGGCGTACGTCGCTCTATCGGTTGGGCTAGCTGTCGCAGTCGCATTCACTATTTCCGGTGATGAACAGGGACGCGAGGTGTAAGGGGAAATGGACCTGGGAGAGGAACGACAGAAAATCAATAATCGACTACATCCTCACAGATATTAATTTATGGAGGGAGGTTATAGGGGTAGAAGTGGATGATGAGGGTAAAATGGAGGTGGATAGTGATCACAATTTGATTACAGTGACGATCAGGGCCAAAACTCTAGTAAAAAGCAAAGGAAGCTCTAAGGAGATTTGGGAACTCAAAAAAGATTCTGACTGGGCGAAGTTCAATGAAAAACTGAAACCAAAGCTTGCAACCGTACCCAAGAGGGGCAGTGTCCAGAAGATGGCCGACGTCATAGTTGCGAGCCTGGTGGAGGCAGGAAAGGAAAGTGTAGGAAAGGTCAGAGTGCCAACACGGGAACTTGGGTACAGAGTGAACGAAGAACTGAAAAGGGCCATAAAGGGAAGAAAAGCTAAATGTGCTGCATACAGGAGAAGTAGAAAACTTAAGGGGCGGAAAGCAATGGGGCCACAGTTGCTAAGGAAGAATACCACCAAGCACGAAATAAAGTAAATAAGATTAAAGACGATAATCGGAGAGTACGAAATAGCAGTCTTATTAGGACGATAAGAACGACAGGGGGGTCGAGTTCGAACGTATTTTGGAAATGGGTGAATAAACGTAACAAAGGAAGTAACCCACAGAGTATTAAAGTAGATGGCAGAGTTACAGACGAGCAAGATCAAGTCGCATCAGAACTAGTCAAGCACTGGGAAAGGGTAAACGATAAGCGATGGGGCACGGGGAGCCCACCAGAATGTCCGAATCAGGAAAACCTATCGAGCTTCGTGTGCAGCGAAATTAAAACGGAGGAGGTGCGAAAGGTGATATCAAAATTAAGGGATGGAAAAGCGGGAGGAGTGGATGAAATTCCAAACGAGTTTATCAAAAGAGGGGGAGAGGAACTCGTGAAAAGCCTAACTGCCCTATTCAATCTAGCCATAGAAAATCAAGAGGTCCCAAAGGAGTGGAGAGAAAGTAAAGTGACATTTATTCACAAAAAGGGGGAAAAAGACGTTTTGGATAACTATCGAGGGATCTCTGTCAGTAGCAACATTGGAAAGGTTTTCTGTAAAGTCCTGTATGGGAGACTAGAGGAGGTGATTGAGGAGAAGGGTTTTTTGGGAGAAATCCAGAATGGCTTCAGGAAGGGAAGGAGAGTTACTGACCATCTTTTCACACTATCCCAAATGATAGAATCCGCGAAAGCAAAAAAGCAAAAGATGTTTATGGCCTTTTTGGATATCAAAAAGGCATACGATAGAGTATGGAGGGAAGGTATGTGGCGCAAGCTGGAGGCTATGGGCTTAGGAGGCGAGTTTGTTTGAATTATGAAAGCATTATATAAAGATGTACAGAGTGAACTTAGCCTGGGGAACATTACAACAAAACGTGTGCCTATGAAGATAGGCCTAAAACAGGGGTGTATCCTTTCGCCGATCCTGTTTGCATTGTACATCAAAAGTTTAGGAGATGAACTCCTGCGTAGCGAGGAGGGGGTAGCAGTTGGGGACTTGAAGATCCCAGGGCTATTTTTTGCAGACTATATGGTTCTAGTGGCAGAAAGCGAAGAGGGGCTAACGAAAATGCTGGAAATTGTTGGGAAATATGGAAGCAAATGGAGACTCGAACTTAATGAAAGCAAGAGCAAAATTATACCTGTGGGCCGCAAAGTGGACCCCACTCGAAGGTGGAGAGTGGGCGAGTTCAGCATTCCCGAAGGGAGCAGCAAACTTCTCCGTGTGGGAGAGACAGGTGATTACGAGTATTTGGGGGTAAATATAAACATTACAGGAAGAGGCATCTACCGGAACCACACAAATAAATTGATTCTGAAGGGGAAGCGAATCCTTAACCAAATGAAACTTATAGGGAGAAACAGTTTCAATAAGGTTTTCCTGGGGAAAACCATTTGGGAAATGGTGGGGCTGCCAAGTATAACATACGGTACGGAAGTGGTACCCCTAAACCAGACGGCCGTAAAGAGCTTGGAAATCCTGCAGAACGATGCAGGCCGATGGATAACGGGGTCGAGTAATGCCGCAGCGCTAGAAGCAATCAGGGGTGAGCTTGGGTGGATGAGGATCAAGGACAGGATAGACCTGTTGAAGCTCGGTTATCTTAATTATTTGGTAAATCTCCCCGACAGCCGATGGTGTAAAGCAATGTTCCTGAGAATTTTCAACTCAAATATCAAAACGGGGTGGATGGTCCAAGTGAGGGAGCTAGTAGAGAACTACTCATTGGAGATCTCGGACCTGGACGTTGGGGCAAACCAGGGTAAAAAAATCGTCAGAGAAAGGGTCATGGAGGATTGTAACCGTAATTGGCGAGAGGGGGTCAAATCAAAGAGGTCTTTGGGTGGCCTGCGTGATAAAGAGAAGCCAGGTTTTGAAGAGTACCTTGATGGCACCTTTGGGGGGTCACTGTTGTTCAAGCTGAGGTCGCGATCCCTGGAACTGAGGGGAAAAATTGGGAAAGACGTTGAAAGGGAGTGCCAGATGTGTAACTTGGACATGGTGGAGACCCTGGAACACTTTCTTCTAGAATGCCCAAAGTATCAGCCTAAAAGAATGAGATTCACTGTGAGTATAATGGGGAAGTGGGATGGGAGAATGAAGGACATGTGGTTAGGGGGAGACTCAAAGGAGAGGGTTAATATGCTAATCGGAGAGATTGGGAAGAATGGGACAAGGGATATCATCAAGCAGTTCGTCTCCGAGTGTTGGGAGGAGAGGAGAAGCGTGGGAATAGGGGGTAGTTGGGAGTACAGGGGTAAGCATGGCCTTCTCGTCCGAGAACCGCGACAAATCAGCGGCTGGCCAAAGTGTTATTATTATTATTATTATGTAGACTCTGTTGCGTTAACAGAGTCCCCATTTCTTGGTGTGACCACCGAGTCCTTTTCAGTAGCGGTGCTCTGTAAATTTTTCTTGATGATTTTTGTCTTCTTGACATGCCGATCAACAGTCATACAGAAACCATTTTCGTCTTCGACGTCCACGGTTTCATCATTTTCACGGAACTCATTGGAGAGCTTCCTTTTCGATCGATTTTGGTTTGGTGATTTATTCTGTCGCTGCGATTTGGGGACTTTAGCTGAATTTTTATCCAATTGAATTTCAACCGCCACGGCCGGGGAAACTGCGACTGTGTTGGTAGCTTCTTCTGCTATGGAACGCAGCCAGTTATCCTGGCTGGGGGTAATTAGATCTGAATCTATTTCAGATATCCCCGCCAGTGAGCTGGCGGACGCAGGTCTTCTCATTTCTGTAGCGGCGAAATGTTTCTGTGAAACATTTCTGCTAAATGTCAAATACTTGTACCAAAAACTTAAAACGATTGACCGAATGTTGTATATAATTCACCGGTTAAAATTAATAATTTTTAAAAACAATTCTGTGATAAATGTTCAATAATAAATGATCACCATATCAGGTGAACCTCCGTTCAGATTATAATAAAGACTAATATAATAAAGACTATAATATGTTGTTTTAAGCAACGTGGGACAACCAGGAAATCTATCCCGAGGTGTGAAAATCCAGAAGTGGGACAAACGGGATTGAACCAATTTAGGTTCGATAAGAAAAGTGTTACTTCAGCTGGTTGAGTGCTAGAAGCCACTCTATCAAGGCTTTCAAAAAATGAGGGTACCAGATCAAAAGGAACACTTCGGTGATCTAACACGAGAACCGGTCTCGCTTCGCACTAGCGAAGCGAGACCGGTTTTCGTTAGATCACCGAACTTAAGCAACGTCGAGCCCGGTTAATCCTTGGATGGGTGACCACTGAGCGATTGATTCGGGTGCTTCCCGTAGTAGTGGCTGGTGTGCGATCAGCGAAATTTGAGTGTGTGATTCTGCGACGTTGTATCACGTGCCAGCTGTGAACGTTGGGAATGCTCACCAGTACTACGCAATCCCCACCCTACCTAGGTGTAAAATAGGGACCTGTTGAGGTGCTTGCCTTGTGTGCCCGTCTGTGGAGCACCGGCAGTATGCTCTGTTGAGTTGAGCTGAGAATGTCATAGAATAAAGGGTGCGTACGCCTATGATACGGGGTAATAATGGATGTCAGAGAGCAATGTGGTGGATTCCACATTTTAACATTGCATTATTATTATTATTGCATTGCATTATAAAAGCCGACGTTTTCTTTGCTTGTGTTTCATATTCAGTCAAACGCAAATAATATTGTGTTTATATAAATTTTGTTTTTGACCCGCAATGTCTCTCGGTCGAAACGTACGGGTCGAAACATTCTATGTCGAAACATTTAGTTCCGATTACTTGTATGTGAGAGAACCACCATCAATGGTGAATAACTATCATAATCTCTAGCTTACAATCCCGGAAGAAACAGGATTAGCATTAGTTGAGGACCAGTGTGCCCCATAGTACACCACTCCATCGTTCTCCCAAATGGGCAGTCGGGATGAACTATCGTGTCCAAGGACATTTCCGGTAGTGTGGCTCCGAGTCGGTTTCTCTCAGTTTCGTGCTGTTTTCCGGAGCTGCACACCTAATAACAGCCTTCGCAAAAATCGTAACACTCTCCATACAAGAAAATAGCCGCTTCATGACTAGGCGGCAGATAAAACTATACGATGTATTCAGAAAGAAGCCGAACTACGGTCGGCCCGCACAATCATGGAACACTGTGTGGCATTAATTCCTAATTGGTAACAACAACCCCAATGCAATATTATTTATGATGTCCAATAAGATATTTCTCAGATTCTAGATATGCCGCAGAATGCTCTGTCTTTTGTTTCAAGACATGATGCTGTTCGAAGACATGTAGATATAGAATTTTGCAGTAAATCATCATTGACTAAAAGAGACTGGAAGTAAAACCTGGTAGTCATTTAGCCATTAACCCTTCACTTATCACGAAAGGCAGACGACACTTGCGAACAAACTTCTTGAATAACTAATTGTTTTCATGTTTTGCATCCAAGACATGAGGGGTAATAAGCTATTTTTGGGGGGTAAAGGGTTAAAGATCCCCCAGAAATACGTAATGGGTCCTAAGGATGCAGAACCATTGCCGTAACTAATTTTTTTTTTTTGGGGGGGGGGGGGAGGTTGGGGCGGAGAGTGTATGACGTCGATGCCTGACGACTCGGTCATATCGCCCAACTATTTGGAACATACCTAATTGCTTGTATCAAAGACTTATACGCTACAAATATACTTTCCTTTCATAAAATATTGTATTTTAAACAAACAACAAGTACACACCAGTTGGGTTAAGCTGCCCGATTATCTGGGTTCTTTCAACAGGCTATGGTCATAAAAAAACTCATTTGTTATTTGTTACTTTCTCTGTGGATGTGGAATTCTACCGATATACTGTGTCGGACATTTATTGCACTTTCTAATCTGTGTATAGTTTTGTCGCGCAAGCAAGAGATTTTGACCAACTGAGTACTCGATAGCATTGTATATTTCGTCGGGCAAGCAAGGACGTCTACCCAACTTGGCGTTTTATAATTTTTGGCCGAACCTCTGTCCGACGAAACCTATGATCGGTTGATTCTTTGTGTGTGGGGGGGGGGGGGGGGGGAGTCCTTCCAAGGATGTATGCCCCTGGATCGACCTCACGAGTACTGGTGATGTAATGCGGCTATTTCAAGTTGTCACTTCAAACAATCTTTATTAATGCATAAAGTGTTACGTCTATAGCCGTACTTACCAGCTGCATCTCCAGTGAGCTTACATAAAAGAAGAGCCTTCTTGGAACATTTACATCGAATTTTCATATAATGATGTCTGTAACATTTGTAAACAAAGG
The DNA here is from genome assembly GCA_031216915.1 of Pictodentalium vernedei. Taxonomy (NCBI): domain Eukaryota; kingdom Metazoa; phylum Mollusca; class Scaphopoda; order Dentaliida; family Dentaliidae; genus Pictodentalium; species Pictodentalium vernedei. The sequence continues at coordinate 358,681,373 of CM062293.1, forward strand.
TTATTCAATATATGATGAGAAGAAAGCATTAGTAGAGTGATTGTTAAATTTGCTTTACCCATCGTTCAATATGCAGATGAAATTTGAGGTTCCCTCCTTTGTACCCTACACAAAGCTCTAGCCAGAAAATAATGAAATACCTTTTCTTTAACACATTTTAGAATAAAAGTTTTTCCAAAACATAGTTTTTGAGCCCTCAGTGGAACAATCGTCAGAACAGCACTTCAGCACGATGTTGGACATACCCTACCCGATTTCAGACCGAAGTGTTCTGTGAGCCTGTCTGAGATTGACATCGCTGAAGACGAAGTGATACGGATCCTCAGCAATCTTGATGCCAAAAAAGCAACTGGACACGACGGTATTAGCAACCGTATCCTCAAAGAAACCAAAACAACAATATGTAAGCCATTGGTTCTATTATTCAGGCTCTCTTTCTCCTCAGGTGTCTACCCATCAGAATGGAAGATGGCAACAGTCGTGCCGATTTTTAAAAAGGGCGATGCACACGGTCCCAATAACTACAGACCCGTCTCACTCCTTAGCTGTGTTAGCAAAGTTATGGAGAGGATTGTTTTTAATCGCATGTATGAACACTGCTGTGTTAATAATCTTTTTTTTAAATATCAGTCCGGTTTCCTGCCCCAGCACAGCACCGTTTATCAGCTCATTGAAATATATCATAATCTCTGCTTGGCCTTTGATAGGAACCAGTTTTCTCTTGGAGTATTCTGCGACATATCAAAAGCATTTGATAGTTTGGCATAAAGGACTAATTTACAAACTGAGACAAAACGGTATATCGGGTCCACTCATTGAGTGGACAAGAAGCTATCTGTCTGATCGTAAACAAAGGGTAACTGTTAACTCGATTTCCTCCGATTACCTATCTGTTAATTGTGGTGTTCCCCAGGGATCTGTCTTAGGTCCGTTCCTTTTTCTCATATACATTAATGACATTTCGGAAAACTTACATTCACCGGAAGCGTGTAGATTATTTGCGGATGATACGAGTATAACAGAAAGTGGGCACGAACCGGATAACATTGCTACAAAGTCCAACGAAAATCTTAAAGCCGTTTCCGAATGGGCAAATACATGGTTAGTTACATTTAACCCCTCAAAAACCGAAATTGTTCTTTTCACCAAGAAACGTGCTAACCGTAGTACTGCGGTGACATTCGGTGGGTCGCCACTTGAAATTAAAATGTCACACACCCACCTCGGTCTGTCCTTACAGGGGGACTTAAACTGACATACCCAAATTATACGACTATGTAAAAAGGCTAATAGCAGGCTGTCACAGGTCAGAAAACTCAAGTATATCCTTAGAAGAAAAAGTCTGGAAATTTTATACAAGTCTTTCATACTTCCTATCATGGAATATGCGGATGTTGTATGGGCTGGTGCACCGGACTACCTACTTTCCAAATTGGATAGAATCCACGCGGATGCAGCCAGAATAATATCCGGACTTACGAGAGCTACCTCGGTATCAAATGTACTCGCAGAACTTGGCTGGGAGACCCTTAGGCAGAGACGCTATCTCCACAAAATGGTTACGTTTTACAAAATTGTAAATAACCAGGCTCCCGCATATCTTTGTGACCTATTACCTCAAAGGCTTGAAGATATTTCCTCGTATAGCACCCGGTCACATTCCAACTTTCAATTACCATTTACACACACGGAAGTATTTAAGCGCTCATTTATTCCTTCGTGTGTTGCGGAATGGAATGCATTACCCCTAAGAGTTAGACAGTCGAGTTCACTGAATGACTTTGTTAAATATTTTAACAGAGGCGTGCTTAGACCACCTAAATACTTCAACAACGGCGACAGGGTGTCCAATATAATACACTGCAAGCTGCGTAATTTTTGCAGCGACCTAAATTCTGATAAATTTTTCAACTACATTCGTGAAACACCTAACTGTTCATGTGGTTATGAGAGTGAAGACGCCAATCATTACTTCTTTGTCTGTAGAAACTATTCACATGAAAGACAAGTCCTACAAAGAAATCTTGCGCATCTGACAATAACATCGGTCAACGATCTTCTTTATGGTATTCCCAATTTACCGGATTCCGTCAATATTCACCTTTTCCGGAGTGTACAGTATTTCATTAAGTCCATGAAACGGTTTTAGACTGGTTCGCTGGGTGAGTAATCAAGCCGTAAAGTGTCTTAGTCACTTTAGGACTTGGTTGCTCGTCTGACGGTCCGACCTTGAAACCGATGGCGATTGGTGGCCATCACTGTTGCCTCACACGCGAATCAGTACTCTCAGCATGTCTGTCTTGCCTGTCCTGGTTATGGCAGTGGTAGGGGGCTTTTTTGGACTTTTGGTTTTTGGACTTTTGGAATTATGGTGGTGTTGAAATATGCCTATAGGCATGTTGACTCAAATTTGATGTGTTTTAGTGTGGCATTCTACTTTTCTTCTCTCCTTCTTATTTCTGTTTTCTGACTCTCGTAAAGTTGATTAACTATCAGCTTTCTTCTCGAACTTTGTACATACACAAAATTGGTTATTATTATACATACATTGTTTCGCCATTACATATATCTTTTTATGTAACTACTTGTAATTATATGTGATCATAAATTGTAATGTTCAATTGTATATTAAGGAAAGGATATTATCTAAGTGCAAGGCACTTGTTATCCAATCCATTTTGTTAATTATAACAAATAAAATATGTTTAATCTAATCTAAAAACAGCACTTCAGCAACATATCAACATCCTTTTGAAGAGAAAGAAAAAATAAATGTTCCATTGATGGTATTGGTGGAATGACAAAAATGGTTAAAAGCCATAAACAAATGCTAAACCATAAACAACCAAAAGATGGAGGCACTTTTCCAAATATTTTTTTATATCATATTCCCTTTTTCTAAATTTTGTTCACATGATGTTTCTAACACAAAAACAATTACGTTACGCTCTAAAGTCACCTGGGTTAAAAATCAACCCAAATCAACTGGGTTGAGTTATATTCACTCAACCCAGTTCATTTGGGTTCATTCGTAACCCAACTGATTTTACAGTGTACAGAAAATAAATTGTTAAATAAGCGATGCTGTCAGTAACTGGTTAAATCATTCGATTCTCATCTATCTGGCATTTGCAAACATTACATTTAAAGTGAATGATCTGTTGATCAACTGTGAAATAAAGTATATAAATTATAGACAGTTTCAATAAGAAATGTGTTTGTTGAGAGCTAAAAACACTCAAGTTGAGGTAATTTTTCACGACAAACAGTCTCGTTCTCTGACCCGATCGGCATCTTTTTTTATCATTAACTACTTTTTGAATCAGCTTTCGGCTAGAGCTATATTTAAACATTACTAGTCACATTTTATTTTGTTTCTTTGTTTTGACATTTTTGGTTTCGATCCATAGTTTTTGTTCCCTTTTAACCCTTTACCTAACACGAAAAGCAGACGACACTTGCCAAAAAATTCTTGAATAACTATTTTTTTTCATTTGTTGTCTCAAAAACATAGGTTATGACCCCCTCATTGGAACGAGCTCAACGAGAGGACAAAATAGCTGAACTTTGTGTGTGTGTGGTGGGGGGGGGGGGGGGGGTATAAAGTAAATACAGGAAGCACGGTGGCTCAGTAGGGAGAGATACAGGCTGCAAGCCGAGAGGTCCTCGGCTCGAATCCCCAACCGCGTTGTGTTCTTGGGCAAGACACTTAATCCCAATTGCCCACGTGGGGGCGCGGTGGCGTTATGTACTAAGGTGTATTGCACGTCGATGGTGCACTTGTCTTCAACCAATGCTAACCCTGCTTGTGTGGAGTCAGTATGTTGGGAGTCTGACAGCTGCTCGGTGGTTCTCTACGGGTACTTCGGCTTCCTCCATCCGTAAAACTGTCCGACACGAGGTGACCCTGGCTGTCGAAAGTGTCGTTAAACACCAATAAATAATAAATATGTAAAGTATTTACACTTGGATGCGCTGTGAATGTCGAGGAGAAGAGATAATTACTATTAACTATTAGATATGACTTTCTTTCCCAGAATGGCCCATTTTCAACTTTAATCAAATTAGAGGTGCCCCCACCCCTAGATGCGTTACTAAGCGCAACCAATTTGTTAACTTCGAAATCGTTCACCGTTATTCGTCGAACGCAATCAAGAAAATTGCGTTACGAGGCATAGTGGAGTCGTTTGAAGCTGACTTTTTGTATGGCGAGGATGTAGTTATGTCAATAAGTAAGGGTTATGTGGATGAAGAGAAGGAAGGATAGAGTTGTACAGAAAATTCAACACAAACTAAGATTCCCATTCGTAAACGGAGATTTGTCGAAGTGCGAGGAGAGGGAGTTCAGCTATCTCGGTAACTTCATATCAGCCTTCGACCTCGGCCGATACGAAACTTACCAAGTAATAGCATCTATTACTTCCCCCACCCCCTACAACATACCGTCTCCGAGTTCCAATGTGTTCTATGTGCCAGTAGGCACATACAATACATTGGAACTCAGGGGACGATATGTTAATCATCCCAAGGGGTGGTAATGTTTGTCTTTATCATCCAGCTAGTCCGTAGACTACCGAACACCGAAAATTAATACAGTCCACCACTGATCATTTCCGAAGTTTAGCTTCGCCTCGGTTTATTTTATCTCTTAATGACTCAGACTTTTTTTCAGTTTCTCTTAGAATCGAGTCATGGCTGATGTAAAGGATGGGAAATTTCAACAGAGCCTCCCATCAAGGAATCAATGATGAGAGGACTATTCCCATTCAAAGGGTTTTTTGTTTGTTAAAATTTGCCGTGTTTATAAAGATGAATATGGATTAATATAATAATAACTCTTTGGCCAGCCGCTGATGATTTGTCGCGGTCCTCATAAGAGAAGGCCATCATTCCCCCTGCACCCCACCCCCTCTTCCCCTCGTCTCCTCCCAGCATTCAGATATAAACTGCTTAATAGTGTCCCTCACTTCCTCTTTTTCAATTTCTTCAATAAGCATTCCTACCCTCTCCCTCGTGTCCCCCTTCAGCCATCTATCCTTTGTTTCTTCACCCCCACTTCTGCATTATTCTTCCAGTAAATTTTATTCTATGAGGTATATACTGTGGGCATTCCAAGAGAAAATGTTCCAGGGTCTCCACTACTCCAGACTGGCACATTTGGCATCCCTTTTCCCCATCTCTCCCAATTTTTCCCCGAAGCTCCAGTGATCTTGATCTCAGTTTGAACAGCAGTGACCCTCCAAAGGTGCCATCTAGGTACTTCTCAAAAACTGGCTTTTTCTTTATATTGTAACCCCTGCAGTGATCTTTTCACGCTAACCCCTGCTCGGGGTTTCGATTGCAATCTTCCATGACTCTCTCTTTGACAAACCTTCTGCCTTCTTTCATTCCTACTTCTATGTTTGTGAGCTCTATAGAGTAATTGTCCATTAGTTCCCTCACATGTTTTGACCACCCCGTTTCTATATTAGAATTCCAAATGGTATCGAGCATCAATTTGCACCACCGGTTGTCAAGCAGGTTTCTCAAGTAGTTAAAGTAACACGGTTTTCCCAAATCTACCCTGTCCTTGATTTTCATCCACCCAAGCTCCCCCCTTACTGCTTCCAAAGCTGCAGCATTACTCGACCCTGTTATCCATCTGCCGGCATCATTCTGAGTACTTTCCAACTTCTTAATAACGGTTTGGTTTAATGGAATCACGTCCGTGCCATACGTTATACTTACATTAAACCCACCCTCTCCCACAGTGTTTTCCCCACAAAGACCTTGTTGAAACTATTTTTCCCTAAAAGTTTTAGTTGGTTCAGAATTCTTTTCCCCTTCAGAATCAGTTTGGCTGAGTAATTTCTGTACACCCCGCTTCCCGTTATATTTATGCTTACCCCTAGATACTCATACTCTCCCGTTTCTCCTACAGTGATTTGTTTGCTTTCCCCTTCGGGGATTGAGAACTCCCCCACTCTCCATCTCTTCGTCATATCAACCTTGCGTCCAACGGGTATTACCTTGCTTTTATTTTCATTTAGTTCGAGCCGCCAAGTGTTCCCATATATACCAACAATTTCCAGCAATTTCTCTAGCCCCTGTTCAGTTCTAGACATTAACACCATGTCGTCCGCAAATAATAAGCCTGGTATCTTTATGTCTCCAACATTTACCCCCTCCGCACTCTGAATTAGTTCGTCCCCTAAATCTTTAACATACAATGCAAACAAAATCGGTGAAAAGATACACCCCTGCTTGAGGCCTATATCCATAGAGACTCGTTTTGTAGTGATACTCCCTAGACTGAGTTGGCTTTGCACATCTGTATACAGTGCTTTCATGGTTCCCAAAACGTCACCCCCAGTCCGATGCCCTCGAGCTTTCGCCACATACCTTCCCTCCACACTCGGTCGTACGCTTTTTTCACATCTAGAAATGCCAGAAACATCTTTTTCTTTTCAGCCTTTGTTGATTCTACCAGTTGGGTGAGTGTAAATAGGTGATCAGTGACTCTTCGTCCTTTTCTGAAACCATTTTGAATTTCTCCTAAAAAACCTTTCTCTTCAATAACTTCCTCTAGTCTACCGTATATGACCTTACAGAATACTTTTCCGATGTTACTACTAACTGATATCCCCCTATAGTTATCTAGAACTTCCTTATCCCCCTTTTTGTGTATGAACGACACCTTACTTTCCCTCCACTCTCTGGGGACCTCTTGCTTTCGCAGAGCCAGGTTGAAAAGGTTTGTCAGGACTTCAATAAGTGCCTCCTCTCCATTTTTGAGGAATTCGTTCGGAATTTCATCAGTCCCTCCCGCTTTACCATTTTTTAATTTCGAGACCACGTTCCGCACTTCTTCTGTCGTTATTTCGCTACATACACGATTGGATAGGTTCTCCTCCACCAGTGTATTTCTTTTTGGTGGGGACCCACTGCCCCATCGCCTATCGTTTATCTTTTCCCAGTGCTTGACTAACTCTGAAGCGATACGGCCTTTATCTTCTGTACTTTCCCCATCCAATTTGATACTCTGCACACTACTTTTCCCCCGTTTATTTACCCAGTTCCAAAATACGTTTGAGCTCGAACCCCCCGTTTTCTTTATTGTTCTGGCAAGACTGCAATTGCGCTCCTTCCTATTATTATTCTTTATCTCATTCACCTTTTTCCGTGCCAGTTCATATTCTCCTTTCATTTGTCTCGTGTCATTGTTATCCACCACTTTAAGCTTCCTACTTCTTCTGTAAGCAGCGCATTTTACCTTCCTTTCTTTTATAGCCTTTTTCAGTCCCTCGTTAACCCTGTATCCAAGCTCTCTCGTTGGGACCCTCACCCTTCCTATACAATCCTTCCCCGCCCCTGTTAGGCTATTTACTATGCCATCTGAAATACTCTGGACATTTGCATCCCTAGGTATACATTCAAGACTTGGTTTTAGTTTTTCCCGAAACTGCTTCCAGTCGGCTCCTTGTTTTAGTCCCCAAACTTCTTTGAAGGTATTTCTGTCTCTATTCGTCTTTTTGCCCATAATCTTAACTGTTATCAGGTTGTGATCACTACCCAAGTCATTTTTTCCCTCGTCATCTATTTCTACATCTATAACCTCCCTCCATACGCTAATGTCAGTGAGTATATAATCAATTATTGTTTTCTTATCGTTCCTCTCCCAGGTCCATTTACCCTTACATTTCGCAACCCTGTTCAGGATCTTTAAACCAAGCTCTTTTGATAGGTCCAACATCTTCCTCCCATTCGTGTTAATTTTCCTATCACCTCCCTGTATGCCCTCCTCCTTATCCCCGATGTGCCCATTGAAGTCCCCATTAGGACAATACTGAACCCTCTGCTTTCAAGCTCTGTGATATTCGATCTAAGAGTTGTATATATTGAATCATTCCACTCGGGCTTACTTCCCTCCACTGCTAAGTATACAACACTAACGGCAACACTCCTGCTTCCTAACTTGATTTTTGCCCAGACTATTTCGTTGGATACTGGAATCTGAGTCCTTGCTTCTGTGAGATCTGTAATCAATGAGGGCTGTAATTCCTCTTTAGCGTAGATGCCAACACCCCCACCCCGTTTCTGACCCTCAGTTCGCCCAGCTCCTATCCACACGCAACCCTTCATCTGATCAACCCGCTCATCCCGTCGTATCCACGTCTCACTTAGACCCAATATAAGACAGAACACAACGAGGGCGGAGTACTGAGGACTGGAATCAATGACCCGAGATGAGATATTTCCTGTATTTCACGAGCACCGAAACTCCAACTGGAATAAACGACCAGAGTTGAAGTGTTTTCTGTATTTCACGAGTGTCAAAACTCCAACTGGAATCAACGACCGAGTCAGAGTTTTCTTTGTATTTCACGAGCGCCGCATCTCCAAGGACGGCCGTTGATTCCTGCCCCCCCCCCCCCCCCCCCCCAATGGTTGTGTTCTGTTTCTTTAAGCCACAACTCAACTTGAATTAACTGATTTGGACTGATAATTTTAAAGAAAAATATGACCTTCGGCAGTCAGTTTACATTCTTGCTTGACACTGTTTTGTGTCGAAGCATATCATTCACGTCATAACGTCACCCAGCTGTGTAACAACCAATCAGATACGTTCCTTCGTGATGTTCTTAGGGTAGGTCGGATCCACGCGTGCTCTGCCTAGCACATTTCTCAGTGTTTGCATTGTATCGGGTAACGTTGGATACGCACAACAATTGTGGCATAAAAGTAATTACATGTGATGCATATAATAATAAAAACAGTATAATAAAAAACATACTGCCCAATGTGTAGTCTGTTAAGCTAAGTTATTAACTTTAAGCAAACCATTAAGACCCTGCACTTCGTCTCGGTTAATTTTGCTGGGGTTACAATATATCACACCAGATGAAGGTAAGTGTGTTTAAATTAACAATTTCTTTTTTGAGTTTGTGATTTGGATTCAGTGTGTGACCTCAGATTAAAGTCCGCTGCAAAACAGACAAATGTTGACTACAGAGAGACTTATGTGCAAAGTGAAACAGAATCACTGATTATTATCCGTTACGTCAAAGTTGTATTCCGTTGTTGTATGGCATTTGTTTCAGTTTAATCACTGATTAACACATAATATTCAGTTGTTGTATGTTTACGTTTTTAACACTGGGTTGAGTTGAATGACTGGTCAAACTAAATGATATTTATTTCAGATAATCATGTAAAAGGACACGTTGAATATAAATACAAAAATGCACAACCCGAAATGGGTTCAATAATAGCTAATGCTAGGCTGCCTCAAGAATGTTGTTAACCCCATTCACCCAACGTACACGATATCAAAATGTATTACTTTACTTACAAATTTTTACAAAAGTTTCAACAAAACCATACCATGTGACCCTCATTGGAACGAGCTCGGCGAGCTCGTTTCAATGAGGGGGCACATGGTATGGTTCTGTTGAATTTCTTTTTCACTCACTGCTCAATTTGTAAATTACGCGGGAGATTACGGCCGATTAGTTAGGTCGAGGGTTAATAAGGACTGGTATAAAAGTTTTTTAGTTGCTTTTACATGATTGCATTTTACGTGCATAATTAAGACGATGAAGAAAGAAAATATGTAAGAAGGAAGCGACAGAGTGTGAGGAGTGACCCAGTAGTACATTGTGACCAATGGTTGGGAGCCCTGCATCACTGGATGTGTTAGTGATGCCGTCACAAGCTAATATTTTCAATTAGAGAAGTGTTTACCCCGAAGGAAAAACTTGTGTACCTGCTCGAATATTGACTTGTTGGTTTCTATATCATAACATTTGTAGTCACAGGGTAGGATGTCCGATGTATTCTGAATGGATATGGGACCACATAGTCTGTGTGAACACACAGACTATTGTTTTTGTACGGTTTCTTTTTCTTTTTCCCCTTTCTTTTTCTGCTTCTTATTCTCCTGTCTTCTATATTCTATGCACATCCATGTCCTCACGATACCTTGAATACGAACTGTCCGATTTCACTTATTTTTGGCATATTGAGAGACAGTCATAAGTACCCAGCCACCTATGTTTTCCAGATTCCTGTGGCACTGGGAGTGTCACGCTCATATCTCAGGCTTGGTATGATCTATGTATCTGGACCCAACACCAAATGACTCACCACTCAATTGAGGTTCGAAATATGGGTCAAGGTCACTGAGATCACCTAGGGTCAATGAGTGCATTTTCAGAATTGCTGGAAATCACATTTTATGACCCCCCAAATGCATTGCCGATGTTCATACATGTATTTTTAATCTCTAAAAATCGGGCGTGGGCCAAAAATTTTGAAAGTTGCCCACAGTCATATCTGAAACATGCTATGACATATGGACCAAATGAGTCGAAACCCCTTGGAAGTTAATAAGTTGGGTACAGTTTACTAGGGTCACACATGTCTCATTAAGTAGAGTTTTCAGAATGGCTTGAAACTGCATTTTATAACCCCAATGCATTTCTGAAGTGCATACATGTATTTGGTCTCTCAAAAAGTGGGCAGAGTCAAAAATATCCATTACTGATTCCTTTACACGTGTAAACCTGTGCACAGAAGGTATTTTTTGTTTCTTGCAAAATGTTATCTGAATCCTGTATGAAAAGCTTTAAACGCTGTTTACGAAAACCTATTTCCGATTTCTTTAAAGATGTTTTACTCCCAAAAATAAGCCCTCATAAATTTTCTTTCTATATAATTTATTTCTGATGCGTTCACCATTTTCACGGAGACTCGACTTTACTGGTCGCAGTAAATTCTGGTTCTCTTGTGTTTGCATTCGCATTTGCATGTGCATGGGACAGGGGAAAGTAATGGTCTGCAGTTTCACATTCGCCACATTTGTACAATAAACTATCAGAAAGAAAGCTATTGTACAAGTCGTTATTTAGATTGTGCGTGACGTGAAGTTTTAGAAGTAGGCGGACACACGTTGACTGTTACGATTAAGATAAGTCTTAAAATTTGGGATTGGAGTGTTTTCCATATTTTCAGAAGAAAGACTCTTGCATAGTCACGGAGTGAAAGGAATGAATGAGGTGTAGTAGATATTTGTTCTGTTCAACAGGGCGAAGTGGTAAGATTGTCAAGGCGCAGTTATAGCTGTGGAATTCGATGGGGAGATTGTGTTGAACATGCAGTGGGTATAAGGCCAAGGTACATTTTAAAATACTGTAAACATCTGTGGATTGTTCTTCTTGTTTCCAGCCAGTTGCAACGTAGACTCGAGATGTACTAATACGTTTTGTACCCCCTACGAATAGGTGTGCTGCTTCGACGTGTAGTTTTTCTAAATCACCCACCTCAGCTGCCCCATATAGTTCCGGCATACTCAAGAATTGGGCGAATGAAAGCAAATAGATTTTCTCTAGGCTTTTGCGATCAAAGTTTTACTTGGAGCGTCGTAATATGTCCAAATGCCCCAGAAACAGCAAAGATTCGAGTGAGGGATCCTTGGTGGATTTCGGCTACTGAATACATGTTTCCAAAATAATGACACAAACAATCCGCTGTTGCAAATCACGCAAGAATGATTCAAACCACTACAGAAGCGAACCAGTGATTCCAACATATTCCAGCTTGCAAAGAAGATCTGTGCCGTATTTTGTCAACGGCCTCACTAAAATCACAAAATACCATGTGTATTTCTTTTAATCACTGGTTAACAAATTATTTCATTTGTTGTATGTTTACGTTTTTGACACTGCTTCCGGGTTAAACACTGTTGAACAAATTGTAAGCTAAAGATTTGAGTCATATGACTCCGATGTTTTTGAAGTTTGAATGTACTTACTCAATCCTCATCCTGCGAAGGTTTCACGTTAAACCGACATTAAAAATGCCAGTATTGCCTGTCAGTATATAAGTTCTCCATTTGATCATAACTCTCCTGGCTCCCTCTCATTTCCCCTTCTTTCAGACTTCTTTTGGCCAACAGCTTTCTTCAGTACCTGGTAAACTTTGGGATGTTTGCACAATCCAGTACAGCCTGTTAGTCATGCTAAGTTTGGGACTGCATTTTCATGTTCAGTTCTCTATTGGAGAAGGTGTGTAACCCATATATATTTCGTCCCTTGAAAGGATAAAGGAGTCATCTGTATTGGTTTAGCATTGCAGTGGCATATTTATGCATTCAAGATACGATTTAATGTTTTAGCAGCAATCTATTTTACAACATGGCGCGTGTCGTCTTTCAAAATGCTACTCGATGCAACGGCTTTTCGGTGTTGCTGCTGTTAAAGACCCCGATCGTTGTCCTGTTAATGCGCTTAGAAAGTTCTCAGGTGTTAAGCGTTGAGACAAATGCGTCTCAAGCTTTGGCAATTCCATTACTTGCATTATTGGCTGAAATTGCATCTAGATCATAAAAGTCTTTACCTCATCTTCAAACGAAACACACTCCGAAGTGGGCGTATTGGTGTGCATCTGTCCAAAACAATGGTGACTTTCTGACTGCAAACGAACCATTCATTCCAAGACCCGAATTCGTGAAAGTCGTGTTATTGAAAAGTATATAAGAAAATTTGGTTTGAATGTTGGTCGATTGGTGTTAAATTGTATTTTTCTGATACTGGATATGGTTGGATTAAAACTTTATTCTCTGGAATTACCCAGCTCTCAGTCCACTAGTCCAAATCTATAAGGAATTCGAAATTGTTGTGGGCTGTGTGTTTACCAACTTTTCGTGGAATTTGTGGTGTAATGTGATGCTCCTTCACTCATAGAGCCATTATTTCATGCTCAGTTATAGCTATTCCAATCAATAAGTATTTAATTAAGATACTAAAACAAGTTGCAGAACTACGTGGTGCAATACAAAAAAAAAACTTCAGCTGTGGTGAACCTTCATTCCTAATGGTAATGCCATCACAAATTCAGACAAATCAAGTCACGATGGAGCAACATTCCTTGCGTTGATTCGATAAAAATGAGTGTTTATAGTATTTATAGACCCATTCGTCCTGGATATATCAGTTGGTCGGAAAAGTGAACAGTAGGTCCGCTTTTCTAACCACCTGAAAAATTCTAGATCAGTGAATCTAAACATAGGCCACGGAGAATTCAAGGGCCAGATTGATGTCAGGCCATAATTCCTTACAGAATTAGATTGGTGGCCCTTATTCAATGTTTTGATGTACATTGGGTTGGTTATGAACCACTCTCTCCATATACGGCAACAAAACGAAATCCGTAATGCAAATGAACTTGACCTTGGACGTCAACGATTCAGCACGATTTGAAGTGTTACTTGCAACTGTCATGTTATGCAAGACACAGTGAAAGAGCCAGGAAATAATATACCACAATGCATGATGAGTTCCGTATTGGTTGTGATGGCAACACACGTGATTCGCCTGTTCTGTTTGTTCTGCGGCCTATATTCGTCACTGTTGTTGGTTGCGCGCATTGCTATAGACTCTGCAATGTATTTATACGAATGCATGGTAGGATTCTTTGTGTCGGACGGAGTCGACGTTGGTTTGGTCTTATACATGTTTATCCTCTCCCTCCAGCTGTTGGACTATACGACGTTGGGAATACTACTATTGCTGACTGTGAGCTGGATGCAAAATTATATACCAAAAAATGACACTTTCTCATGGAGAGAACAGCACCCCATTTTTCCAGAGCTGGTATCACCACCGAACAGAAAAAAACAAGATAGGATATTTTTCCAGCTCGCAATTTAGCTTAAACATTATGTTAAACTGATACATTATAGTGTAATAACGTAATAATCAACACGAATAACAGTAAAATTAATGAAATTGTAGGGCTGCACGATATTAAAAAAAATACCGCGGTGTCCCGGTATATCGAAAACTGTTCCGATTTATGAACAAAGTACCACAATCGGGACTCGAGGCATCACAGTCTGAACCAATTGGCATGCCTTGATGATGCGGTTCGAAAAATCTTTACCCAACGCAGACGATATCAAGATTTATTATTTTCAAAATTAGTTTATCAGATTTTCCACAGTTTTCAACAAAACTATATGATGGTCACATGAAAAGGTTTTGTAGAAATTTTTGAAAATTATTTTTTCAACTGCTGAATTTGTATATTACGAGGGCACAAGCAGACGATTCCTTGGATAAAGGGATAATATTATTCATTCGGGGCCACAATTAAAAAACTCAAGACATCTTGAAAATTAAATTGTGGGTAAATAAATAATGACGATAAACCGATTTTTTTGTGATTACACCGGTATTCAATTGATATTGGTTTGAATACCGGTATATATCGGTTTATCGATATACCGTGCAGCCCTATGAAATTGGATTCAGCAGCAAGCATGAATGCTTATGTAAGCTGTCTCCATTAGACAAATTGAACATTAGTGTATATACAAGACACACTGAACATCACAATTTAGACTCTTGTTGTAGGTTGCAGAAATGATGGCGACAGAGCAAGGGGAGGGGGTACATTGAAAAAGGTTTTGTGTGACTTTTGGTTAATTTTATGTTATTCTTTCTTATATTCGTGATTCAGTGTTAATTAGTTTAGTTAACTTGGTATGTGGCAGATCTGCTATTTTTTGGTTAGCGTTATGTTTTGTTTGAGAGGTATATTGGTCATAGAGGTTTGACTTTGACTACTAGTCTGTGTATGCATCTTTACAAGTGCCGATTTATGACCCATTTTACCTGTTCTGTTTAATCTTTACGTAGCACGGCTATCAGACAGAAACCGAAAGAATGTTTTTTAAATAATTGACAGTGTTAATGTTTTGCCTCAAAACATAACTAATGACCCTTCAGACAAGCTCTTCACAACCGGGTCATAAACTATATTTTAGATGCTCAAATTGAAAATATGATAACATTTGAATGGCGCTTCTGTGAATAATCCTGGCCGAATATTCTCGCTATGTTGGATGAAGGGTTAACGGCCTGACCTAAACGACAGGTACTTGACACTGCTATCATTTTGCCAGTGCGTGGTGTCAGTGTTTAACTGGAGAAAATCTGACTTAAAACTTCAGGGACGCGACATTCATTTTTATAATGTTTTCCATAAGAGTTCGAAATTTAAAATGTATAGTCGTTTCCAGTCCAGAAATAGGAACAAAACATTTTGATACATCGCTGATTCAAAATATATATCTTTCAGCAACATAATGTCTAGTTTGTTGAGGGTGTTTTGGTCCCATCATCACTCCTTGCGCAAATCTGTTGTTCAGTTTGTCACAGACGTGAATGTTATCAAAAAGACATTAATAAAGTGGCATTTTACGATATTGGCATTAACCCTTTACCCAGCGTAAAGTTAAAAACCGGTCAGTGCTATTCAGAAAAATCGCCAATTAATTTTCATTATTTTTTTCATTTTTTGTCTCCAAAAATTGGTTATGACCCCTCTTTGGAACGAGCTCGACGAGCTCGTTCCAAAGAAGGGTCATAACCTGTGTTTTTCAGACAAAAAATGAAAAAAAATAGTTATTCAAGAATTTTGTTTGCAAGTGTCGTCTGCTTTTCATGTTAGGTAAAGGGATAAAAAATACAAATACATTTTAAACTTCAAGACATCGGAGATTTTAATTCCCAGAAAATACGACAAGGTGATTCCTCTCAAAATATTTTTTATCATTCGCGGTAGCTCAGCGATTACGGAATTGGACCTCAAACCGAAACTGCTTTGTGTCCTTGGGCAAGGCACTTCATACCGATTGCCCACGTGGGGGCAAGGTGGCGCTGTGTACTAAGGCGTACTGCATGTCTATAGTGCATTTGTCTTCAATCAACTCTAACCCTGCTTAGGGAGAGTTAGAACGTTGGGGAGTCTGACAGTTGCCCGCCGTTGCTCGGTGTTTCTCGCCGGGAGTCTGCCTTCCTCCACCCGTAAAACAGTCCGACACGAGGTGATCCTGACTGTCGAAAATGTAGTTAAACCCCAATAATTAAATAAATTTATCATCCTCACATGTACCACCAATCGTATTGTGAGTCAAACATGTATCAAATAATCAAGTGTTGGAACTTTCATTTGTAATATGATAACAAAAACAAACATTACATAACAATACACAATGGGCGTTGAGGTGACGGCAAGTTGAGAAGTGTGTTATAATATTGTTCAAATACTTGACCGGGCAGCATTGATTAACTGTGTTAACCATTTCAACTCACGCGCTTCGAATAGAAACGTCCTTTTCGCTACTGGGTTTATCGAAATTGTTGAAAATTTATTTATTTATTGATTTATTTATTTATTTATTTATTTATTGGTGTCTAGCGACACTTTCGACAGCCAGGGTCACCTTGGTCAGACAGTTTTACGGGTAGAGGAAGCGGGAGTGCTCGGAAGAAGCACCAAGCAACAGCGAGTAACTATCAGGCTCTTCAACGTACTAACATAAGCAGGGTTAGCATTGATTGAAGACTTGTGCACCATCGACGTGCAGTACACCTTAGTACACAGCACCATCGTTCGTGCACCCACGAAGGCAATCGGGAAATATCGTTTAATTTCGATATATACAAAAAGACATCGTTGGGAGAGTCTATGTTGCGTTTATTGGGGGGGGGGGGGGGGGGGGGGGGTCAGTGACAATTTAATCCTACAGCCCTTTGGGGCTGTAGGATTAAATTATTACTGATCCTCCTGTCCAGTCAGTTACGCGTATCTTTTGTTGTCGACTGAGGGACTACCAACCCGTGCTTTACTCAAATATTTATGCATACCAGGTTAACCCTTTACCTAACGTAGAAAGCAGACGACACTTGCAAAAATAATTCTCGAATAACTAATTTTTTTCATTTTTTGTCTCAAAAACATAGGTTATGACCCCTCGTTGGAACGAGCTCGACGAGCTCGTTCCAACGAGGGGTCATAACCTATGTTTTTGAGACAAAAAATGAAAAAAATAATGAAAATTTATTGGCGATTTTTGAGAATAGCGCTGGCCGGTTTTGGCCGTTACGTTGGGTAAAGGGTTAAATGTCTAAATGGCAAAACCGAGTTGAGCGTCCAAAAAATACTACTGCCATTTCGTTGAGTGTATTTCAGTAATCTCATGGTATGATGTTATTCGAGTAGCGTAGATATATAGTGAAAACAACAGGGCGGTGGTCCTTCCTTCATCCACATCCTTTGGAATATTGTAGGAAATGTTTAAATGTCATTTATTCTGCAGAAACGCTTTCACTACAATGTAAATGATAAATATTAAAACTATGACAAAACCACTGGCGCCCATATACCTGTACTTCAACATAAACTGTATCCTAATGTGTGTTAATGCTTCAAGTTAGTCACGTGAAAGCTAATAGACTTTTTTCCAGAACGAACGTATTCACCTCTGTTATTCCTACTTTTTGATAAAAATGGAACCATTCATATCCAGATATTCTCCTATTAGACAGGTCAGTTTTCAAGGTAGATTAATTAACTTCTTCAGCCTTCAACCGCACGGTTGCAGGCTGAGATATTAAATCTTTGAGTACTGGAAGCCCAAATTTGGATTCAACTGAAAACCCACGGTTTTCTATTTAAAAGACTTAATATTATGTGAATGTGCTTCATATTCGGTTGGAAAAAAACTATTTCGTTCACACGAGATCGTTTGTTACTATTTGTTGGAGGATGCACATAGGAATCATTCAATCATTTGCAACAACACAATTCTTTATAAATTTTGACCAATAGAAATAATTTAGCACTCTTCCCGTTAATTAGTCTTTGAGACATCTGAGTAGACTTATCATGTAATGAAGAGAAATCAAATATCAGCTAATCTGTTTGATCCAAGATCGAACTAAAAATGTAGTTTAGGCCCCCACAAAGTGGATCTTCTGTTTCTCAGGCCATTTTTGGTAAAATTGCATGTGGACGGGCGGTTTTTATACGCCCGTTTTGAAAAAACGGGTCGTATTATGGTATACCGCTGTCCGTCTGTCCGTCTGTCCGTCCGGTCATATGTCGTACGATAACTCAAGAATGCTTTGAGGGATTTTCATGATTTTGGGGTAGGTGGTGTATATCGATGGAGGGAAGCTCTCTTTCGTTTAGTGTCGCCGTTTGATTAGTCATTCCAGAGTTATGGGACTTTATTACTTAGAAAATTGTTGATTTTTTACACGTCGTACGATAACTCGAAAACGCTTTGAGAGATTTTCGTGATTTTTGGGTAGGTGGTGTATATCGATGGAGGGAAGCTCCCTTTCGTTTAGTGTCTCCGTTCGATTAGTCATTCCAGAGTTATGGGACTTTATTACTTAGAAAATTGTTGATTTTTTACACGTCGTACGATAACTCGAGAATGCTTCGAGAGATTTTCACGATTTTTTGGTAGGTGGTTTATGTTGATGGAAGGAAGCTCCCTTTTGGTTGGTGTCGCCGCTCGATTAGTCATTCCAGAGTTATGGGACTTTATTTTTCACATGTCAACAATAACTTGAAAATGTTTAGAGTAATTTTCATGATTTTTTGGTTGCAAGTATATGTTGATAGAAGGAATCTCCCTTTCGATTTGTGTCGCTGTCCGATTTGTCATTCCAGAGTTATGGGACTTTATGCATCAAAATATAGGCAATTTTCCACATGTTGGACTTTGAGCAATTTTCATGATTTTTTGGTGGCAAGTTTATGTAACCTGACAAGTACACATGTATACTCATATTGTGTGGTTCCCTCTTGTAATTAATAACGGGCGTATCATGGGCTCATGGCGCAGACGTTTATTTATTTTATTTTTCATTTCAGTTATAATTTGTTTGCCATCAAAAGTTCATGTACTTGGTTTGTTTTATGTTTGAGGCCTCATAATCTACAGAATAGCATATGTGGTGGTGTTTATCATCCCTTGAGTGAAACAAGGCTTTTGCAATGATAAAGCATTGCAAAGCCTTGTTGCACTCAAGGGACAAATTTGTCAATTTTATAACTTCGGTAAAATTTCAGACATAAACCATTTAAAGAGAGCATGCGGGGGCCAAAAAGACCACGCGGGAGGGCATGAGAAACAGATTTTTAATTTTTTTTCGGTCTTAATACGGTATCTTCACCGTAAAATCTGATGTACAAACAAGACCTTCAAAAATCTGGAATTCGTTCGGATTTTGTCAATCGTGCAGTCACCCATTTCATGCTAATAATGCTAAGCAGTTGATCTTAGAGGGGGTGAGAGATTTTCATTTTGATAAACGTCTACATTAAGAGAGAGAACATCCTTTCGTAGTATCGGTGGATTGGAGTCCATAAATTCTCTCACAGAAATTAGCGATGCAAAGAATAGCCACGTGCCACTTCCGTGGCGGGGTGAAGCTTTGCATCCCCGATTTCTTACGGTGATTTCATAGTTTCGATGCCCTAAAAAGGAAACTATCTACGCCACTGTAATATATGACACATCGCCACAAAGAGGTCATCCATTCATGCCATTATTCCAAAAAAGAACGCGCCACTGAAACAGCCAAGCACACGTGGTTTCCCTATCACCACAAAGACACTATGTGTATTGTTTGCAATTCGTTGTATCTGGTACGTGCCCGAATAAGTTATGATCGTGACGTACAGTAGTGGGGTGTTTCAGGTCTGTGTAAACATTTCTAGAAAAAAAGCTGTGCAGTCACTTCACAAATATATACGAGTTAGCGCGATATTTGTTAGGACAGTTGAAAATTTTTCTTTTATCAAAACCATTAAACTGCAAAATAACCTGTCATAAGTTTGATTTTTATCTTTTTATTCAAATCTAATTTTGTTTTTATTTCGATTTTATTTTATATTTTTATTTCAGTTCTTTTCATAGACTGGAAGTTAAGAATGCAGTGAAAATTCATTAATAGTCAATACGCATGTCAATCCATCAATCAAGGATCAAACTAAAGCTCTAGAAACTATTGAATCATGTATTTCGGACATTCGCACATGGATGGTTTTAAACAAATTAAGGATAAATGATGATAAGACTGATTTCCTAATAATTGGTTCACGACAACAACTCACTAAAGTAAACATCAATTCAGTGAAGGTAGGAGATTCCGCCATCAGTGCAAGTAACAGTGTACATGTACGTAATCTTGGTGCCTTCTTCGACTCTACCAAGTCTATGGACAGACATGTTTCAAATGTGTGCAATAAGGCTTTCAGGGGTCTATACAAAGTTAAACAGATAAGACATTTCCTCACGAAAGACTCCACAAAAACCCTAGTTCATGCCTTTGTAATTTCACATGACGATTATTGTAATGCCTTACTGTTCAACCTTCCACAATATCATTACTCTCGCCTGCAGGTGGTACTAAATGCATCAGCCCGAGTGGTATGCAGGGTATCACGATCTCAGCACATCACTCCTGTTCTGAGGGATAAGCACTGGCTGCCAGACAAGTAGAGAATAATTTTCAAAACTTTATTATTAGTTTTTAAGACACGAAGCAACATGTCACCAGCCCACTTGGAAGAACTCCTTAACACCAAGAATGTATGTTAATACAACCTGAGGTCCGATGGTAAAATGTTACTACATGTTCCAAAACATAGGTATAAGACATTTGGAGATAGGTCATTCTCATTTGCTGGCCCTCACTTGTGGGATAATTTACCAGAACACCTAAAAAGACTGTCAAATGTCAGCCTTTTCAAGAAAGATCTTAAAACATACCAGTTTCAAAAAGCCTATAAGTGATGTTCTGGACTGTAAGATACTGTATATATTCCGTTTGTATATTTGCAGGAGCTCAGTGACATGTACAGCGCCTTAGAATATGGTTCTACATCTTCTGAACTATAATTTTGGCGCTATATAAATGTGTTTATTATTATTATTATTAATCGTGGCAATTTATTTTATGAACCTCGAGAGATACACTAATAATATCGTCGCCTGAGTGCTAGAATGTCCTATGTCCCATAATGGGCATAGGATAATCTAGCACTCAGGCAACGAGGTGTTTGTGAGCAAATGACATGAAGCCATGTAACATTCTGCCTTGGAATCTCATCCTCGAGCTTTGGGCTTGAAAAACGGAAAACAAGATTGAAACAACAACTCTGGTGTGATAAGTTGAACAACAATTGTCGTTTCACTGTGTAATGTAACAATTTGGGAACTGAATATTAAGTATTACATACACTAGTTGATGCCAAGATGGTTCAAGGAACGGTTTCAGTAACGAGCACCTCAGCCAGGTTTGGGGAGATGAGACCTCTAAGCCTAGGACCCACACTGCTTGTAGACCAGATGAGACAGCCAAATGGGTTTAGAGCATTGGCATTCTCCGCTAATCTATACACATGTACCTTAACTGTGTGTTAATAAAATTGCAGTGAGTCCTAATGACGTCAAATCACCCCCCCCCCCCAAACCTATTGTCATTCCCAATATTCAATGACGCCACTACTGTTAACCCTTTACCCAACGAATCGCCCGCATCCCCCCGCGTAATATGCAAATTCAGCAGTTGAAAAAATATTATTTTTCGAAAAATTTCAACAAAACCATATCATGTGACCCCTCTTTGGAACGAGCTCGACGAGCTCTTTCCAAAGAGGGGTCACATGATATGGTTTTGTTGAATTTTTTTGGAAAAAATTTAAAAAATGATATTTAAAATAATAATTTTTTAAATTGTCTGCGTTGGGTAAAGGGTTAATATTAGGCACTTCCCTGATGTTACCACGAAACAATCGAAGAATATAGTCTCAAGGCAAGTTTCTAACATCGGAGCTTATCTTAAAAAAACATTTAGGTGAGAAAACGGTGCCCGCTTGCGACCGATCCCCTCGTATGAAGATGTCTGATTTCTGTGGTTTAAACGGATTTTGTTTTCTGTTTGTTTAATTTACTGATGATTTACATATGGTGTCATGTAACACACAGCTAGAAAGGCTCTTATGACCCTTCGATCGAATTAGCGACATAACAGCATTTAGTTTGCTCAATAAAAAGAATCCGAAAAATGAGATGTGGTATTCTCAACCGTCAGAATAGACTGTCAAATATATAAAAAAAATTAGTTTCAGCAAATGGATGGACAAGTGAAAGAAAATGGAGTCTTGATGAGTGAAATATTCTCCGGGTAGCATAGGAGTTCCACTCTTTTCTGGTAGAATCTCAGATAGATTCTGACAGCTTCCAGTGTATTTCTACCGTGCTAGATACATGACATTCAGGTCATCAAGCTGCCTTTTTGCCAAGTTACTGTTTTAGTTACATTGCCTTATTGCCAGAGTAAGTTCGTATGCTTGTAGCCTGAAATACTAACACAGTTCACACCAGAATATTCAGTGTTAAATTTCAATTGAATTCCCACCCTTCAGCCACTGTGGCGATATATAAAATTAATTTAACTCCTCGCGTCTCGTCGTAAAGGGACTGAACTGAAGTTCTCGTGTATTTAACCTATAGTGCCCAAATACCCCACAAAAACAAGAACAACTATAATGCAAGAGTAATTATAAAAAAATAAATTGCACTTATTACATCTTTTTCAAGAATCGCTCTAAAATATGGGATTTACATCCACGCATTTGTGGGTGTAAATATTACTAATTTTGTATGAAGTTAAGCTGTGGTCCATTTAAAATATATTACAATTAGCACACAATGTTCCTCGGTATAAACCAACTCTTTAATGGATACCTTAGTAGCAATTATGTGTCTATCAAAACTTAAATTTATAAATGTTTGCTGAGCAAAGTTTCTTTGAATTGTAAGATGTTTACTTCCTTTACGGAACAGAACACAGTCTTCATACATCCAGTTATCGCCATTCACTTCTAACCACAATAGCGAGTTCTTGACACGAGTTAAGTTTTCATTAGGAAGAAATTAAATTGCTAGTCAAGTGGTCTTAAGTGTTGATATACTTTGCATTCCAAGTATCTGTAGTGGTTATTTGACTTGAATTCGATGCCTCGCGGCTGCTTTGTATTCTTCGCTTCAATCGCAAGTTCAGACCAGTTTGCTAGGCTACCGATTTAGTTTGTCATTAGAGAGCGCGGTAGCTCAATGGTAGACTGTTGGACTTCTATGCTAGAGGCCCCGAGTTCGATCCCCCTTTCCGGGACGACCTGCGTTATGTCCTTGGGAAAGGCACTTTATCCCGGTTGCCTACATGGGGGCACGATGACCTCGTGTACTAAGGCGTACTGCACATCGATGGTGCACATGTCTTCAACCGCTGAAACTCTGCTTGAGTGGAGCTTGAACATAGTTAGAATGTTGAGGAGCTGCCTGTTGCTCGTCGACGCTCGGTGGTTCTCTCCGGGTGCTCGGGCTTCCTGTCACGGTCACGATTAGCCATTGTGCATAAGTATGTGACCTTAAAATACCAATAAACAATAAATATAAATAGTTTGTCAGTAATAATAAAAACTCTTTGGCCATCCGTCGGTTTAACCCTTTACCCAACGAATCGCCCGCATCCGTCCGAGTAATATGCAAATTCAGCAGCTGACAAAATATTAGTTTTCGAAAAATTTCAACAAAACCATATCATGTGACCCCTCTTTGGAACGAGCTCGTTGACAAATTACAAAATACCAGTATATATTTATTATTATACTATAAAAGGTCTTGTTCCATGACAATTTCATCTGAACCATTCAGTGTCGCATCTCCTTGATAACTAAATAATGTGAATTTCACATTTTGTTCGAATGATTTTTATTGTCTCCACAGTATACACAAATCAAAATATTTTACATAAAAAATAAATTAATTTTGTGGACATCACATTGTGAGGAGACTGTATTGTCAGATTTACTCTCTTCCAGCATTTTCGCGGTTGAAGTAGTCGAAACGTTGATCGTCAATCTGTAACCACAGAGCTGATACTTAAACAAACGATGTCTTTAACTTTGATGTTCGGCATTGACAGTTAGCATTCATATTACTGCCCCGTGATTTTGTGACCAAAGTTTAGGATTTTTAAAATCCCCCCCCCCCCCCCCCCCGGTTTCCAACCTCGTTATTTTCTGTATTATTTATTCTTTCATAATTATTTGAAACTTGAACTTCCTGTCCACTATTATGAAATGTTTTTAATGCTTTCAACCCTACCTTCTGGGATGGGATCTTCGTATTACAAACGGACCAGTCCCTTTAGTATTTGAAGGGGGGTTCCTTGAAATTCTATCCTACACCACGATATGGCTGTTGGATTAACCGACTCTCCTTACTGATTTGTTGTTCACAGTGTCATTTTATTTGTAGACCGGCTGGTTTTCCTTTTCTCAAATACACATGCATAATCTTTTGAGCTTTTTGTCCAATATAAACAATGCGAATTTGTACAAGTGGCATGGAATGAAAAATAAATCAATAAATACTTTCATAACCCCATTCAACACTGACACCTTGAATCGTATTGTCTTATACACTGCTGTACTGAAATGGGTGAGTCTAAACTGCATTTGAGGGGAGACGCTGTAATAAGTTAATCCCATCGCCCTGAAGGGCGGTGGGATTAACTTATCACGGATTCCCTCGCTCAATTCGGTGTTTTTTTTGTATTGTATACTCACGTACAGCCACATTTTATTTTACGCAAAAATAAACTTGACTTCGGTTTATCAACATAAAGTAAGGGCGAGGTGCAGGCTGCAAGCCGAGAGGTCGTCGGATCGAATCCCAGCTACGGCAACCACGTTGTGTCCTTGGGCAAGACACTTCACTCCCATTGCCCACGTGAGGGAACATTGGCGTTGTGTACTAAGGCGTACTGCACGTCGATCGTGCACTTGTCTTCAACCAATGCTAACCCTGCTTGTGTGGAGTTAGTATGTTGGAGAGCTGACAGTTGCTCGCCGTTGATCGGTGGTTCTCTCCGGGTACTCCGGCTTCCTCCGCCCGTAAAACTGTCGTGGTCATGATTAGCCATTGTGCAGAAATGTGTGACCTTAAACACCAATGAACAGATCAATAATCAACATAAAGCTGACAAGATCTGCTCGATAACGTACGAGGTGGGCGAAATGAACAATGAACCGCGAATTTAAAAAAAAATTAGGTTGACCATTTGTCGAAGCCACAACTTTCGGTGTCAAAGGTACCCGTATAGGTTCGTATCGAGTAAACAAATTAACTTCAAGGCGAGGATTTACTATTTTTATTCCATGATTATCTATTCTACTATTTATGAAAAGCCTATGACATAAATTTTCGCTTTACACACCAACCGTGATGAACACGCCAGCAATGGGATTTTAGTAGTAAAAATTTACACCTACAGTAGAACTACATCCCCGTTGACCTTTGGTGACGTCGACCTGAATGCAAACTCGTCTAAATGTATCGCACGTCGCCTCGCGAAGAGTGAAATGGAAGTGGCAATTATTTATTACGTTTTTAAATGGGTTTACCTCATAAGATGCCAAAAATTAACAAACATGCATTGTGTCATGTTAATAAAGCATGCATAATTCGAAATAGTATGTTATTAAACCGAAAAAGGCTCAGTTTCTTTTTTTCATTTCTTTTCGGCGATAAAATTGACAGCGGAAGTACCGCCCACCGATGCTCGTGTAAACAAAAACAGATTCGCTCGTATGTACGTCTGGTGCTCAGTAAAATCGAGAAAAAATAATAGCGACTCTTAATAATCTGACGATCATGGTATAAATAAAATATACCCAAAGTAGCTTGGTGTACCAAATGTTCACCACTCGTGGTGAAGTTGTGTTAACCGCGCGCCGAAGGCTCGCGGTTAACACCACTTCAGCACGAGTGGTGAACATTTGGTACACCAAGCTACTATGGATATATTCTATGTTTATTCAAAAGACCAGGCGGAATTTTTTCATCCCGATCTTCTTACATGATCACGCATGGAAATTTCTTAGACAACGCAAAGTGAAAATGTAATTTTCCATTTGTCGACATTGGCTCTTTCAGAAGGATAGGGTGAAGTTTGTGCACACGCGCATCTGTTTATAGCTTAAGCGTCCTTGTAACCCATTTAGGGTTGCTGTTGTCGATACACGTTCAGTAGATTTTTTTGGAAACATAACTGCACTTCGTGTATAATATGAAGTTTTTTATCTGATAAAGCCCATTTATTGCTAAAATGATGCACAGTTGCTGTTTTTCGTGGTGCTCAATCATTCCGAAAGAGGCGAAGATATACCTTTACTTCCACTGGTATCACGAATTATAACGTGAGGTTGTGTTTACTTACGATAACTTCAGGCTACTTCGTAAATCTCTTTTTTTCTGAAATAAATATTGTTTAAACTAAATCTCTTTTACAGTGTCGTATCTTCTGACATTAAAGTTTCTAGTCACAGATTTAAGTAAATCATTTTGCTCCAGACGTCTTCCACTTTGCATACGATGATTTTTTAACATTCTCTTTTACACACAAGCAAAACCAGAGTCGATATTTGTTTAACCCTTTACCCAACGAATCGGCCGCATCCGCCCTCGTAATATGCAAATTCAGCAGCTGAAAAAATATTATTTTTCGAAAAATTTCAACAAAACCATATCATGTGACCCCTCTTTGGAACGAGCTCGTCGAGCTCGTTCCAAAGAAGGGTCACATGATGTGGTTTTGTTGTAATTTTTTGAAAAAAATTAAAAAATGATATTTAAAATAATAAATTTTGAAATCATCTGCGTTGGGTAAAGGGTTAAAATTTGCGGCTTACTGTCTCCAAAAGATGCATTGAAGGTGTGAAAAACCGGTATTTGAATAACACCTTTACTGTCTGCTCACACGGTTTATATTGCAACTCTCACTATTAACGCGTCCTTTATTCTTTGCTCGTGCACTTGTGTGGTAGATTTCAACGTGAAAATGTTAAAGTTAGTTAAAGTAAAATTGTGAAACCGCTGATTTCCTGCAATCCCTGGTAAAGTTGTTTAACTCCTAGCACTCTGGTAGTATTTCAAAAGTTTCGTCATTGACTCCCTATTGCCCATGTAGCATGAAAAACTGAACAAATTATATCTTCTTTGACAGAGCTCAATGAGTTCGGACAAACAAGATATAATTTATTAAATTCTCAGTTGCATTGTGGAAAAAAATTGCTGCTGAAAACTTTAGTATTTTGAAATCAGAGTGCAAAGGATTAATTACTGTTCAGCACTGGTATTTCATTAAATTTCGAAAGTCTTTGCCAATTCCCTAGAAACAAATGAAGGATGAACATTATTTCATGTCTAGAACTGATTAACAAAACATTTTGTTCCAAAAATGTTGTTTATTTGACATGTATATTACTGCTGATTGTGTTCACACGTGATTACCATCAGGATGGATATACATTTGGGATCAAGCTCTCAAGCCAAAAGTCAAATTCTATGAGGAATTCGTCTATCTTTTTGCCTGGAACTAGTCTATCCTTTAAATAGTTATAGCTTATGTACAGATTCACTGAAAGGAAATATTTCGGTTGGTCAGAAAAGCTCTCGTACCCAATCTTCACGTTGGCTTGTGGAGCGGTTTCACAGGTTTTTGGTATTATATCCTTGTCACCAGTAATCTCCCTTCATGGCAAGCCTTTTACCAACGAAACGGCCAAAACCGGCCAGCGCTATTCTCCAAAATCGCCAATTAATTTTCGTTATTTTTTCATTTTTTGTCTCAAAAACATAGGTTATGAGGAAAAAAAACTGAGTAATAGCTATGCGACAGTCATAACCTATGTTTGTGAGTCAAAAAATGACAAAAATTAGTTATTTTTTGCAAGTGTCGTCTGCTGTTCATGTTAGATAGAGGGTTAAAAAGGACGATGTATCTAGATCAATTTTCTCACCAGAATATCTCAGGCATCGTAAAATTTGCTAAATGTTGTAGTGATATATCTTCATTTTTGTAAATGACCTTGATAAGGTCGTTACTTGTGCGGAGTCTCTTAATTTCGTTGCATGTGGTTTCATCGTGAAAACCTTTTCAAAGTTTTAAAAAACGTCAATTGAGCATCCTGTATGGCTAGGTGGAAACATTTCCTCTTATGAGAGTTTGTTCCCAGACCCTTATCTAGAGTGGTTAATGGGAAGTCTTCTGTGGCGGAAATGAGGGTCACATCCTATTCTGCGCCCCTCAGGAGCCCCGCAAGGGATTCGGGTCCTGGTGTTTGGGCACAAATGAATAGGGACACATTACCTTGAGGGTTATATCAGCTCAATACAAGAACATGACAAAGAATAATACCTGGCGAAAATGCTAAGTTTTTTAACAAATTTGGCGGTCACATTGGCGGCCATATTTGCGGTATCATGCCAAAATCACCGGGAAAATGTGAACTGTTGAACTTTTATACGATATAGCTCAAATTATTAAAAAATTACGTAATACGTGGGACATATAGACGAATTTGAGGAAGTAGTGTTTTTGGAGGCCATCTTCGGCACCATCTTGAATATCTCGAGTTGCCAACAGTTCACATAGTGGCATCATTCAGAGTCGTATTCAGCGCAAAAAGTTACCTTTGAATCGACCAAAAAAACCCCCTTTCTTCTCGATATTGCTAGGTTACCCCCTTTGGCTGCCGAACTATCTATGGAAAGTGAAACGGATTTTGTATAAAATGGCATGCATTTTATCATTCAAGATAAAGGCCATTTAATTTTATCTTATCCCTTTACAAAAGTAACACCCAAATGCGTCCAGTGCCACTCATAAAAGTCGATATTCAAATGTTATAACTTTTTCAATCGGTCAGAGGCGGACTGGCCGTATGGTTCACAGGGATACTTCCCAGTGGGCCCTCTGTTGGGAGCCGTCCAGGACCCCAAATATTTAAGTGTCCAACACCTGTTGACATAGCATATATGACGCGGGCCACGAACGAACTTGCAACTTTTCGATCTTCAACCCAATGCTTTATGAGCCACAGAGATCCCTCTCTGTATCAATTTGGCACCGAAAGAGTTAAATCCTATTTTAAATTTTATCAAAAGAATATTTCATGGTATTGACTACATAGCTATGCGACAGTTGCTCGGTATTTCCGATGAACCGAATTTGACAATTTTACGTTGAATTTTTTTTCGTTGTTCCATTTACACATATTTCATTTACTTTCAAAGTGGGCGGCGATTGATGAACAGGCTGGCGCCTATATTAATTTTTTTTTCTTTTTTTAAGAAGATCTTTTTAAACACGTGCAAATGCAGGAGCATGATTTTGTGTGAGTGTTTTCTGCCCTTTAATACAGCTGAATGGGCTTGGTGCTCTTATGCTGTTACTCCCACCACCCTTTGGATCTCACAAAGCAGAGATACCCTGTAACAAGAGGAAGTATTCCTGTCTTTCTACTGGCATTCCAATGGCATAGAATAACATAGAACAACGGTATATTTCACAGCCGCATACCAAACTCTCTCTCTCTCTCTCCAAAAAATAAGAAAGAACAACAGTATATCACACAACCACATATCAATCTGTCTCGTCCCCTCCCCACCCCCTTCTCTCTCTCTCTCTCTCTCTCTCTATAGTATTATGGATCAAAAGATATTTCAACAAAAGTGCAAATTGTTTGTCGATTGAACACAAGCAAAAAAAACCCGTTGAAATTATCGGATTAGGATTATTGTTCCTTCCGAAAAGACAAAACCCAATGTCATGAACAAATATTCTACGTCGTGCCGTGCATTGTTGTCTATAATAATGGTCCATGTAAGGTGAATATTCCCAGTAAATTACATCACGTAGTCATGTGTCCTTATTGACCTGTACATTTCCATTGAGAGTCAATTAAGATTTATACATTCTTTGGAATGGGAAGGTTGCCATTTTTACAGCGGACTCCCATTCAATGATCATGCAATAAGCATGTGATTCTTTATACTGATAAGTTAACTCCTTAACACTTTACATAACCAACCGACAGCATACGCCCGCGTAATATGACAATTCAGCAATTGAAAAAATATTTTTCGGAAAATTTTAACAAAACCATATCATGTGACCCCTCGTTGGAACGAGCTCGTCGAGCTCGTTCCAACGAGGGGTCACATGATATGGTTTTTTTGAAATTTTTTTGAAAACTTTGAAAAAATGATATTTAATATAATAAATTTTGATATCGTCTGCGTTGGATAAAGGGTTAACCCTTTACATAACCAGCCGACAGCATCCTTCCGAGTAATTTACAAATTGAGGAGTTGAAAAAAAATATTTTTCAAAAAAAAAATCAATAAAACCAAATCATTTGAAACCTCGATGGAACGAGCTCGTTGTTGAAAATCTTGAAAAAAATAAAATGAAAATAACAAATTTTGATGACGTGCTCTTTGGGTGAAGAGTTAACCCTTTACCTAACATGAAAAGCAGACGACACTTGCAAAAAAAATTCTTGAATAACTATTTTTTTTCATTTTTTGTCTCAAAAAACATAGGTTATGACCCCACATTGGAACGAGCTCGTCGAGCTCGTTCCGATGAGGGGTCATAACCTATGTTTTTGAGACAAAAAATGAAAAAAAATAGTTATTCAAGAATTTTTTTCTGAAATTTTAATGAAAAAATTTTAATGAAAAACTAAATAGGCGATTTTTGAGAATAGCGCTGGCCGGTTTTGGCCGTTACGTTGGGTAAAGGGTTAACCCTTCTTGAACGCTACCTCAATAAGGCACCTGCAATTTTTCCGAATTTCGAATCGATTCTCAAATCGGCTCGTTTCTTTACCGAATGGTGGACGTGCGGTCGAATCGAATCCGCTAAGATTATTATTATCCCTGATGGGGTGGGTGTGAGATGGGGAAAATTCGAGATTTTTTTATGTGAGAATTTGACAACCGTTAACACCATTGTTCTCAATATTTCTAGAAATGGGTTCGATCGTAACCATGTAAGTAAAAAGGACATAAATTGTATTTTCTTATTGCTACTGGTGATTTATTGTCATTTTATGATGTCTGGCCTTAATCTGCATTTGCAAAAGGTCGTTTGTTTGGTCTGATTACGGGACTTCGATAAGTTTAAATTAACTTTTCATTTCCTAAGTATTTTACAACAGAGTAAATTCTCTTCCACTCAACCTTTTTCCAAACGTAACGGCCAAAACCGGCCAGCGCTATTCACAAAAGTGGCCAATTAATTTTCATTATTTTTTCATGTTTTGTCTCATAACATTGATTATGACCCCTTTTTGGAACGAGCTCGTCGAGCTGGTTCCAATGAGAGGTCATAACCTATGTTTTTGAGACCAAAAAATGAAAAGAATCAGTTATCCAAAAAGTTTGTTTGCAAATGTCGTCTGTTTTTCATGTTAGGTAAAGGGTTAAGGCGTGGTTCCAAATGACATTTCCACAAGATGATGTCAAGTGGTTATACCATCCATAGCCCTTCACACAACGTAACGGCCAAAACCGGCCAGCGCTATTCACAAAAATCGCCAATTAATTTTCTTTATTTTTTCATTTTTGGGCTCAAAAACATAGGTTATGATCCTCTTTGGAACGAGCTCATCGAGCTCGTTCCAATGAGAGGTCATAACCTATGTTTTTGAGACCAAAAAAAAAAAAAAAAGAAAAAAATTAGTTATCCAAGAAGTTTGTTTGAAAGTGTCGTCTGTTTTTCATGTTAGGTAAAGAAGGGTTAAGGCGTGGTTCCATTAGCGAATGCTCACAAGACATCTATAAATTTAGTCAAATTCAAGCAGTACATATCATGACACAGTGGCTCGATGGTTAGTCCGTTGGTCTTGTGATAGAGAGTTCGGATTTGATACGCTTCACTTGCGATTGAGCCCTTGGGCATGACATTTAACTCCCGGGTTCTAGTATACGTGAGGTAGCCAATGTGCCTCCAGCCAATGCAACATGGACTCAAGCACGCTACAGCGTTTAACATTTGATTAGAGCTACTCGGCGGCATTCTCTGGGTATTAAAGTTTTCCTTACCCCGACACGAATCCCAAATATCCTCAGTGGTTGTGGCAAATGGCTGATCGGCATAACACATTCTCCGTTGGCACATAACGTGAAAAAGCCCTTCTTTATCATCCAAAGATTTTCTGAACCAGCGTTACTTGCAACAGGAGAGCAGACAACTAATAAAGTATCAGGGGGTATTTGCCACTCGACCACAATATATACGAATTAGTAACAAATTTCCAGCTCTTTGACCAACGGAAGCAACTAAATGATGATCCAGGAGTAGAAGATTCCTGAATAATGTTATGGTTTTTTTTAGTTGTAAATGCTGCCGGATGGAAAAACGGCCGGCAGCAGTTCAGCAGTCTTCAATATCTGAGCTTGAGCCACACTCGTCCATAACTCGTATTCCCTTTAAAAACAGACCTGTAACCTGCTATAAAATTATTAAAGCAAAATGTAGCAAGGTTTGAATTAACTATCAAGTTGAATACAGCGGAATAAACGCTAGCTCTCAGGCCAACCGTCTAAGAATGTTCGGAATTCGATGTTGTTATGGGCTGTTAGTTTGCCCACGTTTTGTAGAAATTTGCGCGCAGATGACCGTTGATGTTATGTGATGTGCCTTTACTTACAAAGATATACATGTATTCTTTTCTGCCCTAGTTATAGATATTCCAATCTATAAGTATTTAATTCCTATTGAAAACATCAAGATATTAACATACTTTGTGGAACTACCCGGCGTAATCATAAAACTATGGCTGTGGCGAGTCTTTATTTGTCTTTGTAATGTCATTAAAATGTCGATTAAATAAAATCTCGATTGAGATTAGTTTTGATGCACGGAATATGAATCTTTATGAAGTTCTTCAAATCAGTCGCCCGGAATATATCAGCTGGTCAGAAAAGCGAGTGAATTTAAACATAGGCGATGACCTATTTGAGAGCTAGACTGGTTCCAGGCCACAACAACGTCGAATTTCTTACAGAATTAGACTGGTTGCTTGGGAGCCTGCCGCGCATCCGAAACTTCCCATATTCGCAGGACCATATACGCACGACATTTTAAATTTTATTCCGTGTAAAATTGTCCACTGTATATCTGCATATCATATCTGCGTATCATACACACGAAAATGGCAGGGGCGAAAAATATAATAAAAATGGCTGTGACTAAATTGACAAACAAGAATAGGTATGGTATATATAAGATGGCTGCGATGAACAAAAAATATTTACCCCCCAAAAGGCGCAAATGTCGATTAATCCTAGGCGCAGTAATATCGAAATATTAAAATTTCAAGCTGTAATTTTTTCACATCATGCAACTTTGGATTTCGTTAATTCGATCATGTTTGACATACCTCATTGAATTGGTTAAATTGCCCAGATGCAACGATAATTTACTTGATCAGTTCGATTCTAGTTGTCCAGGCAATGCATTTTCTAGTCACTGTTCGATTGATTCTTTGGCTTATTCGTTAGAACTATACAGGCTCTTGTATCAAATGATGGTGTTACAGTGCGTGCGGTTTTGGTGAATTGGGCAATCTAACTGGGTCTGTTAAGACATGGTCGATGACATGGTTTGTGATCAGATATAGCTAAGACTTAAATAGAATGCTAGGGTGAGAAAAGCCAGAATAGAGACTGGGATAGGCAATGGAACTAGTGACATACAAGGTTTGAATGTAAAACCGTTCCAAGTGAGAGGTTATTCCGCTCTACTAGAGTACTCTACAGCTATAACGCGGAAGTAAAACCATGTTCAGAACTAACCAGAACAGACCAGTGAAGCTAGAATTCTACCAGAGTAACCCCAGAACAATCGGACAGACCCTTTAAAACACGGGTAATTGGTTAACTGTCGTATACCACTATGAGCCACCAAGGAAGAAATGAAAAAAAAACGAGGATTCGGAAGAATTTGTGCCATACAAAGTCCATTTCGTTATTTTTTTTTAGAAATGTCGGGTCTTTTACGGTAATTAGATGTACTGCCGTCCAATCGAACGTACCTTCAACACCCCCCCCCCCCCGCCCTATTGTAGGACCTTGGTTCCCATAGCCACCACGTGCTTCAAGAGAAACCAAGATGGCGGCCTCCTGTAAAATTGTACCAGAGTACATCCCTGATTAATCTAACAGACCCTTGAATACACGCCTAAGTGGTTAACGGTCACATAGCACTTTGAACGATTGAAGAAGGAATGATAAAACCGGGATTTTAGAAGAATTGGAGCCACATAAAGTCCATTTCTGTATTGTTTTGCAGATGTCGAATCTTTTATGGTAATCAGATGTAATTCCGTCCAATCGAACATATCTTCAAAACTCATCTCAGCCCGATTTTAGGACCTTGGTTCCCATAGTCACCATGGAAACCAAGGTGCGCCTTCATTAAACAAAATAGACAACGGAAGAAGCACGTGGCACCTAACAACACGTGGGAAATGACACCAAGTATCACCATGCTGGTGACGTTACAACGTGGCCTCTCATGCGGGCTACCTTGACAACCCAGTTGACATCCACAATGCACCGCGGTATAACGTCACTTCCGAAGATCCCCATGGAGGTCACCCAAATCGGGCACCTTCCATTCCCTGTCTCTCCTACTTGTCTTGTGGAAATACATATGTCTCGTGCCTGCTCGTGAGATAGTCGTCCACGTCCATGTACAAACATTAAATAACTTCTAACGCTTAACTGATACCAGTGTGAAAACCGAAGCATAAAACAATGATTAAAGATTTCACGTGACTAATCATTACTCTCACCCTTCCTCCACCGCCCATCGAGAGAAAAACGAAGCCATGGTGTGCTTTTCTTTCATTGTGTGGCAGGTTTTGTAAATACTTTCGCGCGAGGCAAAATAGAGAAACGCTTACAGAGCGCCCTTTTCCAACTTTGCATTACAAACAATGTCTTTCTAGTTAACATTCAAAGACCTGCCAGTGACCATTAGTAGCTGTACGCTGAAAATAGGCGACAATTCAAACAGGTACTCTTTTACTTTGAGCATGAGTGTCATGTCATTTTGTAAGACCGCCACCAAACGTTATTATTTACAAACATTAACGACAAGTGTACTTATCTGTCCTACAAAGACACTAAATTCCTCGACTTAGGTCTTCAAATAGTCGTTTTATATCGATGGTTCATTGCTTATTAAAGGTCTTTATTTGTTCCCATGATTGATGTGCATTCGATGACATCGATCAATAGGTTTTATAGTCTGGCATTCTCCAATATCGGTCGACGTGACCTCGCCCCCCGTTTGATTATCTTTTTCATTTTCAGGTCATAGCATAGTTTAAATGTCCAGGAGGGTTGGTCAGCGGCATAAATATAAAGGGTTTGAAGGGCGAGGGGCGACCACAAGGCACAACGCTGTGATGACAAAAAAGGATAGAGAATTTCAATCGGATCGCGATTGGTCGCGATCCGATGGAAATTATCTTTCCGTTTTTCTCCTCGCATCCTGTAGAATCTCGCTCGCTGGAATTTATTTATTTATTGGTGCTTATTGCCACATCAGCAGCCAAGGCTATACCGTTGCGAGAAAACGATGGGACGTAAAACATACCATTGTCAGTTACGAAGTTAAATGATGGCTTCAAATTTGGAAATAATTATAATAAAATGTCTCAGATAGGAGTAGTTTCAATAGTAACAAGAAATAATGATAGTACAGTGTGATCCTTATAAATCAACCTGGTGATTTGAAACTTGAGCCTTGTTTAAAAGAATAATAACAATTTTAAAATTTATTAAAAAAGGTTGATTATTTTAAGAAATGATAGAATTTTGTGCGGGCTCGTTGATAAAATAGATCTCTAAGAGATCCAACTGTGAAATTCTGCCCTCTGACATGATTGAAATCAGTGCAATGTAAAAGAATGTGCTCCACTTACAGCACTTGCTGGCAAGGGACACACACTGGTCGCATATTACCCTCTCGTCTCCTGAGTTCCAATGTGTTCTATGTGCCAGTGGGCACAGAGAACACATTGGAACTCAGGCGACGCTCTAACAAAAAGGAACACTCGCTGGAAAAGAAATACGAGAACATTGAATCTTGGATAATATTTTCGCCTGTCTTTCGTGATTTGGTCTTGATTTTGCAGTATTTTATTTTGAATTCTCCACCAACTGGAGTAAAAGTGTCAGGGTGATAGCCAAAAGTAGCAATTTTCTCGTTTAAAAGTGTAACTATTGTCGATAATATTTCTGAATGGGTTAAACATAAAATGTATAAGAATGTGCGTTTATATAACGGACCCCGAAAACCGATTTGTCACTCCAACTCTGGAAATTAAGCATGAAATGTAATGTCCATTAGGGCGCATTTGTTGAACGCCACATGGGCTATCTGATAACGAATCAAAGAGGTATTCTTCTGTTGTCATTATCTGGGTAATTATGGCCAGTTAATATTTAATTGTTGTAAATACGGCACATCGCATATGTTCTGGACACACACTCATATTACGCATCTAGCCTGTCACAGAATGTCAAAATGTACCAAACCGTGAGTCTTTCAAAGGATCTTCAAAGCGAGTATTAAATTAAAATAGATCTAAGCGGCCAAGTTCAAGAGAAGCGATTAAACTGAGAATTAATGTTCTGGCTATCGAAATAAAAATCGGGGGATTTCTCGAAAAATTCATTTCAGCCAATTCCAGTCTGAAGGTGTGTAAGGCTGTGGGTCGTTGTGTGTAGATGGGGAGGTCCCATGCTAAAGGTCAGAGGAGGTGCCGCATCGGTGCGAAAGTATAGGCACGTTGTGATGTAAGGGGGCAACAGAGCTCAGATTTAGAATAGGAGCTGTCGCGGGCCAAGTCGGTGGCCATATATGAGAATAGGATCAGGAACAGGAAGTACGAGCTCAGGGAGCTATATGCATTTAGGTAAACGGCATTACCTGTTTTAGAAGGCAAGCCATATATAGGCAGAGTAGGCTGTGCCTGTATGAACATTATCCTGAGATAGACGTAGGAGAGAGATTAACTGCTTGTATGAAGAGCGTCAAGTAAAGTGACAATAAGCTAGTGGCGTGCGACGGCAGAAGTAGAGTGACATTCCGTCACCTGTTAGAGCAGAGGCGACCGATAAAGTGACAATACACTAGTGGCCGTGCGACGGCAGTGAAAGGGTGAAGTGAAGAGGCGACCAAGGAAACAATACCAGCGAAGAGGAGAAAAAAACAGCGACAACAGAGAATGCGGGCTCGAAAGTGACTCAAAAACTGTGGGTAGGGGGTGATTGACGTTTTGTTTTCTTATTCTTTTGGACAGTCCATGTAAGTCACATATTATCATATTTATTATTTTTATATATGTATTAAAATTGTTGTTTTCAGTGAACCCCTGTTGATTTATGCTTTTCGAGGAAAAGTTATTAACCCCCTTCAGGATAAGAACCACCCCAACAAAAGTGAAATGGGCGGGTTCATCACGGTGAGACATACGTTCACGCACGGATTCAGGCAACACTCCTTGAGTTTTGGCTGAATACGCGGCGTGAATCTATTTCTTCCAGCAGCGACAAAGCACCGGTTTAGCAACGGTTTCCGACAAAAAGTGTTATTTATTTATTTATTTATTTATTTATTTATTTATTTATTTATTTATTTATTTATTTATTTATTTATTTATTTATGTTTAAGGTCACATATTTCCACACAATAGCTTATCGTGACCGCGGAGTAAAAGTGTATCCCGACCCGATCGTGATTTTATTTTAGAATAACACCTCTTTTTATCACACTATTATATTCAGAAATTCAACTAGTTTTGTTCTTCGATTTCATTCACTTACAACTCTCAAGGTAGCACATTCACGCTTAAAAATAATTGTCAGTTGTCAACTGCAGCCATTGATATACGTTTTTAGATATTACAGTGTACAATCTAACACAGGAGAAACCACTCATAATCCATGAAAGGAGCTCGCCTCTGCATCTTGCAAAAAAGCTATCCGCTTAAGCACGGGTTGTAAATCCATAGGGATGTCTATCCACCCCTCAAACAAAAAAGAAAATTTTCATCTCACCGAGCAGCATTCGGGCTGAGTGGTATTGTTGGACATGGACATTGGAACATTTAGACACAAACCAGGGGCCAATACTATAAAACCTTTACAAATGTATTTTCTAGAATTGTATTTTCTATCAATTGATATAACTGACTAAAATGAAGCATTAGCATTTTAAAAGATATGGCAATTTGCCAACTGGTAAATTGTCACATCTTTGAAAATGCTAATGGTACTAGAAAATGCAATTTTAGAAAATACAATTCTAAATGTTTAATAGTATTGGCCCAGGCTGGTGTTGGGGCATATCGCCTAAGATATCCACTGGGAAAACCCAGAAGACCAGTGTATCCAAAATTATTATAAGATCGTGGAAGCTTCACTTGTTCAAAGACCTACGTTTTGGCATAAAACCAACTGCCTCTGTTAATTTCGAGTTTCGTGACACACAAGTTGAACCAAACCTCGAAATTAGCTATGACAAAAGGTAGTCTGTCACTGTTTTCACTTCGGCATTGTGGTTATGGAAGGAACTGGCGACATTTTCGACAGCCAGGGTCACTTCGTGTCGGACAGTTTTACCGGTGGAGGAAGTCGGAGTAGCCGAAGAGAACCACCGAGCGACGGCCAGACTCCCCAACGTCTGAACTCCACACAAGTATAGTGTTAGCATTGGTTGAAGGCAAGTGCACCATCGACGTGCAATACGCCTTAGTACACTGCGCCACCGTGTCCCCGGCGTGGGCCATCGGGATTCTGAAGATAGTACAACGAGCCTTCTTCTGAGTAAGGGCTTTTGATAGCATATGGCCACTGAAAAGCGAGCATGTGTGTGTATGGACCTAGAGTGGAGCAGAAAAAAATAAATTAGTTTACCTTGAGGTTTTAAACACAAATATTGCTTACCCATCGTCATCAGAACAGAAACGGGGGCCCGGTGGCTCGTTAGTTGGGGCATTGGACATTAAATCGAAAGGTTGGCGGTTAAATCCTGACTCGCGCCATCTGCATTGTGTCCTCTGCCAAGACACTTTATAATCCCCATTACCCGCGTGGTGGCATGGTGACGGTATATACCCTGTGGTGTACTAAACTCTGCTTGTACTAAGTTTGTAAACTGGAGAATCTGAAAGTTGTACGCCGCATCTCGGTGGTTCGCTCTGGGTACTCGTGCTTCCTCCACATGTAAAACTGTCCGATACATGATTCTGGTTGTTGAGTCTACCTGCCTGCATTTTTACAAGTAAGTGCTCAGCATTCAGGATGCCATCCTCCCAAGTAAAGTTCTACATGCAAGACCAAAGGTATGACATTATTTTTTTATGCTGCCGCTCGGGGCTGACCCCTTTCTTTCAAACCGTTATGTTTTCAGTTTTGCGTAAAGAAAAAATGGCCGGCCATTGCAGGAAAGAAAATGAATTATAAACTGGGAAGGAGGTTCAGTAATAATTTAATCCTACGGCCCTTTAGGGCCGTAGAATTAAATTATTACTTCACCTCCAGCCTAATATATCAAGAGCTAGTCCAGTTTTTTGTTGTTGACAGTATAAGACGATTCCATCCAGGACGTCAGTGCTAGAAGGGTTAATACGCGCATTTAGTATGCATGATTTTTGTTCACGGACTGGATACATACATAAAATATCCTATTATCGTACACTCCTGGGGAGTGTGACCCAACAGCAATAAGAGGTCTTGGGGATACTGTCCGTTAACTCTTTCATCTTTCTCTCCCTAATTTGTATAGCTCATAATAATATCATCCAACACAAATGAGAACAGTTGTATGAGATTTACGGGGGTAATCAATAACAATTTAATCCCATAACCGTATCGGGCTTGAAAAATATTATTACTAATCTTCCTTTTCGCTTCCGTGTTGACACTGAGGCCAAATGTTCCCAGACATAGCCAGGAGGTTAATTTACCCAACACAGGAGGATAATCCAACGCAGACTCCCCAACAGTGGGACAGAGTGGCCGCTGTCCCGATCCGTCGCCAATTTTACTCATTTACGTGTTGGTGGCTGGCTTTGACAAAACAATTTCAGAAGTCGATCTCGTTGAGTGCTTTCAAAGAATCTGTGTAAATTTCTAGTACTATAATTTAAAAAGGGCAATCTTTTGTTGTTCTTAGTCCCAACTTGTTGCATATTGTTTTGGTGCTGTATTGTCCTGATAGTTATGTCGTGAAGACATGTCATTTGGTTTCACAATAAACACTATTGGAGTATCAGCTTCACTAAGGTTTACAATAGACACTATGGGCGTATCTCCGACACGGGGCTGTCGAAAGTGTCGTTCAACTTCAATAAATAAATAAATGGGCGTATCATTTTTACAGTAAACGTATGTAGTGTACTCTGTATGAATGTGAAGAAAATGTCCGTCGTTTCGAGACCACCATATATTTAGCCCGATGTCTAATTCAATCCGGCCAACACTGTTAAAAAAATCGCATTTCTAAGTTTATTATATTTTTTTTTCAGCTTTAGCCTCCCAATATATAAATTATTATGACATCCTCATTGAAACTTGCAACGAGGAGTCATAAGCTTTGTTTTTGAGACCACAATGATGAAAAAAAACAATCAGTTGTTCACGACTGGTTTTTTTTATTATTTATTTTTTTTTTTCTTTCTTTTTTGCAAGTGCAGTCTTTTTATCGTGTTGTGTTAGGTAAAGAGTAGACCCTTCACACAACGCACACGATATTAAAATTATTTGTTATTTTCAAAACATTTTAATAATACCATATTATGTGACTTTCTTATATGAAGGAGCTCATTTGGTTTTGTTGAAATATTTTGAATTTTTTTTTAACTGCTCAGTTCGTAAATAATGCGGATCATGATGCCGATTCGTTGGGTAAAGTGTTAACCCTTTACCTAACATGAAAAACAGACGGCACTTCAAGTAAGCATCTGTTCATCACATGCACATAACTGCCCGAATAAAAACAGAACTCCCAAAATGAAACAGAATTCTGTGAGCATAAATGAATTTTAACTCTTTACCTAACATGAAAAGCAGACGGCACTTGCAAACTAAATTCTTGAATAACTAATGTTTTTCATTTTTTGTCTCAAAAACATAGGTTATGACCCCTCTTTGGAACAAGCTCGTTCCAAAGAGGGGTCATAACCTATGTTTTTGAGACAAAAAATGAAAAAAATAATGAAAATTAATTGGCGATTTTTGTGAATAACGCTGGCCGGTTTTTGCCGTTACGTTAGGTAAAGGGTTCAACACGAACATCAGAAAGGCACTGGTGAATTGAAGGCGTTGTGGCTCATTGGTTAGCACATGAACTATAATGATCGAAAAGTCGTGATTTCGAATCTAGCCGGAGTCACACGCATTATGTCCTTGAGCAGGGCTCACCTGCTCTTTTGGGTGTATGGTTGTACAAACAGCTAGGGCACAGGCGCACGTATATGACATAAGTGTCTTCAACCAGTGCAACTGAAACTAAAGCCCGTTTACACACTGAAACGTATGGCAGTTACTTTCTTCTGTTTGCTTGTTCACTCCATGCAGTCCGATTACTCGCCCGTAAAGCTGTCAATATGATATGATCCTGACTGTTGAAAGTGTCCTTAAACCCAAATAACTAAACAAAACTGATAATACACAGTTTAGGGTTACATGTATATCTTGACAAACCGGTATACTTCTCTACCCGACACTGATAAAGTTAAAAATGAGTTATCCGCTTAACGGTGGAATATTGATTCGATAAACCCAGAGAGAATAAAAGCACTTTATTTATATACACCGTGTAAGAATGTTATGCGGGTACATCGAGCATATAATTCGCTTTGTTCGTTTCTAACAGCGTCACTTTGCGAACCACACCAAGCTATAATGGTTTTATTTAATTTTTGTGAAACATATCTCTAAGGGAAGCCAGGAACCTTAATCAAGATATTAACTTATCCACAAACCATAGTTCAAAGGAGACAGAACAGCTGATGCACGCATGCGTGGGCACCGGCAGAATAGTTTGGAAAATGATCGACTGGATATCAATATAAATATAGAGAATCAGTTGTTCGCTGGGATACACAACAGCGGTACACTTTATACTTATGAAAAAGAAAGGGATTTTTATGGAAGAAAGGGAACAGATTCTAAGGACTCATCTCAAATTGTCGATGAGCATGGAATTAAAAGTTGTAAACTGGGAACATCCAGTTCAGCGCGGAGAATGAGTGCTTCGGAACACTTTCCGCCTATATCGGATACTAGGCTCACGTGTATCACCCCGACTGGATCTTATACAAAAACCAATCCAATTAACCAGTTGACAGTGGAAACTATTAAACAACGAAACAGAAGTGAGTCGTCAGTTCCCGGATCTAATGATCGGTCATACAAAAGTAGAGAATCCAATTCATCTTCTAGTCAAAGTTGTAACGCATTGGGATATATATCATCCAGATCAAAATCACTGGGAACAAACGATCGTGAAAACAGCGCCAACTCAAAAAACAGCGCAAAATTAGAAACTTTATTTGAAACCAAAAACGGAATGAGCACGACGCGGTTACAAAAAATGACTTCACACGGTTATAAGAGACTAAATTCACAAAGTACGGTATCTTCTAAACCCCCCATTAAAAAGGTTCTTGGACACAGTGCAAGCGATGGCCAGCTAATTCCTGTTGAAAGAACAAGCATTAGAGACCACTTTGCCAACAATCTCCATCGAAATAATTCGGACCAGCGATTGAATATGATCGTAGGAAAACAAACTAAAAATTCAAAAACTAGAGGAAGATCGGTGTCAGTTGAACGTGCGGAGACCGGAAAGAATAAAAGCAGCCAGTTCGGTGGCATGCGAAGGACTTCTTCATCTTTAGTGATAAATAGCTCTCAATACGGTGGCACAGTAAGGGATGACAGTAGTTACAGAACAAGTGATGATGATTTTCGAGAAACAGGAAGTTTCAAAGACAAAGATAAAAGGATTCTTGACTGGCTTTTAGGAGTACAAGACGAAGCCGACGTTCCTCCTGATCCAGTTATCGAGTACGCCGAAGAGCCACCACAAACGGACACCGCTGTTCATATAATTTATGGTGAAAAATGAATCCCATGTCTTCAGTACCAGGTCCAAGTTTATTCGGAAATATAAAGTAATGTCTATTTTTTCTCTCTTAAGGTCAAGGAGAGAATATCAAATGGGGCCGAGGTTAGGCATAAATTTGACAAAAGGGCAGTACAGTAGATATCTTTGCCTGATGCGGACCCAGAGCATGCGACTTTTTACCCTTTACCTAACATGGAAAACAGATGACAGTTGCAAACAAAATTCTTGAATAACTATTTTTTTTCATTTTTTTGTCTCAAAAACATAGGTTATGACCCCTCATTGGAACGAGCTCGTTCCAAAGAGGGGTCATAACCTATGTTTTTGAGACAAGAAATGAAAATTAATTGGCGATTTTCTAGAATAGCGCTGGCAGGTTTTGGACGTTACGTTGGGTAAAGGGTTAAATGAAATTAGCTTCGCAAAGCATCATCGTGGTCCTCTAGCTGAACGCTATTTTCAGTCGGATATTTTCTGCTGTCGTATTCTCTATAAAGATGGGTCTCATTTAATTTGAAAGAAATCAATAATGGACTCCCAAGTGGTATATACTGACACAAATTAACAGTAGTTATGTTAGCTCTTCGAATCCTAATACAGCTCCTTTCGGGATCACCAAAAGATTGCTGCTCGGTGAATTTTGGGGAGAGTTTAATCCTTTACCCAACGTGACGACCAAAAACGACCAGCGCTATTCACAAAAATTGCCATTCAATTTTCATTATTTTTTCAAAAACACACCTTATGACTCCTCGTTGGAACATACTCGTTTCAATGAGGGTCATAAGCTATGTTTTTGACGCAAAAAATAGTTATTCAATAATTTTGTTTGCAAGTGTCGTCTGCTTTTCATGTTAGGTAAAGGGATGATCGATTTTTCAACGTGCATCCTCCAAATATGAGTTGGTTTATTCACAGATTATGAATACGGGCTCTACCAGTTTATGCCATTGAAATGACATGGGCTGAAAAGGCAAAGCGTGAATGGACCCTAGTCTTCGATGGGGGTATGTTCAGGCTAAATGATGTCGTGGGGACAAGTTATTTTTCTGCTGTCAATTACAGCAGAAAAATATTTTTTCCAGCTTCATTTCACATTGTCCGTTGCCAAAAGAATCACATCGCGGTAAGATCTTTTTTATTTTTTATATTTTTGAAAATATCCTCATCATCAACATCTGATGTCTTTATGAATTGGAGAAATCCTAAATGAGTTCGTATTGCAATAACAGACTTGATATTCCCGACTAGGTAGTTTTCCCAACGTTTTTGTGAGGGGCGAGATTCAATGTCAATTTTTTGATGTACCTCTCTCTGTATGTGTGTGTGTCCTAAGTTTGTTGCCATTTTCTGAAACTTTTCAAACTCTCAACCGACTACCGGTTACAAAATAAATCCAATTCACCCCCCCCCCCCCCACCCCTTCAAAGCATTCTGATTCCATTTGACTCTCCCTCTTGAACTATTTTCAAGAGCGACAAAAAATTAAAGAAGACATCTGCAGGACAGATTCGAAAAAGTTTGTATTTTTTCATTTAAGTTCATATATTTTATATTCATAAATTAAACCGCCCCAACTGACATCTTGATAATTCTACTTTATGAACAAGAGAATTTTTTTTTTTTTTTAGTGCATATTTGGGTAAGTAGACCCGGATGTGTATGACCTTCCTTGTGTATTAATCTCTTACCAAACGTACGGCCAAAATCGGTCAGTGCTATTCCAAAAATCATCATTCAATTTTCATTATTTTTTTCATTTTTTTGTCTCAAAAACATAGCTTATGTTACCCTCATTGGAACGAGCCCATTGAAGTCGTTCCTATGAGGGGTTATAAGCTAGCTTCTTGACTCAAAATGTTTTTAAAAGTAAAAGTTGTTATTCAAGAATGTGATTTGCATGTGTCGCCTGCCTTTCGTGTTAGA
The DNA here is from genome assembly GCA_031216915.1 of Pictodentalium vernedei. Taxonomy (NCBI): domain Eukaryota; kingdom Metazoa; phylum Mollusca; class Scaphopoda; order Dentaliida; family Dentaliidae; genus Pictodentalium; species Pictodentalium vernedei. The sequence continues at coordinate 358,726,216 of CM062293.1, forward strand.
TAGACGGTTACGAAAAGTCAATCTATGAGTAAACGTCCTATTGTAATGGCGATTGCTCAAAATTAACCAAAAGGTAACGTTAGCTTTCAAGCATTTAAGTAATGCGTTCTCGAAATGGTAAAATGTGATAATCAACGTCCAGTTTTAATGGCGATTGCTAAAAATTAACCGAAATTAGCCATCAAGCATAACAGCAGAGTATTCTTGAATTTTATTTCATAAGGTGAAACAAATGTGTGAATCAGTTTTCTGTTTATTTAAAAGATAGGGTATAATCTCACCCAATAATCAACCCAACAGGGTTGTGGTATAATTTTTTCCGATCACATCTGTCGATGTCTTGTTAATCATGTGAACACTGGCGTCAAAATACTGAATATCAATTAGTAATTTCCTCCCATAATGCAACCAGGACTTTAACCAATTCTTGTTTGTTAGAGCTTCGTGAGGTTTGTCAAACATGATTCATTTGGTTGAATTTCTTGTTGTATTATGATGGAAAAAATGCTTCTAAACATGTTGATATTTTAACAATAGTGTGCAACAGGGTTAATATAGATGTGTCGTAGACTTGTGAAGTCCCATTTGTTCCTTAATATGTTGGATTGAAAGCTCCAAGATACGGGATGTGTTATGTTTAGCCACCAAGTCCGATAAAGACCAAACAAGAAATCACAGCTAAACGAATGCATGTTAGCAATAAAATAACAGTTTCAACCCACATCTAACTAAACTAAAGAGTGAAGTAGCGGACAGACCCAGAACGATCCTCAGATATTGAGGGAGGTGCCCCATGTGTACCAGACCACAACACGAAGCTTTTCAGACATGGACTCTACGATCGGTAAAATTGGCCACAGGAACCATGACCAATTTAGAGAGCTATTACTTCTCATATGACATCAATTTTACAAGTACCTGTGGTAGTTTTATAACAGTAAGCAAGGAGAGTCATAAATTCTGAGCAATTGTTCTAGCCGATTGTCGTCTGCCTAAGCAGGCAGACGACACTTTCACTAGAAACACCTACTAGATCATAAGTCCCGAACAGCAAGTTATACTCAGTAAATACGCTCTTATTTCCCTGACTTGTATAAGTTAATTTTGTGTTGGGTGAAAGAATATTTCTTTAATATTTTTAAACCCCATCAACTTTGACCTGGTACTGTTGCGCGAGGTGTCATAAATTTCTGTTCTTCGAGAACAGACGTATCAAAAGCTGGACAGTCTGTGATAGCCAATGGACTTTCTGGAATCCGCGTCGGCAACAACGAGTGGAAGGTGTTAGAAGAGAGAAGACCGTTTCATTGACTCTGTGTCTGTGTTTGTATTTGAGTATTTCATGGGATATTTTTTCTAAATTCGAGACGTGTTCCATCGCCAGAAAAATTCGTAATATCTTTTGTACCAGTCTGTAAGTATGGTATCATAAACGTCACTGTGATATTTATAGTTCCGTGTTGCCTTTCTGAAGCAGTGTTTGTATCATAACGCTTACCTGGGAATGTTAAATTAAGTGATAGAAAACTCCAATACCGAGTCAGCTGATGAGATGAACGAGACGGGATTTGGCGAGTTTTCACGTTTCAAGTCTGGGTCCCGTATATTATAAGTTATCTCCGCCAGTATGTATGGTATATGGAGATTTAATACCTGGATGTCGTTTTTTAAACATCGAGCCGCAGGCGAGGTGTTTAAAGGAGACATCCAGGTATTAAATCTCCATATACCATACATGTTGGCGGAGATAACGTTTTTGTCCTGATTGAAACACAATACAAACATAGTGGAAATGAAATGAATTTGTGGACACATTTCTCAGCTCCATAATCAGTTGGACTAAATTTGTGATAATTGTTTTGTTTTTATAATGGCCCCTCAACACCAATGCAGTGTTCCCATCAAGTCCAGCTCTCCGGAAAACAAGAGTGTCAAGTTTTCCAGCTCGTTATCATGCCTGTCACAAACGAGGTGCACGTAAACGGACTATTTTTACCAGTGGCCTATAAATAAATACAGAACATAAGCACAGAATATAAACACAAGTGTCTCCTCGTTAAACACCTTTGACAAACATCCCAGCCGAGGTCTATTTGAAAATGTCGTGCTGAACAACTGCACAATAACAATTAACAGCTATTTTCAAGATGCGAATCCAACAAAACGTAGGAGAATCTGTGGTATCGAAAACGATTCCAATTGAATTGAAATTCAAGTCTTGCCTCCATTGTTTTGACTTTCAAGTTTCATGTTCGACCTGAACGATGGATATTACTTCGCGTTTGGTATTCCCCATTTTCATAAATTGTTAATGTTTTTTTGGCTAATATAATTTTTGTTGCATTTGATTTTTCAGGTCTTGTAATCAGTTTAAAATACTAATTGTCATATAATAAACAAATAACTACAACAGTCAATTCTTCTGTGTTGTTGTATTCCGTCTTGTTGACAAGATGAGATCGACCAGATCAAACTCAGCGCCTGCTGCGTCTGGTTTGATCTGGCCGATCTCATCTCGTCAACTCGACGGAATACAACAACAATCAACTGACTGTTGTAGTGATCTGTATTTGTTGAAACAATGTTAGAATGTGGCTCAATAGAGACTTGATTTGACCGAATTATGGCATTACCATTCGGACTGAGGACTCACCGCAGATGTAGTTTTATGATGTGTTAATATCTTGATGGCTTAAAGCTGAATTAAATTCTTATTAATTGGAATGTCTGTAATTAGAACACGAAAGAATTTTTGTGTCTCTCTGTGAGTGAAGGAACATCAAATTACATCAAAGGTAGTCTGCTCGCAAACCCCACGAAAAGTGGGTATACAAACAGCCCATAATAGCGTAGAATTCCTTATGGAATTACACTGGTGGCTTGAGAGCTTGGGTAATTTGATAGACTTCTAGTCTGTGCTCACTGTTAAGTATGGTATTTGTGCAGCCCATCGTGAAGTCATTCTAATAAAAAATTACTATTGTACACCATGGTATTGTCACAAAAGTACCGTAGTAATTCGAGACGATACCATCTTGTACTGTGGTCCATTTTGAAAGTGCGTGGCGACGACTGACAATGACAGCATATCCAACCGCATCCATGTTCGTGACATAATAGGCGAGGTCACGCGGTGGTGATACAAATGCTTATATAAATACCCCGTGGTTTTATTTACTAGCGTAATTAGCCTCATAGAAGTAAAAGCAATGCGATTATTTCTGTTCAGGGAAGTTGTTTATGATATCCCTTACAATCGAGAATTATCTAGTAGACGTTTCATTGAATGTCACTTTGAAGATACTGGAGCTCCTAACTGTTTGCCAAAGGTTTGACAGCTGTTGGCACGCAGATATACATATGATGGCTAGAGATGGGCAACATACCGAAAAAAGAATCGATACCGATATTATGGAGATACCGAAAAACCGAACCGAACCAATCATTGAATACCGAAACCGTGTGCTTTTTCAAAATGTTCCTACATTTTCTATTTATAAGGCCTTGTTGAGACCTGATAGCAGTATAAGTGTCCATTTTCATGAAAGAAATGACTGCTTTTCTTTTCTGTTGTTTTAACCTTTAAAGTCCTGGACAGTTGTTCTGAATTCCCACTAGACTACGACCTGTACATGTCCAGTTACTTAGCAATGATTTCAAGTCAAGACTTGGCTGCCTGTTAAGGCAGCCAAGACTTGACTAGAAATCACTGCTCATATGATTTGTGAGCAGGAGCTTCTAATGACATCTTGTTAAGGGCACATGCTCTAAGTTAGCAAAAGCCTGGGTCTTTAAAGGTCAAGGTGCGTTTGGAACAAGTCATAAACATACTGCAGATATGATCTGTGTTGGCAAAAGAATGCCAGTGTTGAGCTCATTGGCAGTGGCATTTGTGGCGTCCTGGTAGAATGACTTATTCTGTATTTTCCTGGCGTGAATTCCCCTTTGGTACCTGTTGGTACTACAGTAAAACCTGTTTTGAGAGACCACTGTCTTGAGAGATCACCTGTCTTGAGACCACACTGCAAAAAATATAGGTTCTCTTTAGACCCAAAACTGGTTCTCATCTTGTCCCTGGGATGGAACAAGTTCTGTTTAAACAGTATTTATTTCAAATCAAATACATTTATAAAGATTAACATTAAATATTAACAGAATTAAACATAAAATGAGGGGGTTTCAGTCGTAAGTTTAGAGCTTGTACGAGGTTGTCTCAAATCATTATTAAGCAAAGGAGATATGAACAGTTGGCATATCGAACCAGTTTTGGTTCTATACAGAACCAAAACTGGTTCGATATGCCAACTGTTCATATCTCCTTTGTTTCAAAATGTTTGGCGACTGCGCTCAATAAGCTCCAAGTTTACTGCTGAATCTAATTCAGTTCATGTAATATTCTGTTAAAATTGAATGCTAATCTTGGTAAATTTATTTGATTTGAAATAAATACCGTTTAAACAGAACTGATTCAATCTCAGGGACAACTTTAGAGCCAGTTTTGGTTCTAAAGAGAACCTATATTTTTTGCAGTGCACATCTGCCAGGCACGGATTGGTTTTACTCTATAATGGACCTGGTATGGGAGACCACCTGTCTTGAGAGACCACCTGTCTTGAGAGACCACTGTGACCTGGTACCAACTTGTACATACCACAACCTGTACATGCCCAATTGCTTAGTTGTGACTTCTAGTCAAGTCTTGGCTGCCTATTAAGACAGGAAAGACTTGACTCGATATCACTGCCTTAGTGTTTTATCTAAAGACCATAGGACCTCCTAATGATGTCATGTTAAGCACTCAGGCTCCGGTGTCGCGAAAGCCTAATCTAGGCCTTTAAAGGTTAAGGTGTGTTTAGAACAAGGCACAAAATTACTGTAGATATGATGATCTGTGTTGGCGAAAGAATATCGTTAAGCTGATTGCAGTGGCACTTGTGGTGCTGTGGTAGAATGGTACTAGATGAACGTATTCCGCATTTTCCTGGTATGAATTCCCCTTTGGTACCATCAGCAAATTTCAGTCAAGTCAGATACAGAAAACCGAACCGATAGCGCAGTATACCGCCCCCCCCCCCCCTCCCCAGTATACCGAAACCGATATCGAACGCGAAATTTCAATACAGCCTGTCTCTTATGGTGACGTAGTTCATGATATGGAGCACTAGGGTTGCAGACATATTGGACTTCACACTATTCAACTCATCAACATGCTGTAATTGCTTCTGATGAATTATTCCTCAGTAGATATGTTGTCAACCCATATCCCCGTAGTAACATCGGGAAGTGGATCAGTACTTTGCTTCCTTCTGTGGTAACAAGTTCTGTTTTTACTGGTAAATGGGACCCGGAACAAACACATGGGGTGATAGATCCTTGAAGTGGACAGGGTAAGCATAAACCACTAGATGACGTTTGCTTCACTCTGTAGTCATCATATTGTCATGTATACTGAACCAGACCTTAAATATCAAGGACATTAATGTCGATTTATGGTATGTTGTGGACGTTAATTTAACATGGGAAATTAAGAAACTACATTTGTACATCATCACTTTATTATACATACAGATATCGGGTTCAATCCACTATATCCGACAGCGGCATTACTAAAAAGGGCGGGATATGGAGGTATCATACAACACCTCCCCAGTAACTTTTCCAGTCGGAACATTTTTGTCAAGATTGGAGGTAATGATTCTTTCTTGGTTGTAATCATGTGCTTCATTAAAAGACAAGATTGGATACTTGGTCTTGTGACCCACACACAGTCGGTCATACAAATGGAGGTCTGTAGTACCCGATTCGGGCTGTTGGGTGGGGGATAGGGGGGGGGGGGGGTCAAGAATGATCAATTTAAATTTAGGGTTCCGGTTCGGTACATGCTAATTAAATAAGTTGCATCACGCCTACTACATGTATATTTTATTTATTCTATAATAAACTTTTAGGACGTCCTGAGGTTTTTTTTTCAACTATAATCCTGGGTGACTATTATTTCAACTAAATCGTCAAGGCATGCCTTCGTTGAAGGCATGCCTTGATGATGTAGTTGGAATATTAATCAGTCGACACTTGAGCCATCACAGTAGAAATAAATTCGGTTTACCCCTCCCTCTTTCCCTGCTCCCCTCCTGCCTCCCCCCCCCCCCCTCCTACCCGCGACGTCCCTGGTTCAAGTCGCCTTTGTCGTGAAAGGTCCCCAGCCAGACGTGGAGGATCTATTCCTGCTTATAATTGAAAAATAATTATTAAATTTCATTCTTTTTCTTTTTTGGCGAAAAGTGCTCTGCTTTGGTTTGTGAAACTGAGCAGGTACTCATTGTCAGAAACTACTTGGCTTGATAAACCTTCAAAAGCGAGTGCCCCATATTCGCATATGGCCAGAGTATGGAAAGATCCTCCAGGAGTACGATGGAATATTTTGGGCTTATCGGGACAGTATTGGCACAAAAATAGTTAACTCTTCACCTAGCGTAACGTCATATCCGTACAGCGCTAATCGTCATTCAGCGTTCATTTTTTTTTAATTTTTGCCTCAAACACATAGCTTAAGATCCCTCATTGGAACGAGTTCGCCGAGCTCGTTCCAACGCGGGGTTACAAACTATGGTTTTGAGACAAAAATGAAAATGTTTAGTTACCGGAATTGTTTTGCAAGTGACACCCAGTTGTGTTTTAGGTACAGGGTTAACGAACCTTTTTTGTATTTGGAAGTTGAAGCTTGGAGTGGAAACACACTGCAGGCGTACATGCTAGGTATAAACAGAGAAGGCTCTCAAATATATACAACGTCGGAAATGTAATCTTGTCGTGAGTCTTGATGTAGCATTTGTTTTGTGTTCTTTGACATGACACTCTATCCCGCTTGTTTGGGGGTACGAGGCGGGCTTCACGAATGCCACATACGGGGATATCTTGGTTTGCGCAACCAGTATTCTTACGACAACCACTTTTTTACAGTTCATCACTTTTGTGATAATATAATCGAATCCGGTTTTGCAGGCTCTCGGGCCAATAGTCAAATTTTGTGCGATATCCGACACTGTGATGGGCCGTTTGTTTACCCACTGGGCGTGGAGTTTACGCGCAGCCTACCGTTGATTCAGTGTGATGTCCCTTCCACTCAAAGATATATAGATATGCTTTCGTGATCCATTTTTAGATATTTCAATCCATAAGTATTTAATTCGGCTTGAAAACATCAAGATATTACAAGGCGTAATCATGAATCTCCAGCTATGGTCAGCCTTCATTGATAAAATACTAAACAAACGTTATCAAACAGTAATGATTTTGTGAATAGCGCTGGCTTATTTCTTTAGTTGTGCTAGATAAGGCTTTAATCCGGTACTGGGTGGAATGTCTGAGGGTTCATTTGAAAAGAAAAGAATGTGACTGCACACTAATCGTGGTGAGCCGGTTTTTAAATCCACAGTTGTCTATCGACTTGAACGACGTCTGATCCGCTTAACGTAACCACAACAGCGCAACTTGTTTTATAATGCCAGAAGAGGATAATCCGGTGGCTAAAATGCACACGTAAAATTTTAAAACAGGTTATCCAGGGTTCAATACCATCAAACTTTTACAATTGTATTTTCTAGAATTGTATTTTCCAGTCATGGCTTTAAATGGGTTAAAATGAACCATTAGCATTTTCCAAGATCTTCCAATTTGCCAGTTGGCAAATTGCCATATCTTTTAAAATGCTAATGATTCATTTTAGTCAGTTATATTAATAGGTAGAAACTACGATTCCAGAAAATCCAATTGTAAAAGTTTTATAGTATTGGCTCCTGGTCAGCGGATTTTGGTCGATGAGGTCATGGGTTCAACGTAAAGTAAAAAAAATTATTTGGCTGAAAATCTACCATTCCTTCTGAAAATGTATCCAAACAGTTGTTTTGGTATCCATATTCTTTGTCATTCGATAAAGAACGATTTTCGTCCGACATTTTGCGAATACATAAATTCTCCATCTTTGCCGACTTTTTTGGTTTTGATGATCGGTTTTGTACTTTTTCCTCAGCACTACAGTATTCTCACCTCCAGGTTTCTAATTAAAATGTTCAATAATTATATATTTAAGATTAATGAATTAATTAACATGACGAGTCTTCTACAGAGCCAACGAATCATATCGCAGTGGATGCCTACATTTCCTGTGTGGAAGGAACAAGCAGCACATGTCAAGATTTCTGGTAGTGGACAACTTTGTGATACATCATTGACATCAAATGAAAAGTTTATTGGACTTTTTTTACATTGGTTGAAAGGTTACAGGCAGGGTTCCTTGTTCCCAACTGGAATTGATTATCACGTGGTAGATCTAGGTATGGTGAGACAGTTTCGGCCGTCCCCGATGTTGGGAGTGTAAAATCGTCCTGTCACCACCGGCGTCGAACAAAGACAAAATTTCCCCTAATGTAGGATGGGGGGGGGGGGGGGGGGGGTGTCTGGAACGTATGGTAAAATGAATATGCAGCGTGTGAAAATAATTTGTTTCTGCTCAACCACTCAAGGCATTAATCCTTTGTATACTGATGTCGCAATATCGAAAATTCAATCTTGTTTGACAAAGCTTGATAAGGTTTGTTAAACAGTATTGTTTCGGTTAAATTCCTAGTTGCATAATGGGAAAATTACGTCACTTGGAATTTCCATAGTTTGACATGAGTGTGCAGAAGGTTAAGCTTGCCTCACCTATACTTTCATTTTGACACATTATATATTCAATCTGAATGTATCTTCCTCTAACTGACTATGAACACTGAATATCTACCAATCTCTTTGAACTCCTCAATTCACCCCCACCCCTTCAGTCGGGAAAATCTGCGTTAATATCAAACATCCACCTAACATAACTAAAGGGCGACATTTATAGAAACAAGTGCAACGTCAAGGGTGGCTTTGCCCCCGCCGCAAGCATGAGTTCCTAGCCATTTATCTTTGTTGATATTGAATTAATAAATATCTTATCTTATCATAAGACTCGTCCGTTGTGTTCCCTTTAAAACATTTGATATTTTGTTTTCATGTCAATCAGTGATAAATAAAGCCTTCCGTCAATTTCATTGGTCAATTTCAAAACTAGACAATTTGATTGCCTGAACAAAACACAACTGGGCCACATTTTCATGATTTGCATAATTAGAGTTGGGAGCTTTCATTGGTCAATTTCAAAACTGGACAATTTGATTGGATAAACCAAATACAACTGGGTCACATTTGCATAATTTCAGTAGGGAGAATTTACGTTATCTGTCCTATTTAGGGTGGGTTATATTGTATTAATCTTTTACCTTCAAGAAAAACGCCATTCATTTTTTTTTATATTTTCACTTTTTGCCTCCAAAACATAGGATATGTCCTCTCATTGGAACGAGCTCGACGAGCTTGTTCCAATGAGGGGTCATAACCTATGTTTTAGAAGCAAAAAATGAATTTTTTTAGTTATACGAGGATGTTTTTTCCAAGTGCCGTCTGCAACTCATTTTAGGTGATAGGTTAAACAGTCATACTAAGTGGCTAATGTGTGCGTGTGTGTGTCATATGATAAATAGAATATGAAATGAGTGTTTTTCTCATATAATATTTATGAAACTCGTCGGAATTTTCCGTTTGGGCTCGCTAGAGGCTCGCCAAAACGGAACATTCTTAGACTCGTTTCATAAATATAATATGAGAAAAACACTCATTCCATATCCTCTTTTTATCTTCATTAAAGCATAACAAGAATACAGCAGGCCACCAAATATGTCCATGGGACACTAATGTCTCCGCTTTATGATAAACCTTTGTAACTATAAACTTTGTTTCAGGCTAATCTTAAATTTAAAAACAAATATAAAAATAACATTTCATTTCATTCGTTCAGTCAAACTAAAGTTATGGTCTGGAAACCACATTCGAGACGAACGTACGGATGGAGTCTCAGTAACCTTGACCTTAGAGTCCACGGCCACAAAATAAATAAGGTTCTTCCTCTCGTTGTACACAATCCACAATTCTGGTTTTGTTAAATTTGGTCAAGAAGAACTGTAGTTATAGCACGGAAACTACTTTTGACAATATTTCAAGTTGAACAAAGTCTTCAAGGGGCTATAACTCAGATACAGATAATCACACCACACTCAAAATCAAACCCATCTGGTATGTTGTCTACAGTAAGCTATATTCCAAGATTGATTAAAATCGGATACCTATAACGCAAGTTACCATCCGGAAACCAATATCAACAGGTCTTCTCAGTCGAAAAAGGGCCATAACTCGGACCACTATCAATCACAGCCTATAAAATGTGGTTATAAACCTTTGTGTAAAATTTTGCTTTATTTCGTTCAGTCAAACTAAAGTTACCAAAGCTAATTTTTTGCCGAAAAATTGATCATTTTAAAACCTTCGGACAACCGCTAAAAAGTCGTTTCTTCGGAAATTTATTTTGGGGGAATAGACATGGTTAGATCCCCCAAGCTAAACCTGAAGAGAGGCAACGCTAACCCCAGCCGTTAATTGACCATAAACCTTAACATAAACCCCGAAAAATCGCTACAAATCGATTCTTGCCTCATAAGTCTCATATTTTAGACATTAACCTCATAATATTTGTATGTGAGCTCATAATCTGGAAGTAAGCTCATAACGCCTGCCCGGGAAAAAAAAAACTCATAAGTCCCGTATTATTAACCGGACGGACGGACAAGAGTAACATTTAATGCCACTTCGCCAAATTGGCGGTGGTATAAACATTCCTGATTAACCATTAAGTACCAATACAGTCACAAATTGCCCGTTTTTTATTACTTTGTAAATGTTGGGCGAGGTGTATTTTTTCTAGAGAAATCTACTGATAGGATGCATTTATCTTGACAGAGATTTACATTATTTTTCGCTGCCTGTACAGGTAACCAACAATAATGTGTAGTTTGTTTGTTTGTTTGTAATTCTTTATTAACGTGACATGTGCAATACAATTCATCAAAACAAATATAAGATTTACAATCAGATGCACCCGGCCCAAGGGACCTATATGTCACCTATTCCCCGAGATACGAAAAAAGTGCTGCCAACCATTCACAGAAAAAATACTACGGAGTGAAAAAAAAAGAAAAAGAAAAAGCGGAGACAAAACATGTTTCGTACTTTCCTAATTTGTAGAAGATATGGATGTCTCAGTGCCCATCCATGGCCCCAACCATGAAACAGGTCGGAGAGTTGCCTGCCTCGCGTAGCCAACATCCAGGCTAAAATGGCAAATAAAGCCTGGCTTCATAATTGTCGTCGAGATGGGCGCAAAAACACTCTTTTTGCTTCACTGCGATCAGGCATTACTCAAAACACTCCTTGGTCAACGGTGATCAAGTCCGCTAAGAGAATTGGAAAACAGGAAGCGTGAGCTTTAACTGACGTTATCCCACCGGAGAGTGGAGCGTCTGCTTCGAAAACGAACCCCATTCGAAATCAAACTAAAGTTCGAACCCCGAAACAAGGTTCGTTCCCGAGACCGTGCCCCCTAGCAGGTCAACCTTTTCTAATTTAAGTTACTGTAAAGTTGTTCCCTCCTACGTTTAAAAGCATCATAAAGAAAGATGGCACATTGTCTGGGATAGTTATTAAGCATAATGGCAATTCTTTATCTTTGTTTAAATTAATCTCTGACATGTGATCAGCTTTTATGGAGTTTGATAGTTTTAGCCGCAAGTCAGTATATAGATCACATTTTAGAAAGAAATGATATTCATTTTCTACCGCTGACTGTTTACAGAGAGTACATAGTCTTTCTTCTGATTTCTCGTTCCTGAATCTGCCTGTTTCAACACGCAATGGCAAAACTCCACACCTAAACTGAGCTAATATTGAACGGTAATGGCGACCAAGATTTAATTTCAAATAAAGTTCGGTTTCATACGTTTCCTTAACCGTTATATGCATTCGTAATTTAGGCATGTTTTGAATGCCATCCTTCCATTTTTCCCGAAAATAATCACCTACTAAAGACTGCATTACATTCATGTCACATTCAGATTGATTTCCATATAAACTAAGCTTATCAGTATTATCCAAGATGTCTTTAATTTCGGAACACCACCCATTGGGGACGTTGTGAAAATCCCATAGACATATTTTCTTAATCAACCTTTCCGAATCAGTTGTGATAAGCTTATTCCATAGACGTAACATATATATCCATCTACTTTATCTACATAATGAAATACCAAAATATCCGTTCATAGCTAAAATTGGGGTAAATCTATGCACCCCCAGAACATATCTTATTGCTCTATTTTGCACATTGTCTATACAATTATAATTTTTGAAGTCCCAAATTGGTGAGCCATAATCTAAGATTGATGAAACCCCCATTGAGAATAAATTAACCCTTTACCTAACATGAAAAGCAGACGACACTTGCAAAAAAAATTCTTGAATAACTATTTTTTTTCATTTTTTGTCTCAAAAACATAGGTTATGACCCCTCATTGGAACGAGCTCGACGAGCTCGTTCCAATGAGGGGTCATAACCTATGTTTTTGAGACAAAAAATGAAAAAATAATTGAAATTAATAGGCGCTTTTTGAGAATAGCGCTGGCCGGTTTTGGCCGTTACGTTGGGTAAAGGGTTTTAAGGAAAGTGTCATACTCTACCTTCTTGAAGGGAATAGCAGCACCCAACGCAACGTACAGACACGGTTAAGTTATTTATTTTTTTATTTATTTATTTATTTATTGGGGCTCTAACAGCACTTGCGAAAGTCAGAGTCACCTCGTGCCGGACAGTTTTACGGGGGGAAGAAGCCGGAGTACCCAGAGAGAACCACCAAGCAGCTGCCAGACTCTCCAACGTACTAACTCCGCACAAGAATGGTTAGCATTGGTTGAAGAGAAGTGCACCATCGACGTCCAGTACGCCTTAGTACACGGCGTTACCGTGTCCACGTGGGCAATCAGAATGAAGTGCCTTGCCCAAGGGCACAAGGCAGTTACCCCTGGCGGGTATCGAACTGAAGACCTTTCGGTTTGAAGTTCAATGCCGTAACCATTGAGCCACCGCGCTCCCAACAATCAATTAATCTGATTGATGACTTAAGGTTTACCCAAAAATATTCACCTTTTGCTTCAAAGCATAGCTTTTTACCCTTCATTGGAATGATGTCTACAAGTTCGTTTCAATGGGGTGGAGGGTGGGGATATAAGGTGTGTTTTTGAAGAAAAATATTAATGTGTGAAAATGGCGTTTTTTAAATCAGTGCTGGCTGGATGTGTCTGGATTTGGCCTTTACGTCACATATATAGGAAGACTCAACTCCTTGTCAGTCAGCATCCTCTCACGTTTGACAGAGCACATATATCGGACTCTGAGTATCAACGTGCTACCTTAATTCAATGGGAACAACCTTGATCATGACACATCTACGGTGGGAGTTAGTTAAACATTTAAATGCCAGCGGGTCTATCTTTGATTTATCCAGAAACTAGGTCGACAATGTCTGTGGTTATGAATGAAACTGCACTTTCATCGATTTTTCACCCAGGATTGTTACTGCAGCGGCTGTACAAGAAATCTGTCTATTCATTCTTCTTTCCGATTTCAAGTCTGTCAACAACCTCTTTCTTTTTACGAGTACTCGCGAAAGAATCTGCTTTTTTAAGATATTGGTACAGCGTATTTGGTAACTTGTCCGGTCTTTGTTAGCGATCTTGGGTCGCATCGATTTTTAAGAAACGGAATGGTAAAACTAATATCTTTTGTTTACCACTGAAAGACATCTTCGATTTTTCTTCTCTCAGACGTGGCAAATTCCTGTTATTAGATAACTGCTTGACATTATGATGATAACTCTTCTTTGACGAAAGGATTAAAGATTTATATTGAAAATCAAAAATTTCCAACACTGGCAACTCAGATCAAAGTCACCATGCTGAAGTTGTTTTTACATGATAGACACGAGCAGTTCTTCCTTTCAAATATTACATTCTGGGCAGGATTTAATCCCGGGAACGGGAATTTTCAAGTTCTCGTTTTTGAAAGTCAGTCATGATACCGTGAATTTTCCGGTTGTCTTTTCTAAATCTCAGTCCGATACTCGGGAAATTCATAGAACAGAACCGAAATCAAAGGTTGCGTTCCGCAACCTTTGATTCCCGATTCTAGTCTATGAATTTACCGGGCATTAGCACTCATTTTCAGAACTAGTAACCGGGAAATGCTCGTTCGCGAGATTAAACCATAGCTCCAACAAAGATGCTAGTCTCAGAAGAAATTGATATTCGTCGTAATCTCATAAGCTATAATACGCAATAATTGATTCGATAGCTATGAATTTCCCGGATATCGTGATTGACTTTCAGACAGCGGAGCCGCGGGAGCTATGGAATTACCACTCCCGCTATTAAACCTGAGTTCTGTGGTGAGTTGGTAAAGTTTCCGTGGGTGTTAAGGTGGGTGGGTGAAGTCTTTCTTAATGTCACTGGGATAAGTGCCGTATGTCGGGACGTTAGGCCCTCCTTCATAAGGCTCCTGTCTGCACACACACATAAACACTCACACGCCTACATTCTCCCATTTGTACAAAGATATTTCATATTTTGTTTAGATTTAAAATCGCGAAGCATTCTAAAGGTTAAAGGCCTAAATGTTACTCGAGTTAATAATGCTGATCAAAACTTATCTTATCGCTTTTTATGCTTTTGTGTTTGCACACGCTCTCAGACAAAGTGGTCCACGGGCACATAGAATATTTTATGGAACTTCCAGTGATAACATATCTCATAATATATATATTAAATCATTAACAGCAATAAAACAGGAGTGTGGAATAAACGTTCCAATAAACTATAAAATAGCCAATAATTTAGCTGAAATAAATGATTTACATTGTAACGACGATTGTCAGAGGCTGGTTTGGTTTGAGCTGTCTTTTATTCGAATTTTTGTTTAGATTTAAAATCGCGAAGCATTCTAAACAATTATCGTCCATTTGGTAAATTCGGTGTCATTCCATTAAATATATTTACCCCCATTCGCTCACTCGCCATCGACAACTGATGACTACCACAACACGATAGCACCGTCGTCATGCGGACCACCTGCAACCGGCCACAAAGAAAAGCTCTAATATCAGTTGTAAAGTTAGCTTGACAATGGTTATCAAAATAGTACCAATTAAAAACAAGCGGTCATGATTAGCATGTGCAGAATTATGTGACCTTAAACACCAATAAATAGATGCATAATCAAAAAGAAACACACAAACTGATGGGGAATTGAGGATGTCATACGCAGTTTGCATAGACGGTGGAACCAGGTGAGAATCCACAGAGGACACGTGCCCAGGCAGTCCCCACGTTTTCCGATAGACGTGCTTATGTGATTACTAATTGAATTCTATAATTTATAGACTATCGCCTCCGCGGTTTAGAAATATTTTATGCAAATACTGTTTGTGTAGCTGTGGGTTAACCAACTGTCATTATCATCATTCTTCCTTATTGCACCCATAAGTGCTTAGACAATCAATAAAAGGTTGCTTGTTTACCAGAGCGGTGAGTGTCTACTTGAGATAGTACAGGCAAAAGGTGTTTTTAAGTGGCGTACGCGAATCCCCTATGAACAGCAGTCAAACTATGAGGAGATTATCGCATCTATCTTCCGTTTTGTTTTAACCCCTAAACTCGTAAGACTGTTTCTACAAGCCAAGTTCAATTGGCTTAATTTTATAGAGTAAATGGCAGATCAGTGAATTTGTGGCGATAGACCAATCAATATTTTCAAAGAGTAGCCCTAGAGCTGCACGGTATAAATATTAATTGGTCCACCCCAAATAATGAATATTATTAGTTACTACTTATCTGTTCACGTAGTACGGGTTTTTACCTACCCGAAGACAGCCTATCTAATGAGACCGAAAGCCGAGTGGATACGGCTGATTGGAGGTACTAAGTGAACATACAGGGTTGGCGATTTTATCTATTGACATCTCCCACCGCAATTTCAGCAACAGAAAACTGCGCAAATCTCTTCTCAGTAGTTGTTCTGTGACAACACTTCCGCGTTCAGAGCGAGGCGATAACCTGAAAATTAATTCTCCGGGAACGAAAAATAAATCTGTATCACGCAGTTGGGTATTTCCTGAAAGACCACGCCTACGTAATACGGGATATTTCTCAGTGGTTAGGTGGAAATATCGTGAGTCGGCTGTGTATCACGTAACTGCTATCGACCAATAAGATTTAAGAATGCACGCTGGTCAATAGATAAGGATTCTTCCAACTGAAGCAATTAAACTGACATGGAAGATGTCATCCGTGTTTAACCCTTTACCTAACGAATCATCTGCACCCGCCCGCGTAATTTGGAAATTCAGCAGTTGAAAGAAAGAAAGTTTTCACAATTTTTCAACAAAACCATAGCATGGGACCACTCATTGGAACGAGCTCATCGAGCTCTTTCCAATGAGGGGGTCACACGATATGGTTTTGTTGAATTTTGTTTTTAATTTTAAAAAATAGTAATTAAAATAATAAATTTTGATATCGTTAAAGGTTAAAGGCCTAAATGTTACTCGAGTTAATAATGCTGATCAAAACTTATCTTATCGCTTTTTATGCTTTTGTGTTTGCACACGCTCTCAGACAAAGTGGTCCACGGGCACATAGAATATTTCATGGAACTTCCAGTGATAACATATCTCATAATATATATATTAAATCATTAACAGCAATAAAACATGAGTGTGGAATAAACGTTCCAATAAACTATAAAATAGCCAATAATTTAGCTGAAATAAATGATTTACATTGTAACGACGATTCTCAGAGGCTGGTTTGGTTTGAGCTGTCTTTTATTCGAATTTTTGTTTAGATTTAAAATCGCGAAGCATTCTAAACAATTATCGTCCATTTGGTAAATTCGGTGTCATCCCATTAAATATATTTACCCCCATTCGCTCACTCGCCATCGACAACTGATGACTACCACATCGGCATTATTGGCACCTGACACAAGTCACCATCAAATCGTCCCTTGAGTGTATCAAGATGCCGTCTTCAATGCTAAGGCATTGTAGATCACACCTTGATGCACTCAAGAGGCAAAATGTAAGTTTGCAAAAGCCACATTGTGTTCCTATATATTACATATCTTGATCTTCTCAGCATTATTCCAATAGTATACAGAAATGGCAGCTTTATTAACCCAACATCTAGCCTATTTCGACATGAGCTGTGTGCTTCCAGGATGAGAAAATATGGCGAAAAGCCATAGTTCATCATCTCATCACTGCCGAATCAGTGATACAACAAAACATCCTCTGTGGTATTTTATCATCATCCCAAATAGTTTCCAAATACCGTCGTAGTTTCTCCATCAATACCACTTCGTCGGAAAACGGAGAGTTTCAGCTTTTACAAATTCATATCATGCTTGCTTTAAACAATATCAAAGTGACGTGCGCAGCATTGTGATGCGACAATTTTACAAACGCGATAGTGTTTTTGCGTTTAACACTCGGGACAATATTTCATTCGAGGTCCGTTTGAAAATGTTTTCCTCGACAATTTTCATGAAGCCAATCCACTTGAAGCCTTAGAGAATTTGAGTTCTTCAAAGCGATTCCCAAAATGTTAAACCAGATCTCCATGTGATGGGAGGTCATCAAGTTCAGACATTATAGTGTGTGTTTGTGTCATGGCGTTTAACTTGCACGAAGACTCTGCATCAGCTTTCCTATCTCGGCACTTATTTTATTGTCGATAATAACTAAATTCTGTTGTAAATATTCAATTTGTATTGCCACAAAAAATGGGGCACATCATCAATATATTCATTTTTCGCAGACATCAAAGTATGTTCTGTACAAAGTGATCGTACACTGCAAAAAATATAGGTTCTCTTTAGAACCAAAACTGGTTCTAACCTTGTCCCTGAGATGGAACCAGTTCTGTTTAAACAGTATTTATTTCAAATCAAATAAATTTACCAAGATTAGCATTCAAGTTTAGCAGAATATTTCATGAACTGAAGTCGATTCAGCAGTAAACTTGGAGCCTATTCAACGCAGTCGCCAAACATTTTGAAACAAAGGAGATATGAACAGTTGGCATATCGAACCAGTTTTGCTTCTGTATGCCTACTGTTCATATCTCATTTGCTTAATAATGATTCCAGACAACCTCGTATAAGCTCTAAACTTACGGCTGAAACCCCCTCAATTTATGTTTAATTCTGTTAATATTTAATGTTAATTTTTATAAATTTATTTGATTTGAAATAAATACTGATTAAACAGAACTGGTTCCATCTCAGGGACAAGGTTAGAACCAGTTTTGGTTCTAAAGAGAACCTATATTTTTTTGCAGTGTATATTATGAGGCGTCGGGAAACTAAACACTTCGAGAATTTTTCGTTCTTGTTTAACTTTTGCTTCTTTGTAGCAACTCCCCGCCACCTTCTTTATAGCAACTTCCCTCTTCTTTATAGCAACCCCCTACCACATAAGATGACGGCGGTGGAGACATTTTTCTATATGTGACCAATGAGCGTTCCATTTGTATAGGGATCAATGCTAGTGACTGACTCATGACTTGGAATTTACCCTTCTTACGAGTGTGAAAGGAAATGCCATACAGATTAATGTTTACAAGAAATGGGGAAATCCTCAGAGAGCTGTTCCTCGGAGAACTACTACCGTTCCTCCATATCGATTGTATCACTCATCAACTTTTTATGCGAAAGGTTTTGAAATCCATTTATAAGAGCTTGTGTGGCACGTTTTGAACGTGTGTATTTGACAACAAATACACAGAACGACACTCGTGTGTGAATGGGTTAATCGATATGGCACTCGTGTCAGCCTCTCGTTCTACCCTTCCCCACCGGCACTCGTGCCATTTCGATCAACCCATTCGCACACGCGTGTCGTTCTGCATTTATTATATGCCTTCGGATCTTTAAATGCAATTATTAGAAGGACACTCGGAAATTCATTGGACAATTATCAACAAAAATAACACATTTCATCGCCAAATAAATTTGCGAGGGGAACCCGCTTTACTATTTCATCCCCCGAGTTCCAGTGTGTTCTGTGTGCCTACTGGCACATAGTACACATTGGAACTCAGGGGACGATTTTTAGCTATCACTAGCCATTCAAATTGTAATTGCGGTGCACGATTTGCAGAAAATTCCACTGAAATTTCACTTTATAAAAATAGTCCGTCAACGATTTCCGTTCCGCTCATATGTGCGGAACGGATTTTTATTTTTCGCATGCTTTGGTGTTGCTGTAGATTGGGGATTTCATTGAACAGGCGTGTAATATATATGTGTTCGTAACAGTTGGCCAGTCAATGTAATCACACAGGTCAGGATGTTACACCTTTTATTCAAGTTCTTGGAATCAAATAACGAAACCAGATCACTCCATTCAAACTTTATGTGTATGTTTCAATGGATCTGAAGTTCTTTAAAAACCTAGAACTGAACTAATGTCCCGAACCTTGTGCTAATTACCGACCACGTCTAACAAAAGGACAAACTGACTTAGGAATAAACTGCGTGAGTGAGTAGGTCAATGGTCTGTTGAATGGGTAACCTAATGGCCTACCATTATCTTTTTGTCTGTCGATTGTTGTGAGTGATAAAATTTAGTACTTCTTTGGTAACTGATGACTGAGAAGAGTCGTTGCTAGCGTTGTTCTTAATTTTTTAATGAACTCCATTATTTACAAAGTGACGAAATCGTGATGAGAAAAATTTAACTAAACTTGATATCATAGATAATTATCATTTAACCCTTTCGACGAGGTATTCATAAGTTTTTGCGAAGAGAAAAGGGAAGCAATCCAGGAGTAGACAATACTATGAACACCCAATTAAAAGGAAGATCAGTAATAATTTCATCCTACAGCCCTATAAGGTTGGAGGATGAAATTATTTCTGGACCTTCCCACTAATACAAAGTAGACTCGCTTATTTCGCTATATACAGTAGTGTACTCGCTCTCTTTTCATCCCCGTCCATCTCTCTCTCTCTCTCTCTCTCTCTCTCTCTCTCTCTCTCTCTCTCTCTCTCTCTCTCTCTCTCCAATTTCACCATAGCGCCATAGTGCCTGCCAATCTAGCACTGTCTGTCTCCCTGCCTCTATAGCTCTTTTCATTTAAATTATAATTCTCATATTCTTTAACAATAGGATCATTCAGCATTCGGAATATATTTTTTCAGGTTTGTACCCACATGTCTGTCTCTGTGTCAGTCTGTCAGTCAGTCAGCCTCTGTATGCATGTTAGAAGAATTTATGTGGAAAACCTGCGTGAAAAGGGCGAGTCTCAAGTTTTCAACAATTAAAATGAATTCGCATCATTTGAACAAGTTGAACCCAAATGAATTATTATAAACGACAAAGAGTCAATAAGATATCGTATAACTTCACGTGTGAAAATAAATCCCCACAAGTGAAGTTACTCATTTTTGTTATACTTTACCTAATTTTCCTTCAATTTATGAGAAAAGATACTAACAAAACATTTTGTCTCGGAGCTCAGTCTTTGAAGTTGAAGATTTGTTCCATTTGTCTAAATCTCCATTTTCGCTGGTTTTCGCTAAGATTATTTTGCATTTCTTTCATTTTTTTATTCAAAAGTGCAATACAGAGAGCTAATTTGATATCTTTGTGTTATCACAAAAAAATACTAATTCACTGAAATGAGGCCATCTTGTTTAATACGCGGTTTGTCACTTTCAGGCCCAATAAAGCTTATCAGAAACCGAAAAAAGGAAGTCACCTGGACTTTTGTTTAAACCTTTACCCAACGCAGACGATATCAAAATTTATTTTTTTAAATATCATTTTTTTCAAATTTTTCAAAAAATTTCAACAAAACCATATCATGTGAACCCCTCGCTGGAACGAGCTCGTTCCAATGAGGGGTCACATGATACTATTTTGTTGACATTTTTGAAAAAAATAATAGTTTTTCAACTCCTGATTTTGCATATTACGCGGGCGGATGCGGGCGATTCGTTGGGTAAAGGGTTAAATGAAATGCATGTATTCGTGCCATATTACTCAAGTATTGTACGCGACTTGCAGTACAACATAGAACATCTGAATGGTTTTTGATATACTCTATTAAGAATACACTTAATAAAGTGTTCATCGATTGGTGTTAATTACTGGTCTTGTCGCATAAACTACTCAGTGACCTTGTACGTTGTGAATATGAATATTAAAATCGATGTCGGATAAATAGGGCCTCGCTCATGCCTTAGAAATCCAATTTCTAATTTAACTGTCAGAAAGATAAGGCCGAACGTCGTTGCTTTGGACAATTACGCTTCCTGACATGTACGCTGCCTCTGTTAACCGCAAGACCAATACTCTACTCCGAGTCGATGGCAAGCTAAATGGAAATGGGTGGGTGAAAGTTGTGCGCGAATGTGCAAGACAGGTTGGACCTGCCATGATAAAAATTAAAAGATGATCCATAAAATATCATTTGCTGGACCCTCAGGTCTTGGTGCGTGAGACTGAAGGTGATGAAAGTGTGTGTGTGTGTGTGGGGGGGGGGGGGGGGGAGGGGGTGTTATATACTCTAACTAAACACGTACTGGGTGGCTTTCGGGTTGAAGGTGATGAAGTAAAAAAAATAGGATGAAGTGGCCAGACATTACTACATTTGAATACATTTAGAGATAATATTTTATTTATTCGCTTGCTCTCATATTTATGAATTCATTTTGTAATATTGCAGCATATCTGTGAGAACACTGGTTCTAAAGGACATGTGCCCCTATCCCCGATATGCTTTGCCGCTGCTAGGTGATTCTTTCCGGGTACTCGAGCTTCATGCAAATGAAGGTATGCGCTTAACTGGAAATACTGGGGTCCCGGTATGACTAGTTGTGAGTCTGGTATGTGCTAATTAAATAAGAAGTTGGAAAGCTGGAAAACTGTTGCATGTCTTTATCCACACAAAAAATTCGTCAGATTTTAACAATAATCCCTATTGACAAATATTCCGCCCTCATCATCAAGGCATGCCTTCAAAGAAGGCATGCCTTGATGATGTAGTTGGGATATTTCTTCAGTCGGAACTTGCGTTACGATAGTCGGGACAAATTGGGTTTACACTCCCGCCCCCCATCGGTCATCTTCGTGACGCCTTGACTGGTGCCCCCGCATCATCCCTTTTAGTTCCAAGAAAAATCACCGTCGCTAATGTTTATGTCGTGGAAGTTGAGACGCCTTTTATTTATTGTGCTTCCGTTCCCTTATGCCCATCTCCGCCTCGCTTGGTTATTCTAGTTCAGTTTACAAGGCTGCATAAGAAAAGAAGACCGTTTTAATCTTAATGGCCACAATCGCTTTGTATTATTTCAAATCAGGCGTAATTCAATAATTTCTCAACGATTTTCAATTTTTCTCCTATTCTGTCCTCCCACTGTACCCGTTTGTCTTCTCGAAATCAATTATTGCCTATTTCTTCTAAATTGATCTTGAATACAACACAAAGGAAACTATCCGTCAATATGTAAACACATTTCTCGGTCAAATAACCTTTTAGGCGAACAGTTGCGTTACCGGTACGTCAGCAATTTGTTCATCCGATTACTTCCACACAATAATACCCCCCCAAAAGTTATCTGCAAATACAAATGGACCTATAATCCAATCCACGGCGGGTGTCGTCTTCTAGATGGTTTGGGGTGAGGAGTTAAATAAAGCTTACGGAAGATGATTAAAAACCTCGTTGAAATGATAATTATGTATTGTATTACACTGAGAATGTTTGCATCGATTATAAAACGGTTCCCCTTTTCTGCACTGCCATTTGAGATAATAATCTCGCCACCAGGTGGTGTAAATTAATGTTGTCGCATGCGTTCTGAGGTCCCGTCAACTGTTATCAAATCTGTGTTAAGAGTGTTAAGACGTTTAGTTTTCGTATCTTAGGTGCAAACCCCGGAACAAACATCCTTGTTACAAATTCCCCGGTCATAGTTCACCTAACACAGGTTGAAATAACATTCTCAATTTGTAATGTTAACCCTTTCGAATGTGGCGCCCTGGAAGATTTCTTTTCTGTCAATACTGTCAACGGTGAAATGGACGAAACCATATTGGTTTGTTGTGAGGTTCAGTAATAATTTAATCCTTCAGCTCGATAGAGCTATTAGATTAAACTATTATCGAGCCTCGCTTCAGATATTTTACTCTTTATATCGTCTCCTTGTCCACTAATTAAGGAATAGTGCATGGCTTGGAGTTGACTACGCCCATATAGTGCCCAGTGAGGTGGTGTAGTTCCCGACGCGAAGCGGAGGGAACTACGCCACCTCACTGGGCACTGTATGGGCGTAGTCAACGATAAGCCATGCACTAGTCCTTATATTATATCGAACAACCCTAAAATGCAAATTAACCAAATAATCTACAATCCAAATTGTAAACATGTAATTATGTTTTTATTTTAAACAATAAAGGAGAAATGAGAATAATGTGTGGATATTGATAATTGTCGACAAAATGATACTATTCCTCGCCTCTGCCAATTTATTTATTTATTTATTGATGTTTAAGGTCACATATTTATGCACAATGGCTAATCATGACCGTGACAGTTTTACGGGTGGAGGAAGCCGGAGTACCCGGAGAGAACCACCGAGCAACGACGAGCAGCTGCCAGCTCCCCAACATCGTAACTCCGCACTGCAGCACAGGCAGGGCGCCTCTGCCAATGTCTCACTCCGGGTTCTAAGGGTAGATCACGACTCGTCTTCGACTCGTCGTGATCTGCCCTCAGAACCCGGAGCTCGACTCGGATACATATTTTGTACATCCACATAATGGTAATAATCTCTGTTTATCGGAACGTATCACCTCGGAAAACTTTGCGGCTATTCTTGCGATACTTAAAAAACGAAGTGTATATTTTTATGTAAATCGAATTGTCTAATTGGTGGCCGGGACTTTCTGCCACCATTTTGGATAAATCGTTGCTTTGTACGTTTTTATAACCAGAAAATGCATATAGTGCCTGTGCTAAAAATAGAAAACATATATGACCCGCATGTAATGACCCTTCAGCTCTGTGCTGGACAACTACACGAAATAGGGTATCACATTTCAGCCAATCAGAATGCAAGGAAGTCACGTGAGGTATAATATAAATTTTTTCTTCACGCAAAAATTTAAAGGTTACGAGAAGAGAACAAAATAGTATTTTCCTACGCTTGTAACCAAAACATCTAGTAACGCTGCAATGTTGTATAATACTGTGGTCACGAAAATGATCCTTTCAGTCCATCCAAACGCGATCTGATTTCGCTGCTGTTCAAATTGTGAGCGCAATGGCTCAGAGTTTAGAGAGTTCCACTTCCAACTGAAATTTTGAGTGTTCGATCCGGACCAGTGGTAACTGCGTTGAGTTCCCGGGCAAGACACTTTATCCCGATTGCCCACGTGGGCCACGGTGGTGCTATGTACTAAGGCGTACTGCACGTCGATGTAGCTCTTACTTTCAACCACTGAGAACCCTGCTTGTGCAGAGTTAGTACGTTAGAGAGTCTTGACAGTTGCTTGCCGCTGCTCGGTGGGACTCTCCAGGTACTCCGGCTTCCCCCACCAGTAAAATTGCCCCATACGATGTGATTCTGTTTGTTGAAGGTGTCGTTAAACCCCAATAAAACAAAAACAAACAAACTGTCCAAATTGTGGTTAGAAATCCTACACACAAACATAGCAGAATTAAAGCTCAAACTTGTGGATAAGAAGCTGTGACCTTGTGCCTCATTTTTGAGTAGTGACAAAAATGCGGACAGAGAATTTCGACCATGAAAGCGTTAACGCTTAACCCTTTACCTAACATGGAAAGCAGACGACACTCGCAAAAAAAATTCTTGAATAACTACTTTTTTCATTTTTTGTCTCAAAAACATAGGTTATGACCCCTCGTTGGAACGAGCTCGACGAGCTCGTTCCAACGAGGGGTCATAACCTATGTTTTTGAGACAGAAAATGAAAAAAATATTGAAAATTAATTGGCGATTTTTGAGAATAGCGCTGGCCGGTTTTGGCCGTTACGTTGGGTAAAGGGTTAATTAGCTGAGTAATTTTTATATTTTTTATCAAATCTAGTCATGGCTGCTATAAAGCATCCATGACTAGATCTAATGAAAATTTTTTGGAACTCCAAAATTGATTGGGCAAAACTTTGCTTTAATTTACAGTGGGTAAATTGAAGTCAAAATGCCCAAATTGTACTTACTCTATTGCAAGAGATTTGCGTACAATGCAGGAATATCCACCAGCAGGAGGTAAAGAGTTAATGACCATAGCTCTGTTATATGTATTCAAATCGTTGTTTCTTTGATTTTTTTTGTTTGTTGGTTTGTTTGTGTTTCTGTTGGAAGGATAAGGGTGAAGTTGGAGTTATGGTAAGAACAAAGGGCACCATAAGCGTAGAGCGTTTATTTACAGTACCATGAAAACATCAAAAAATCAATCTGTTCACAGTGGGGTGAACACTAAAATAAACCATCTTGCTCCATTTATGCACGTCTGTTAAGAGGTTAATGGCTGAACATCATATCCACCTTTTTTCACATACATGCAAATATACCCGTGCGCTGAAAACCGGTTCGTGTTTGCACATAAAGAGTTTCGAAGTATTCCGTGTTATCTTTATGTTTATTTGAGATGTTTTATTCAGCTTATTGAACATTAGAATTCCGTCGTAGTGTTCGTCGCGTTTAACACTTCTAGTGTTTCGATTAAGCTGAAAAGATTTATAGATGAAAATTGTGAATGCATAAGCACAACGAATTTGGTCGAAATGCTTGGTATCAAATAGGCCCACAACCATCATCAGATATTGAGGGGTTTGATCGAAGCGTACCCGACCTTAACATATTGCACGACTGTTTTATGTACACTTATACTATGATTGTTGACGAGCTTTGTAGAAAAAAAGACTACAATCACCGCAATAAGCAACAAAAACCGACAAGGGCGTGGTGCATACGCAGAACCAGAACGTAACGCGCGTGTGGGCGGGTTATCGATATGACACGACTGCCAGCACGAAGAGATAGCTTCTCGTTTTATCCTTCCGCGATGGCACAATTGCCATATTAATTAACCCATTCACACGCGCGTGTCGTTCTGTTTTTATTACACGCCTTCCTCAGTCAATAAAAACAATTATCAGAAGAACGCTCAGCAATTCATTTGACAACTATCAACAAAAAGAACAAATTTTATATATTTTGTCGTCCCCTGAGTTCCAATGTGTTCCATGTGCCTACTGACACATACAACATACTGGAATTCCGAGGACGATTGTTGGCTACCTCTAGCGACTCAAATTGTAATTTTGGTGCACGATTCGTAGAAAATTCCAGTGAAATTTCGCTTCTATTTAAAAATAATCCTCCAACGACGTATGTGCGGAACGGATTTTCATTTTCCGCATGGTTTAGTGTTGCTGTAGATGGGGGATTTCAAAGAATAGGTGTGTAATAAAAGCTGTGGCAGCCATCAACAGTTTTTACTACGTCATTTCCAATTACCGTGTTAGTTTGATGGTTGGTAGTTTAACTCATGTGTTACTAAACTAGCAACTCACAGTGAAAGCTTTTTGTTCACGTTAAGGGCTTTGAACACGCCAAACTGCCGCACTAGTTTCAAAGTGGGATAATCAGAGAAGAAAGGTCTTCCACACGGCTATCTCTTGTTGACAGAGAGAACTGGGTTGTGAGTTCACATTATCCCGTGGGGTATCAATCAGCTAACTAAATTCCGTATAATAATCTGCCAAATTTTCAATTTCGTCGAGCAAACAACAAAAACAAAACTGTTTTCAACCGTTCCAATTAAGATAAGCTTATTGTTTGACAAAAGGACAATCAAGCAGCAGTCATCTTCCCAACAACTTGACGAGGAAAATCATTATTTTGTTTGAGGTGGGGCGGAGCCTTCCAAACCAACCACTCGACTCGATCCAACTGATCTCGCATAATATCTTTCCAACAGTTTGTGGCGTACCAGTTTTCTAATCCCTGCTACTCATCTTCTTTTTGAAACCCTTCACCCATCGTTACGACATTATCCAGTCAGCTCGAGAACACGGGTTAGCTTAACCCCTTGAAACAGAAAGACCGACCCAGGGACATGATACGTCATAATTTCATTACGTAGGATGGTTGCTAAGTGAATTTGTGGAGTAGACCAATCAATATTTCAACGTGCAGCCTTGGGCTGCACGTTAAAAATATTAATTGGCCTAACCCCAAATAATGAATATGAACTCTTCTCATTGCTACCATTGAACTGACATGGGTGGCAACAGGGTTCAAAGGGTTAAAAAGAAGTAATAGAAATTTGTTCTCAGGGCGTTTTAATTATATCAGGAAAAAGTGAAAAAGTTGCATCATCGTACGTGATTTCTGATATTACAAGTGTATTATTTCTTCTCAAATTCTGTAAACACCATAGCATATAACACCAGACTATCCGGGCTTTCTCTTGCCATTTGAGTTAACATAAATATTTTCTTTTCAGATTATATTAAAATATCGGCTCGCCACCTTCTGAGTGTTGAAGTGGTTTCTTTCCAGGGTTAGTAAGAATGACATATTGCTTCCTGATGACTGTTGACACTGGTTTCTACAAAAAACACTTTTACCTTGTTTAATTTATGTAAACCGATATGTTTACTTTAGTAAAACATGATCAAATCTGTATGTTGTTCGCTTAATGACCCTCCACTTGTTCGACATTGTATATTCGATTTATAAAGCCATGAGTGCACACTAAGCCTGGCTACTTATGACTACAAACTTCAAAAATAAATATTTTGTTCAGACGTTTTGATACTTGTGACGCTACTAAATCCACATGTCGTAACTTTTGTTAAATGGTCTGTTGCTATGGTGCTTGGACGTATGAACGGAAACAAATGTAATTTTAGCATGATTTCAAGTTCTGAGGCCTGCAGTCTAATTCTGTGAGGAATTCGACGCATGCCGGAATATAAGCAGACTGTCATCGGCAAAATGAGGTCGCCAGCGGGTGAATTTGGTGATGCTACCCTGCACAGCAGGGTAGCATCACAGAATTTACCCTCTGTGAACCTCAGTCTGAATCAAGGTCTCAAGCTAAAACAGAAAGATGTACCTAGAGGATAAATTGGCCCACTGTTGGGGATAGCATCAGCAAATTCACGCGGTCGGAACCTCATTTTTCAAATGACAGGTTGCTTATATTCAGGCATGATTCGACGCCGTCATGGCTTGGAACCAGTCTAGTCCTTAAATAGTCCACCGATTATGTTTAGATTCGCTCGTCTAGAATATTTCAGTTTGTCGAAAAAGTCAACCGTGTTTCAACCAAATGCTATATTCCAGACGATTGAATATACCACAACAAAATCATTGTATTTGAATCAGTACTAGAAATGGTGCTCAATGGCGGGTTGATTTGGTCGAATTTTTAGGCAATCATATGCATACCATTAGGGACTGAGACTCATCACAGCCGTATTTCTATGATTGCGGCTCGTAGTTCCACTAATTGTGTTAATATCTTCATGGTTTAACGGTAAATTAAATACTTATTGATTGGAATATCTATAACTGGAGCACAAAAGAAAATCTGGAAATCTCTGCAAGTGAAAGAACATCCCATTCCGAAAAGTGAGTAAACAAACCGCCAATAACAGTGTCTAATTCCTTACAGAATTAGACTGGTAATCCGAGAGTTTAACATGTTTTATGAATGCAGTATCTCATTGGTTAGCATATTGGTTTTATCACAGAACGCTTGTGTGTTCATTTATAACCACCGTCGCTTACATTGTGTACCTGAGCACTAAAATACCGATTCCCCAAATGGGAGCGCAGTGGCACATTATGCCTTAAACCTATGAGACCCTAACCCAAGCCCCGTTTGAACACGGTTAAGTCGTTTGAAAGTCTGATAGTTGCTTACCGCTACTTGGTTGTTCTGTACTCTGTCTTCCTACTCCTTCGTCACGTTCATCGCATGTTGTCTATGTGCTAAGCGGCCATAAACAATGCTGAAGTGCAAAACAACAGTGACGAAAATGAGCGATGTGAAAGCATTGGGAGCATATCCTTTTTTTCAAACTCACCTCCCAATCATGTAGCTGACAAGGTATTCTCTATACTCTAATGTATCTAATGTGTCGTTATACTGGAATGTTCTGGGACTGCTGACAAGGTATTCTCTATACTCTAATGTATCTAATGTGTCGTTATACTGGAATGTTCTGGGACTGCTTATTGAAAATGTTCTCATTAAAATTGGAGGTCTTCTTTTTTCCAAATTTTGACTTACCAAGTGCTTATTCGCTCTAGAATTTTAGTTTTAGGAAATAAAACCTTCCTCGAAAGCTTCACAGAGCTAATAATGTATGCTCCCCAACAGTGACAGTTGGAAAAATGAGAGAGTGGAGTGCGATGTGTTAATAACTGTGTCTTACTCTATGTGTTTTTTCAATTGTCATTGAAACGCACCAAGTGAGTCGAAACTCCATGGAGGTTCAAAATATGGGTCAAATTCACTGAGGTCACTCAAAGGTCATTGGGTGTGTTTTCAGAATTGCTGGAAATCGCAGTTTATGATCTCCTAATGCATTGCTGAAGTTCATACATGTTTATTTTTATACTAAAAAAGTAGGTGGGGGTCAAAAATTTTGAAAATGGGTCACACTCATATCTCAAGCACGGTATGACCTTGGGACCTGGGACCAGCAACAAATGAGTCGAAACTCAATGGAGGTTCAAAATATGGGTCAAGGTCACTGATATCACCTAATGGCGATTGAGTGCATTTTTAGAATTGCTGGAAATTGCAGTTTATGACCCCCATTGCATTCCCAAAATCAATACATGTATTTTTACACAAAAATAGTAGGTGGGCCCAAAATTTTGAAACTGGGTTGCACTCATATCTCAAGCATAGTCATATTGAACTAGTTTTACTCCCCTGAATGCGCATGCGTGTAAACAGTGGCAAAGATGACAATGTAAATTACTATAGCGATCTATGGGAGAAAAATGAAAAACTTTCTTCAGCCACAAATTTAATTTTTCTACATAATGGACGGACAGATGATCAAATATTTTATAACATATCTTTTAAAATGGTATCAAATACCTTTTGCTGAAATTAGTTTTTAATGATTCCATTTTTTTGTTTAAAATTTTCACTTTTTATCCAAGTACATCACCTTAATTTGTTAGAAAAGACTGAGTGAGGCGGGTAACTTCAAAGTCCTAAACATATACTAAATCCTTATGAGAAAAATTTGACGGACATAGATTTGATTAAAGCAAAATTTAATTTTCTTTGTTCTATAAACATATTTGGGATATGTTATTGTTTTAAAGGTTCCATTTAACTTTGAAAAGTGGTCTTTTTCTATATTTATGACCTTGCGACAGATAATACCTCACTCCCTTGTAGGCAATTATATGTCAAATATGACCGCATGGCTTTGGTCTATGAAAAATGACGGGAGATAACTCTAAATTATCGCCCTTCCAAAAGGAGTAGAAATAGTTCAATATGATGACCCATGGACCTGGGACCAACACCAAATGGGACGAAAGTCCATGGAGGATCAAAACATGGGTCATTGTCACTAAGGTCACCCACGGTGATTGAGTGCATTTTTCAGAATTGCTGGATATCACAGTATGTGACCCCCAAAGGCATTCTGGAAGTTCATACATGTGTTTTTATTCTCAAAAAGGGGTCAGATATTTTTGAAAGTAGGTCACGCTTATACTCAAGCGTGGTATAACCTATGGACCTTCGACCAACAACAAATCAGGCGAAACTCAATGGAGTTTCAAAATAAGGGTCAAGCTGACCGAGGTGACCCAGAGGGTCATTGAGTGCATTTTTCAGAATTTCTGGAAATCCTCTGTCCGATTCGACATGAGATTCAATTCGACCCGAAATTTAAGATTCTCGGGGCTCTATAAAAATCCCACATTTCAATATCAAGTGCTTAAGGTGGAGTGCGGGGAATTGGTATCAACGATCCGATTGGAAGGCTTTCCTGCATTTCACATAAAAAAACAACAAGTGTCTTTGAATTCTGTTCTCCGTACTCTGCCCTTGGGTGTAAGAAGGCTTTGCAATGCTAAAGCACTCAAGGGACAAATTTATCAATTTTATCAACTTTGGTAAAATATTTTTATTTTTTTAAGTTTGCATTGGTTATAAAAAGAGACCATGCGGAAGGACCTGAGAAACAAATTTTTAACTTTTTAGGCCTAACCAAAAGCAAATATCAGTGACATCACGTTACTGCCTTGTTATTCTTTTTGATTTATGGACATTGAAGGCAAAGTATAAACACATTAATATGTCACATGGCGTACTGATAACTTGTGCAGTCAACATATTTCGACAATAAATTATACAAGGCATTGGAGGGCGATTAGATTTGCATTTTTCACGACACACTCCTTTAGTTTGATATACTTTATCTCCAACAAAAACACAGAGAAATGCACGCGCAAGGGTTATGGCTCTTTTCATCTTCACTGCAATACGATTTTTTTCTACGAGAAAATGCCGATGGGATAGTTCACCTGAGTTCTTATGTAAATATTGTTCAAACACAAGACGTAATTGTTTGCGAAAGACCTATTTAAAATATCTCTTAGACGTAGGGATCGCTTTGACATTGAATTATCTCAAACACCGGATTTAAAAAATACAATTGAAAAAAACTGCAAGATCAATGCATCTTTGAGCGTATTAACAAGTTGTGGTTATAATGAATATAGCTCAGTGTAGGTGCGTTTTATGATCTGAGGTTATATTTGTATGTTCAAAATACCCCTCTGTTTGTGCAGCTGACAGCAATTTGTTTGCTCAATTCTTGGTTGTTATCAGAGGTATACAAATATGAAACAACTCTAGATAATTCGATGGCTCTCCAGAACCGTTTTTCAAAAAGTATGGGGAAATGACGAAAGCAAACTCAATGAAATTGCTAAAAGCATTTAGCTTACAGTACGCAATGGTGGTTACACTCTAAGATCAGTTGGGGTAGAAATCAACCCAAATCAACTGGTTTGAGTGAATATGAACCTAATTGGGTTCATATTCACTCAACCCAGTTGATTTGGGTTGATTTGTAACCCAACTGATTTTAGAGTGCAAGTACTCAGCCACTTAGAGGGTGGTTATCAGCACAAATGCTTTCACATGCCAGACTAACAAAAACCCAGGTTACTCTGTTGTCCATTAACTACGGGTTCGATAGTTGGGGGCCCTCGTGCTTCCATTTGTTTAGCAAGTGAATAATATGTGCCGATGCCCGCGCGTTGGGTGGACGAGTATTCATTGTCAATGCTCCCACAATACGCAGTCTACCTCAGATGTAAACGTCCTGCCCTTGACGTGCAGACAAACACGCCACGTGAATGTTAATGATTCCTAACCGTCGTATTCGAAAAAAGATTCACGAATTTACCGCAAGGGTAATCCGTCTTTGAGAAAACGAACTTCACCATTTGGCCACAGTGATACAAATTGTAGACTTTGTCCCAGCCATAATTAAAATAACTTAAATAGTTTTGAATTGCTTTAGAGAGAGAGAGAGAGAGAGAGAGAGAGAGAGAGATAGAGAGAGAGAGAGAGAGAGAGAGAGAGAGAGAGAGAGAGAGAGAAATCAATCGAAAGAGTATTCATTTCAAAACTGCCAAATTGTATTTATCGCAGTGGCGTAGCTGTGGGGTGTACGTGTGTCTGGACACCCTCAGAATCTATCTACCCAGGCACCCTCAAATTTTGAAATCGATGTCACATTTTTTATAACTTTCTCCAAGTTTACTGCTATAGGCTTACCAAGTGCTGGAATAAAAAAAAGACTTTATTTAATTTGCAATAAAACACAAAACCGAACTTATGGCATTAAGACCATATTGACATGGAACTCACGCAGAGCATCACCTGAACTTGATAGATCACACTTTCTATAAAGGAGCTTCATATATCTGTCAACTGGCCTTCTTTAAACGTCAATTAACCTGTTGAGGGCTGGGAGCCCATATCTGGATTTTAATACAAAGTGCAGGTGCTGCAACTTAAAGACTTCATATTCTGCGGATGTGCGCCAGATATTTTTTGACGTGAAATTATTTAGTCTGTATGGATTTGCCATATTAAAAGTTATGGGAGAGTGCCTGTGGGAACTCTCCTATAAGTTGAAACAAGACAAAGACATGTGAACAAATTCTGACAATTAAATATAATTCAATAACCATTATCAGAATGGTAGCGTTCCTGGGATTAACCCTTTACCTAACATGAAAAGCAGACGACACTTTCAAAAAAAATTCTTGAATAACTAATTTTTTGCATTTTTTGTCTCAA
Source organism: Pictodentalium vernedei (assembly GCA_031216915.1). NCBI lineage: Eukaryota > Metazoa > Mollusca > Scaphopoda > Dentaliida > Dentaliidae > Pictodentalium > Pictodentalium vernedei. The sequence continues at coordinate 358,759,635 of CM062293.1, forward strand.
AAACATAGGTTATGACCCCTCGTTGGAACGAGCTCGTTCGAACGAGGGATCATAACCTATGTTTTTGAGACAAAAAATGAAGATATTTTGAAAATTAATTGGCGATTTTTGATAATAGCGCTGGCCGGTTTTCGCCGCTACGTTGGGTAAAGGGTTAACGATATGGCGTATATCAGATGTAACGATACATCAACAGGACATCAATGCGCTGTAGTTTAATCATTGGATTACAGGCATTTAACCTGCAAGTTTTCCCATAATGCAATTTAGAATTTAATCAATTCAATTTCGTTTGACAAAGATTATTGAGCCCTTCCAACGAATTGGTTAAATTCCTAGTTGCATTAAGGACAAATGTAGTACTAGAAATAAAATTTCGGGTGCTTCTGAAGCACATGTTTTTTTTATAAAACCCATTCGAGTTGAAAATGGCGGTTCTATTGAGTAATCAGCTTTTGATAAATGTTCTCAACACATACTAACAGTTTAAGTATCTTGAAACAGGCTACAATGTTTTACAATTTTCAGTCCAACAGATGATTTTCTGCAATTAAAAAAATACATATTTTGGCGGTTTAATCTCATTCAAGGTTGTTGTCTTTGGTACTAATTTTGAATGTATAGTTTTTTATGTGCATCGTACTTGTTCACGTCGATCAGTTGAAACCATCGTATAATTTCTGGTCGATATCTCTTCAAAGAGGTTTACCCTAAGAGTTGGTATCCTTTATAATCTATAAACTAAATTCCGCTTCATGCTGAAAGGGCACTCTTTGTACAAAGCACCAACGCGGGAGATTTCTATGCGATTTAATCCTGAAAATGTCGCGTTGTTCTTAAATAGGCTTAAATGTGATGACAGTAATGGGTCTTGAATTAAAACGATATGATAAACGAGAAGTTTTTGTCATCATGGGTTAGATAGCTTTTAGTGTTTTGGATTCAGCTAAATGTAATCTTTTTACAATTTTAGAATGTGTCTTTTTTATTTTTTTACCCTTGTGACGCCTAATTCCACGATGAAGCGTCTCTTTTTCATATCAATCCACAAAGGCTGATACCTTTAATCATCCTTAAATCCGCTTGGTAAAACGAGTGCAGATGCAGCAGAACCTGGTGGCTGGAGGAGCACGTTCCATCATTCCCCATTTTCTTCCACATGCATCCTACACCTTCAACCAGCCTGGTCTATTGTTCTTCTACTTAGCCCATCCTTCAACCCGAAGGCAAGCCTTCAGGTTCGGAGATGCTTGAAGGAGAACAAATAACCTATTTATATAACTTCAAGCATCTTTCAACCCGTGGGTCACCCTTCGCGTTAATAGATGGTTGAAGTAGAAGACATAGACCAGGGGCCAATACTATTATACCTTTACGGTTGTATTTTCTAGAATTGTATTTTCTAGTTATGACTTTAAGTGAGTTGAAATGAACTATTAGCATTTTAAAAGATATGGCAATTTGCCTACTGGCAAATTGCCATATCTTTTAAAATGCAAATGGTTCATTTAATCAGTTATATTAATAGGTAGAAAATACAATTCTAGAAAATATTATTGTAAACATTTTATAGTATTGGCTCCCGGTCATAATAGCTTGCTGCTGAGTAATTTTTATTGCAATATGGGTCGTGTCTTAGAAGGACGTTGTCGGTTCATTTGATGTGTACACTTTCAACAAGTACGGTGATATTATATATAAATCGATTCCTCACTCCTCCCCTCCCCAAACAAACACACACTTTTTAAACCTTTCCGCCCCACCCATCAAGGCCTGAGAATCAAAATAAAATGATACAATGCACCAAAACCATTATATTTGTAATGAGGTGCGGTGAGAATTCAGTTAATCCTACGGCTTTTTTGGTATGCAGGTGTAAATTAATACTCGCCCTTCTTAACTAGTTGCTGTTCATAGTGTTTTTCTCCTCGGGCTAGGGCCCTTTTGAATCAACCCATTCAAAAGGTTACAAACCGACTGGAATCTCGAATAGAATTCACTTCCCATTTGTTAGGATACCACGACTGTCTTGCTAAGGCTATATATCTCCAAATTGTATCCCGTATCAATATGCGCATTAAGACTTTTTAGCATCATCGAACCGCAAGCACCATCACATGTTTCGGAAAGGTTGAGCAATTTATTCATACGGCAACCATAGGTATGCCCTGTAGAAATTTCGGCATGGGCCAGTGCATCGACTAGATGTAATTAGAACCGTACAGGGCGGGGTTCTGACGCATTGGCATTCAAATTTCTCGGAGCTATCGCTTTGAAAGTATCACCAACAAAAATAGTTTGTTCTTAATCTTCATGTGGTGACAACTCATCGCCGTTATCTTAGCAATAAATAAATGAGAATTGACCAGGTATCACCAAAGTGGAATAAAAAGCCATATATCTTCCCTTGAATGAAACAAGGCGTCATCTGCAATGCTTAACTCAAGGGGCGCTATATTGTGCAAACTAGACAGTTTTAGGAATTTGTCGAGTAAATACACAGAACGACACGTTCTGTGTTTGTTACACACCTTCACGTCTATAAAGACAGTTATTAGAAGGACACTCAGCAATTCATTTGATAACTATCAACAAAAACAACACATTTTATCGACAACCAAATTTACGAGGGGAACCCGTGTTCCTATTCCGTCCCTTGAGTTCCTATGCATTCTATGTGCCTACTGGCACATAGAACACATTGGAACTCAGAGGACGATTTTCAGCTACCGCTAGCGATTCAAATTGTAATTGCGTTCCAAGAATTGTAGAACATTTCAGTGACATTTCGCTTCTATTAAAATAGTCCGCCAACGATTTCCATTCCACCCATATGTGCGGAATAGATTTTTATTTTCCGCGTGGTTTAGTGTTGCTGTAGATGGAGATTACATGGAGCAGGCGTGTAATAAATTTGTGATACCTAGTTAGGCTGGATACTTTCAAAATTGCAGGATGAGATGTCATCTTAACCCTTTACCTAACATGAAAAGCAGACGACACTTGCAAAAAAAATTCTTGAATAACTAATTTTTTTCATTTTTTGTCTCAAAAACATAGGTTATGACCCCTCGTTGGAACGAGCTCGACGAGCTCGTTCCAACGAGGGGTCATAACCTATGTTTATGAGACAAAAAATGAAAATATTTTGAAAATTAATTGGCGATTTTTGAGAATAGCGCTGGCCGGTTTTGGCCGTTACGTTGGGTAAAGGGTTAAGAAAGTCGACAATAGAGAAATGTATGAAATCCAAAGCTTTTCGGGATTCGAATTTTTCGAATAATCGAGATGGCTTCGAGTCGAATCGAATCAGTGAAAATATTCGTAACCGAATCGAATTTCGAAAGTTCGTATGGCCCTACGCCGAGCACGACTTTTTCAAGGAAAAGCGTACACTCTTAAATTAGTTGGGTTAAAAATCAACTCAACTCAACTGGGTTGAGTGATTATGAACCCAATTGGGTCCATATTCACTCAACCCAGTTAATTGGGGATTTTTAATCCAACTGATCTGAGAGTGTATACATACTGTCATGTTTGACAAAAAGAGCTTTTTATTATCACAGCGCTTTTCCTTAATTTAAAACTAAAATGTTACATCCATTATAAATGCGCCGATGGGATTGTAAAAATTCGTATAGATACACTCTACCTCAATCCACTATTATTGAATCGCAAAGTGGAAATGAGTGCGATAACAGCACATCAAACTCCCTTCTTTTGTTTCCTATGCACAAATTATTGAAACTATTTGCTCTCCGTATGAATTATTGAAGTTATCAAACGGCCATGTCCTGGAGGAAATAGTACCTAGTCATGTGTATTCGCAAACATTAACTGTCATAAAATAAATGTTTAACATCAATAATGGTTGTGTTAATGGACTCATGTCCATTTATTATAGACCGGCTTTTGTTGGTCGTTGTGAATACATTTTGTCAACATAACCATCAGCATACACAATTTGGAATAAACAAATCTATTTTCGGTAGAAGAAGGGTTGCTATATCTCACCGACGTAATGTCCATGCAGACATAATCGAGATATTCAATCTTGGCACTTCCGTCTGGATTTGCGTCTTAGATATCTTTTCGCTCTTAACATTTCGCTTTTTGAGTCTGGTACGTGTTAATAAAGCAAGTAGTTGGAGACGAATGCACGCCTTCATAATATAGTCGGAATATTTTATCAGTTGGGACTTGAGTCATAACAGTCAGGACAAATCGGGTTTACGCCCCCCCCCCTCCCCCATCTTCGAGACTCCTCTGACTCGAGAGAGTGTGTTAGAGGAAGAGACTTCGTAACACCAGTATCTTTTCTTTGTAAAGAACGGCATATTTTCATATCTGCGTACTGCATACAAACATGTAGCCCTTTGTAGAACACAGTTTGATTCCACTATTCATTGTGTGCTTCATATAAGCAAGCCTGGAAATAGCAATCTGTCATTTGCAGAATGAGGTCCCCAGAGGGGGAATTTTCTGATGCTATCCCACACTTTGGGCCAATTTATCCTCTTGGTACCTCTTTCAGTTTAGGCTTGAGACGTTGATTCAGACTGAGGTTCACAGAGAGTAGCAGGGTAGCATCACAAATTCACCCTCCCTCTGGGGACCTCATTTTGCAAATGACAGTCTGCTTATTTTCAGGCTTGCATATGAGATTCTATGTTGAAGAGCAACGCGGTTTTGCGGTTCAGACATCGCATTTTGCTTGCCTGTATGAAAGTTCCACTTCACAGTTCGGCGTTTGAATGTGTTTTATATTTTGTTTTCTTAGCAACCAGAGAGAGCGTTTCTTATATTTTTCTAATATATTTATCATGCGCTTTGCAATTCTATTACGATGTGCCAATAACGCTTGTGCAATACAGGTACAGTAGATCACTCCTGAAACACTTCATTGGTGGCTTTTCCATTGAAAAAACGATTACATTTTCTTGGTAAAAACAGGAAGCTCGAGAATCCTTTCAGCCAATGGACCAACACGTACCTTGTTCCATTAGTTGAAAGTCTGATAGTGTTTCTTGTCTTCTCTCTGAACTCCAGTGAACTTTCATTAAATGGAATATCTACTTCCGATGTGTTTCAGTAACAGCCGATTGTGCTCGTTTCGTTCATCATGTGTAAAACGTAGATTTTTAGTTTGCTTTATCCATGAGCACCTGCGGCTGTGACAATTTATCAACAAACTTACACCCTTGACAAAAATATGCCTCGGGATGTAAATGTTCTCGATTTTATTTTTTTAAGACGCAGAATAATTTATGAATGAGAAAACCAAAAGCATAACGATCGTCCTCCCAGTTAGTATTCAGAAGAAAATCTACGCGTGGCTGTTCCTGGACTAACGTAATTACATAATTTGTTCCCTTACTAGAAACGTTTCGTAAACTCATTTAAAGACCACATTTCAAGAAAATTTTCAATTGTTAGATGTCCATAATTTATCTGTGCTCCTTTACCTTTCCAAAGATTTTGGGAGTAATTATTTGTGCATTACTACCCAGGTGTCCTAGGGAACGAGGGTGCCACATTTTGCATACCCGAAAACTTGGCCAGTTTTAAATATGGGTAATGATGTAAACATGCTGATAGTGCTGAGATAAAAAAAATAAGAATCTTGGTAGACTACTAGCCTAGCCTCTCCATACTCAATGTTAGCCTTTAATCTGACTAGCAATAAGTGTGAGTACTTAGCTTCTAATTGTTTTCTGGTCAGGATATTTTTAATATTCTGCTGTGATAATGATTTGGTTGATGCAATTCTCATTTGTGATATTGAATACTCTTCTGTGTTCAATTGTCTGAAATATTCAGTGTACTCTTTTACAAAAAAATTGATAGTTATTGCAGGAAAGCACCATGTGTGGGAGTTTTAACTGGCTTAGTGTTGGAAGATCATATTTGGGCTTCCATGTGAAAGGCAGGTTCCGCAACTTAAAGGCTTCATATCCCGTGGATGCGCGTCACATTATCTTTGAAGTAAAATAATTTGGTCTGTGTGTGTTTGCCTAACTACAATTTTTATAGAAGAGTCCCTCTCGGCACTCTCCCATAAATTATAGTAAGAAAAAGACACGTGAACATATTTGGACGCGACCTAAAATAATTCAGAACTCTACCAGTTATACGCAATCCACCCCGACGTTCCATACTGTTTTCTGTATTCTTAACAATTATTGAAGATTTTAAAAACAAAATATTATAGTTCTTAGTTTATAAGGTGCCCAGCAACCTGAAAGAGACACGCATACCAGCTTATCATGAACAGGTGACAAGCAGTCACTTGCCTCTACTTGCTCTTTTGATTGATTGATTTTTATATTGCAGCATATAAATATACAAGATAACAATAAGACAGGTTACAAATGAATACGCTGCAAGGAAATGACATACCCTAAAAGGCTGTCTTCCTGCCATTCCCTTTTGATGGAAAGCATATTCATAACAGCAAGGTTTGTACTGTTGGCACATTAGGTTTAGTGATGGAACCTCTTTTCGGAAAGATACTTTGGTGGATAGTACACGATTTGTGAGAGAAACGCTACGAATGCACAAGACGGCATATCAACCCCCCGAACATAAAATACAGAAAGCGCCAATGAGCCGCCAGTCCGCGAACCGTTGGATAAGACCAACCCCCACGGGCCGAAAACCCATCGTCAGTTCCTGCGGCCTACAGTATATGGAGAGTGTATTATCACTAAATAAACCCGCAGAGTGGAGATTCCACCCAGGCAATAATTGCAAATTTGTTGCAAAGCATAACTAGTACAAGCAAAGTTTCAGCCAATGGACCTCAGGGTTAAACCCGGAGGTCCATTGGCTGAAACATTGCTTGTGTTTTTTTGTCGATATGTACAAAATTTGAAAGTTATAGCTCGGGTGATAACTCCCCTCCACGGGTGATTTAGTTACAATCCACTCTCCACGTACTGTATATTCGTTAGTTACAGAAACTTGTCGGGTGGAAAAAAACACATACCAGCCTATCATGAACAGGTGCAAGGCAGTCACTTGCCTCCACTTGCTCTTTTTTTCTGGAAAATCGGCTTCCTCCGTCTGTAACACTATTCGACACGATATGAACCTGGCCATTGATAATAAACAATAAACAAATATAAAGCGTCAGCATCAGCCGCATCTCACTAGAAGGATGTTGACATCAAAAGGTTACATGAGAATTCACTGATAATAGTCTCAAAAATGTGTGAGAACACACTGATAAAAGGCCTGCTTGGTGGAGTATTCTGCCAAAAGCTGTGCAAAGCATTTTATTGGCATTTCAAGGGTAACTTTTTCCACTGATTCCGTATCCAACTGATGCCACTCTGTAACTGTTGGGTAAATTGAGATATTCAGTCCTTTTCAGACCTAACCAATTAAGTCAATGCATGTAATATTCCAACTTCTAACTTTGTTATCACATTTTTCTTTACATTTACAGTACGTGGAGGGTGGATTGTCACCAAATTATTCATGGAGTGGAGGTATCACCCAAGGTACTACTCTCAAATTCAGTACAGAAATACCAGAAGCACAGGCTAAATAGTGTCTCGTAAACATAGGTAAAGTAAATGTAAGGTCAAATGTTACCACAGAGAAAAATATTAGGTAGGTCTTAAAAGGGCTAAATATCTCAATTCGCCCAAGTGTCATAAAGTGGCATCGGAATTGGGTTCGGAATCTCCGCTGAAAGTTACCATAGAAACTCAAATAAAATGTATTACCCCCCCCCCCCCCCCCCCCGCCCCCCCCCCCCCCCCCCCCCCCACTCACCGCGGCCTGCTGTGGACTAGAAGAGTAGCAGTAGAGCAGTAGAGTGTAAGCTGTGTTTGCGCCTCCATTTTCAGTTTGTCGCATGTGTGTGAATGTTTCGTGTATTTAAATATTTTGTCCACTTGATGGATCGCTTTGACGGTCCAGCATCACGGTAGTTTTTAACGTGAGTTTTTTGTGGAGTAGATTAACGATGTAGGGCTGTGTAGGTTGTAAATATTATTTGACATACCACGTAGGCTAAAAGTAACTCTTCCTGTGAAAGGTGTAAAGTCAGTGTTCAAATGGTTAATTTCGCTTAGTTAGTAATTTAGAGTTCGGAGCATTACGGGAATATGTTATAAACATAACAAACATAAACGTAGGTTTAATAACTAAACACACTCTAATATTTTGGGTATGTAGCTTCACTCTTAAAGTTTCTTAGTATTTTTCCTCAAAATATTTCGGGTTAGCTTTTTTATATTTCTTGTGGCGAGAGAATCTTCGCACATATCGTTAAAAACTATTTTTTGTACGAAACAATAAAATAATGTTACGAAAACTATTGGAGTATTTTCACTTATATCTCCTTACATGCTGCCTGCAGATATTACCGCCCAGAACAAAAAAATCTCTTGCCACCAAAATAAGAAAAATTTGGTCACATTTAACCAAATTTCCCGATGCACAGTGAATCAACGTTTTGACCATTGATTTCTTTATATCAAATTTTCATTAATTTTTCACCAAATCTAGTCATGGCTGCTTTACAGCACCCATGACTAGATTTGATGAAAAATATTTTTAAAATATTCAGTAGGTTCAGGGATATTTCGTGCATTTGGGATGAGAATTGAAATAAGTATATCAGTTGTATTCATGGTCAGCTTTTTCATCACTTACATGGCGTTTTAAATTTTGAGAATGATAAAAAAAACATGTATTACAATAGTGGATACGTCATTTTATACAAGTTTATTGTCCTCCCGGATACTAAAACCGACAAGCTACATGCCGCTCTTTTCTCTGTTAGTCTGAAAATATGGGCGTTTTCACTTGTTAAGACTTACTTGAAAAAAGTGGACGAAAGGGTTTTCACGCTGACTCCTCCAATAACATTTTTCTTGTAGCTGTATTAACAATGTTGAGAGTGCGTGCATTTGTATTTGGGACTGATATATGGCTACAGCTCTTTCCATATATTTAAAGGACGGTTTTGATTACGTTTAATATTTATTATTTTTTTGTTTGAGTTTATATACAAACAGACAAATAGCTGCAAAAACAAGCTCAAACGGGAACCAGTCCGCAGTGTTCGGTGATAATTTTTGTTTAATTGTTCGGCATCATAAGGTTACTAATGGATTATCTTGTATTCAGTTGATTGTAAATGCCTGTTACAGTTAATTGAAAAGGGACGTAAATTACTGTTTGATTCTTTAAAAGTCCACACCAAGCATGCCCCAAGGAAGATAACTTTCTCGACGTCTGTTATTGCATGATGAAATAGTTAGGTTTGTTCGATGGTACTGTGGGCAGTGTTCAAGCTGACCCGAAAGTTTTGATGCCAAGTGGAAGTTTTGTTTGTTGCCAAATGAATTTGTTGGTGCCAAATGAAAGATTTTAGTGCCAAAGCTAATCCGATTGTAAATAAAAACAAACTAACCGTGTGTCGTCCTTTAAGAGCAACGGGGTGCCATCTGCAATGCTAAAGAGTTTTATTCAATTTAGTATTACCTGGCTCTTTTAAGAATTTTAGTTGCAAAAATCCACAAATGTAACTAGTGACAAAAAATTTATTATCTTTCAGAAGGATTATAAAACGATTAAGCAAGATAACACATATTAGGTAACATGTCTGATAAAAATCAGATTAAATGAATAAACTGTTAATTCAGTTGACCGATATTTATTTATTTATTGGTGTTTATGGTCACATACTTATGCACAATGGCTAATCGTGACCGTGACAGTTTTACGGGTGGAGGAAGCCGGAGTACCCGGAGAGATCCACCGAGCATCGACGAACAACTCTCAGCTCCTCAACATTCTAACTCTGTTCAAGCTCCGTTCAAGCAGGGTTAGAGCGTTTGAAGACATGTGCACCATCGACGTGCTCTACGCCGTAGTGCATGGCGTCATCGTGTCCCCATGTAGGCAACCAAGGACACAACGCGGGTCGTCCCGGACGGGGATCGAACTCGGGAGACCGATAACAAAGAGACATAATTACTCCAATAGATTACTTGAACGGAGTGAATTCTGTTTCGCTATGTCGTCATCAATTTTATAGAAAACGACGCACAGAAATAATCAATCACAAAGCCTTCGAAACCTAAGAAAAGTATATTTTTGGTACCACATGTTTATGCCAAATGTTGCATTTTTGGTACAAAAGGAATGTTTTAGTGCAATTGGTACTATTGGCACCCGGCAGTTTGAACACTGACTGTGAGATCAGGATTATGTAACAGGACGGTGCAATATGATACACGAGTAGGATCCCCCGATACAGACATAAAACTGGCTGAGAAATGAAAAATTGTAGTGTGTAACGCCATGACAGTTGGTCGCCACCGATCGTGTGACGGTTCACAGTGCAGAATTAATCTTCAAACCTTCATCAGCTTTCGTTTATTCATTATTTCTCCAACTGTTGGATTTTTGTCGTATAAGTATCGAACTCAACAGACATGTAAGCTGATACATGAGCTGTGAGATGATCGATGGCGAACCGTAGGCCTGCACGGTATATCGATAAACCGATATATACCGGTATTCAAACTAATATCGATTGAATGCCGGTGTAATTACAAAAATATCGGTTTATCGTGATTATTTATTTACCCACAATTTAATTTACAAGATGTCTTGAGTATTTCTTAACTGTAGCTCCGAATGAATAATATTATCGCTTTACCCAAGGAATCGTCCGCATGTGCCCACGTAATATACAAATTCAGCAGTTGAAAAAATAATTTTCAAAAATTTTAACAAAACTAGATCATGTGACCCCTCATTGGGACGAGCTCGTTGAGCTCGTTCCAATGAGGGGTCACATGATATTGTTTTGTAGAAATTTTTGGAAACATTTGATAAACTAATATTTAAAATAATAATTTTTGATATCGTCTGCGATGGGTAAAGGTTTTTCGAACCGCATCAACAAGGCATGCTGATTCGTTCCGACTGTGATGCCTCAAGTCTGGATTGTGGTACATATATTCAAATATCTGAACAGTTTTCGATATACCGGTATACCGCGGTATTTTTTTGAATACCGATACCGGTATTCTGTTTTGAATATCGTGCAGCCCAAGCGAACCGGTCCAGTAGGCATGTCATAAATTACAAGTTACAATTTTTTCATTCAGTTCTGTCAAGACTGGATTGATTCAATACCTACCTCGTTGCATTTTGGAAAACATTTGCTGCTTAACTTTCGGTATACCGACATCGGTGTTCGGAGGGTTTGTGTTCATATTCTCAAATTACAAGTTTTTGTGTGCGGCTCAGTTTACGTACATGACTGGGTGCTCCTGTCAATAGCCAACGAGTTCGGTTAAGTTTGAATGCACTGCTTTTCAATACCTCATTCATTGAACCCCGTCGGGAGAATAAGGTGCTATTCAAAACATTGCAATGTACTCGATGACAAATTAAATTTTATCGCTTCGTGAGACGATAATTGTTCCCTATGGTACAATGCAACTTATCATTTCGTTGTATTTGCATGTACCGTTATGGATAACACATGCCCAGTTTAAAGGGAATATGGCGATTGACCGTATTACCCAGCAATCAATAGAGTTACGTACTCATTAACAATTAATTAAAATGGAGAGAAATGAAAATATAAAATGTGTTCTATTTGAACTACCCAATATAGACTAATCTTACAGTGATTTTGTATTTACGGCTAACCGTGGTCAAATTTCTGTCAACGTCGTCTTTTCTAGCGCATTTTACAACATTCTGCTGAAAAGATAAATCAAATATGAAGCGTCCCAGGGATGATCGAGTAACTTCAACGACCACCTTCTCTGCATCACTCCTCTCATAGAAAAAGATAATTGGTTCAAAAGGTCCACAAAAAGATCACTGAGATATTGTTATCAGCCTTCCTGCAGGTATAAAAACACTAAATATTTGAATTAGAGTTACCCGTCTTGAAAGAGGGTACTCGGGAAATGATGTAATCTCCGAAACTAAGCAGCCCTGAGAAATATATATTGTTTTTTTATTACACGCCTGTTCCATGTAAGCCACATCTACAGCAACAATAAACCGTGCGGAAAATGAAAATCTACTCCGCACATATGTGCAGAACGGAAATCGTTGACGAATTCCTTTTAAGTAGAAGAGAAATTTCACTGGAATTTTCGACAAATCGTGCAACGCAATAACAATTTCAAACGATAGCGATAGCTGAAAATCGTCCCCTAAGTTCCAATGTGTTCTAGAACGTAGAACACACTGGAACTCAGGGGACAAAACAGTAACACGGGTTCCCCTCGCAAATTTGGTTGGCGATGAAATGTGTTCTGTTTGTTGATAGTTGTCAAATGAATTGCTGAGTGTCCTTCTATTAATTGTTTTTTTAAAGACGTGAAGGCGTGTAATAAACACAGAACGACACACGCGTGTGAATGGGTTAATCGATATGGCACTTGTGCCATCGCGGAAGGATAAAACTCGAGGCCGGTGGCCTCTCGTTCTATCCTTTCGCGCTGGCACTCGTTCCATATCGATTAACCCAATCACACACGCGTGTGTCGTTCTGTGTGGAACTTTCGTAGCATTCTACTGGCATCTTGCCTCATTGCTGAACAGTTCAGAGAAATAAAGACAGAGATTTGATGAATTTTCAGGCCTGAAAAATACAATTGACTATAGGTGGGTTTTTTTTTTTTGAAATTCCCCGACAAAATGTGCAAGGTGACTGGTACTTTACTTCCTGTCAGTTTTTCTCGCTTCCCAGTAAACGTTGTAAAAGGTCTATACTTGACAAAGACATTTGAATGCCAAAATTAAAGTGATGAGATCATATTGTTTTTACACACAAACGTTATAATGAAAATATTTAGTTTTGTTATACCTGCAGAGCTTTCAGTCGTGTTTAGTTTAGTTTAAACATATTTTATTTGCATACTAAGCAAAGAGGATTGGAGGACAAGTGCTTCACACTTAGCTATCCCTCCTCTCCAGTCGTGTTCTTGTAACGCCCTTTGTGCTGACAAGCGCCACGTCATCGGCTGAAAATATCCTATTTCATCTAGCATTCCGTTCGTTGAAGTGATGTCCTGTTATGTAGTACACTGTTGGATAGGACGCGGAGCATCATTTCCAAACAGTGTACCACGGCAATGTCACCAGCAAGCACACAGATACACAAAAAATATATCTCTCTCTCCCGCTTTCTTTCTCTTCAAACAGCGTTTCACACGTTCACCTAACACGAGAAGCAGACGATACTTGCAAATAAAATACTTGAATAACTAATTTTTTTTCATTTTTTATCACAAAAACATAGCTTATGACCCCTCTTTGGAACGAGCTCAGCGAGCTCGTTCCAACGAGGGGTCATAAGGGGTCATAAGCTATGTTTTTGTGATAAAAAAGGTTTAATTATTTCTTCTTTTGTCATTAATGTTACTTATTACAAAAAAACACACTTCTGTGATATAACAATGTAAAAAATGTGGTAACATTATTTTTTATCGCAGCATCGACACCCCTGCAACCACTAACAGGGCTGTGACTTTTTTATTTTACGTCTATTTTTGTATAAAAAGAGACGGCTTACAAACAGGAATACTTGCCGCCAAATCCTTCTCGTTCTTCAGTTGTACGCTGTCACTGTATTTATGTTCTTGTTAAGAGACTGTGTCTTCTGAATGTGTGTGAGTTTTGTCATGAGGAGTAGAGCGTATTCGTAAAGTACGTCAAAGCAAGGGTTCGTTGTGATCCAAAACCAGCATTCCTCCGTATCTGTCGAATTCGCCCCTATTGTCCGAAAATTGACATTGGGGCGAATTTGGCAGGTACATTGGCAATTGTGTAGGACAATATGATTCCAAGAGGTTCTCAAACGAACCTGCCGAATTCGCTCTACCCTTTTCACGGTACTTTTCATTTCTGAATGAACACTGTGTAAACTAAATATGATGTTCCACGTTAGAATGGCTATCGCAACTGAAACAGGTCTATTTTGATTTATTTTTGTGTTTTGCTTTGTTGGATGTATTAATTTCGATGTTAATTTTGTTCATAAATGTGTGAATTGTAAAATACATAGGGAAATCATCAATTTCAAACAAGGTTCGTGCAATAGGTATACTTGGCTTGATTGTGCTAAACCCCTCGGGCTTTTAGTGCATCGACAAAGCCCTCGCAGGGCTGGTTTGAAGTTTGTAGTCTGTTACCATTTTATCATTATCCCTCCCGTCTCGTACAGACTCGTACAGTCACAATGCGCATAGTTTGCCATTCTATTTGTCAATTGGTTAAACTAGCTGTAGCATGTGAAGTAGCAAAACTTGGATAAAGTAAACACTAAAAAGTCAGACAGAATTTGTATTAGATACACTCTATAAAATCAGTTGGGCTGAAATTAACCCAAATCAACTGAATTGAGTGAATATGAACCCAGCTGGGTTCATATTCACTCAACCCAGTCGGTTTGGGTTGATTTTTAACCAAACTGATTTTAGAGTACACTTGACGGATTGCCTCTTAGGTCCATTTGTAACATGATTTTGTAGGAGCTCCCGCTAACCCCCCCCCCCCCCCCCCTCCATCTCACATTTTCAAAGTCGTTCCGCAGTCCCTGCCCTCGGACCCTGGAAGCCTGTAGTTTATATCAGGTGTCACCTCTCTTGAGCTGATGATACACTGTGGCGTTATGCACTGTTGGAAACGGATCTCATTCCAACAGTGTATCACTTAACCGTATAATTCATTAGAAAATATGACGATGGCTATGCATCTACCATCGTTTTAGAATAAATAACAACATCAAGAGAGTCAAAATTCAGGTAATTTAGTTACTTCAGTGCCTGGCAAAGTATGTTCCTGGCTTTGCAAAAAATGACTTATTAGACAAGTTATCTCCCTCAATTTGTCATGCTGTTAAATAGGTTTTTGCGCCACTTTTCTGTCCGACTTCACAGTGTAATTTTCGAAAAGAAGTGGTTGCTGCTATTCTGAGATGTTTTCATTGGCATCATTTTCAATCAAATTAACAAAAACACAAAATTTGGAAAACAATCTTTTTTGTGTGGTGTTAATTTGGACAAAACACAGGAAATTTAGAAAATATAGTTTCAAATATCTGATCATATTGGCTGGACTTCCTGTTATAAAGGACTAAAGTATGAAATATTGTGTAATTTACAGTTTTCAAAGTTTGCAGTATTTTTCATTTTTTTTTATTTATCTTTCAAATTGTGGGATTTTCAACGGTTTGTAATATTCTGAGATTTTTCAGATTCAAGGAACCACGTAGCGATGTGCATCTTTCGTTGTACACCCAAGGTTTCTTTATCAACTTACTCTTCAACTAACATTTCGGCTATAACCGGGAAGCACTATTCCAAAAATTCGTCATTCAATTGTTTTCATGTTTTTCATGATCTGCTTAAAACATAGCTTTTGACCCCATCATTGGAACGCGCTGGACAAGCTCGTTCCAATGAAGCTGTCATAAACTATTTTTGGAAGCCCCCAAAAAATTGAGTTTTAAGCGCAGGGGCGTCGCGACGATGATCGATTTGTGGTTGTGTGTGTATGTGTGTGTGTGTGGGGGGGGGGGGGGGGGTAAACCTAAAATGCTTCGATGTCAGGATTCGAGTCCCGATAGAAAACATATTCTAACTATATCATCATGGCATGCCTTCTTGACAATTCACTTGGACAATTTGTCAATGCGAATTATAGTTTAACCCTTTACCCAACGTATCGTCCAAAACTAGCCAGAGACGGCCAGCGCTATTCACTAAAGTCACCATTCAATTTTCATTAGTTTTTCTAAAAAGCATTTGTTATGATCCCTCATTGGAACGAGCTCGTTAAGCTCGTTCCATTGAGGGGTCATAATCTATGTTTTTGACGCAAAAATTGAAAAAAAATAGTTATTCAAGAATTTTGTTCACAAGCGTCGTCTGCCTTTCGTGTTAGGTAAAGGGTTAAAACAAATCTCCAGAAATTTATTTGTAGTTGAATGCATGTAGTAGTCGTGATGCGTGGGCTCCCAACCTCTTATTTAATTAGCACGTACCGGACTCAAAATTGTTCATGCTAGGACCCCAACACCCATAATCAGCCACAAACCTCCGGTTGCTTAATACCAACTGCTTGTGTGACATTAGTGCAAGAAAGAAATCTAGTCCTGTAATAATGTTCACGATTACCAACAAGATCGAATTGATATCCAAGTCTCCAACCCAGATGAAAATACCCCGACTAGAAAATTGATGGGGTATCACATCCCCTAAATCCCCCATACTAACGTCCCTGTTCAAGGGTCATCTTCTGTTCAAGTTAGGTAAAGGACGAAAGCAACACCACGGTTGCTGAATACACTTCAGTTCATGTCTCTGGATTTGGATTTGTGAGATGAAGTAGTTCAATATGGGGCGAGTCGAGAGGGATATCAAAACTAATCATACATGTTTTTATCTGCTTTGTATTATTTATTTTGTAATTTTGTTTTGTGTTATTGTTCATTCGTTTGTATTGTGATTTGTTTTGCTCGTACTAAATTAACCCTTTACCTAACACGAAAAGCAGACAACATTTGCAAAGAAAATTCTTGAATAACTACTTTTTTCAGTTTTGTGTCAAAAATATAGCTTTATGTCCCCTCATTGGAACGAGTTCGTTCCAATGAGAGGCCATAGGCTATGTTTTTGAGACCAAAAAAAATTAAACAAATAATAAAAACTGAATGTAATTTTTGTAAATAGCGCTGGCCGGCTTTTGCCGTTATGTTGGGCAGAGGGTTATCACAGTGGCGGTGGAATCGAATAATCTCGAAAAGAGAGCAATTTGGGTCGTATAGCGTGCTGCTATCACGAAGAAAGCATATTTGGTGTGGCTTTGATTGCAATGAATTTCCAGCAGATATTAGCGTTGCAAAGCGTCGATGTTTTGGATCGCTAATTTTTGTCTAAAAAGAGGGTTTACCACTTTTAACTTAAATCTTTAAAAATGCATTTTTGAAACACAAAATTCCCTTTACTTCATTTTTAACGTAGATGGGCTATCGTATGAGTTGAAAAATCCATCAGAAGTCAAAAAAATATTCCACCAGATATAACAAAAAAACATATTCCGGCAAAACCTTGGTCGGGGAGTGTGCGCATTGTACAAAAGTTGCAACAACTTACACATGAATATTTGGTTAAAAGTTCCAAAATTTTCTGTCCTCGGCAGGAATATCAGTTAGCAGCATTCAAGGAGTTAATAGAATCAGGGAACTAACACCGGAGTTTGATTCCTCAAACGTGAGCAGCATAACTGTAAACAATTGGCTACACCTTGATAACAGAGTTGCCGTCCCGATGTAGCCATAGATGCTAAGACATTGAACATAAATAATATTACAGTTAATGTAAATAGTCTATATTTCTATTGATTGGTTCCAATGATACCATCCACGACGATGACAGAGTGTTGTGATGTCCACAAAAAGCAATACGATAGCATTCGCAGATCTACCTGTGGAGCGATCGGTAAGCGTATTACGGACGTAAAAGGCTTGCCGATACAATTGTTTGCGGAACCTTTCGTCGAAACGGAAGCGACCTATTTTTGTAAGCGTTATCGTTATGTACACTGACACATTGCTTTTGACAACTTCGAAATCTTTCTTAGTCGAATAGCCGTCAGTTTTGGGGATTTGGGTACATCAAAAATGCAGTCAGCTTTCCATTGGCTCATTTTCATACTCCAGGTCCATGTACTCTTTGAGATTACTCGAGTGTGTGTGTGTGGGGGGGGGGGGGGGGAGGGGGACACGGTGGCGAGTTGTACTAAGGCGGACTGATCGTCCGTGGTGCACTGCACTGTTGTACTAAGGCGTACTGTACGTCGATGGTGCACAACACGTTTTGATAAGAGTGAGTTAGTTTGTGGTTCAGTGGTTACGGCATTGGACTTCAAACCGGAAGGTTCATGGTTCGATCCCAGCCAGGGGGAGCTGCGTTGTGTCCTTGATCAATGCACCTTATCCCGATTACCCACGTGGGGGCAGGGCGGCGCCGTGTACTACGGCATACTGCACGTCGATGGTGCACTTGTCTTCATCCAACGCTAACCCTATTTGTGCGGAGTTAGTACGTTGGGGAGTTTGACAGTTGTTAGCCGTTGCTCGGCAGTTCTGTCCGCATACTCCGGCTTCCGTCCGCCGTAAAACTGTCCGACACGAGGTGACCCTGGCTGTCGAAAGTGTCCTTAAATCCCAATAAATAAATAAATAAATAAATAGTTTGTAATAGGTCGGTGGTTCTCTCCCTGTACACCGGCTTCTACCGCCAATACAACTGTCAGACACGATGTGATCCTGGCTGTTGCAAATGTCTTAAACCCCCAAAACACAACATCAAAAAAGCCCTTTTTGGTCTCCTTTCTGAAACAACCCCGTCCGGGACAACTCGCATTGTGAGCTTGGCAATACATTTTATCCCGGTTGCCTACATGGGGGCACGATGACGCCGTGTACTGAGGCGTACTGCACGCCGATAGTGCACATGTCTTCAAACGCTGTAACCCTGCTTGAGCGGAGCATGAACACAGTTAGAATGTTGAGGAGCTGACAGTTGCTCGTCGAAACTCGGTGGTTCTCTTCGGGTACTCCGGCTTCCTCCCCCCGTAAACGTCACGATCACGATTAGCTATTGTGCATAAGTATGTGACCTTAAACACCAATAAATAAATAAATAATTCTGATACAACCATCCTTAAAATGTTAACAAAACTCCCAGTGCACGAAGTTGAAGAACAATAGCAATCCAAATTGCCACGTGCTTTGGAATGATTTACAAACGAATAAACCCTTCAACAGATAAGATCATCTCCGGGTCAATGATTTCTATGTATTTCAGTGTCATTATGATTGCACAGTAAATTGATAGACTAATGTTCCTTCTATAGGCTTGTTAACCCTCCAAATACTGATGTCAAAATATCAACCTGAAAATTTTCCCAGGTTGCTGCTCAGACCTTAACCAGTTCAGTTTTGTTTGGCAGGGCTCGTCGAGCCCTGTCAAACAAGACTAAATTGGATAAATTCATTATAGCATTATGGGAAAAAATAACTGCTTGAAATTCGGGTATTTTGGCATCAGTATATTGGGCTGTTAAAAATAATTTGACATAGCGACAATCGTGGATAACGAAAATATGGATAGGCGTCGCATTGCTCAAACAAACGCGCAACGATAAGATGTCGATAAGATGTCGTCAAAGGTGGCTCTAGCAATTTTTTGTCAGGCGGGTGATAACTGTAAAATGTCTGCTGGCTTCATAAAAAGTTTGTTAACTGTTGGCACAGAAGTCAGAACTTTGAGGGCCCAGGCCTGACCCAAGAATCTTGGACGCCTAGGACAAGTACGTCTCCCAAAGTTTCGGGCCCGGGGTTACTATATCATCCATATTGCATGGGATGGAGTTGACTGTGGCAAAACTGTGACTATTTAGAACCCTCGATAGGTAAAACTATAGGAAATAGTTCAGTACTTCTCAGCCAGTCACATGAAGGGAAAGTCACGTACGATATATGATAAAATGTTGGCGGAGAGCTGATTTTACGTGTACAATCCTTCTAAAGCCTAAGATTGATATCGCTGTGGTCTGTGGAACTATGAGTGTTTAAAAGCACTCCCAGTTTACTTCATTTATCCTTAACGAATAAATCAGATAGCTATTCATAATTATTAAGAGAATTATTAAGAGAATAAATGAACAATTAGTACAAGACTTCAGTGCGATATCAACTCATAACCTGCGTAGTATTGGTTTTAATCCTTTACCTAACGGTTACAAACAAAACTCTTGAATAACTAATTTTTTCACTTTTGTGTCAAAAACATATCTTATGACCCCTCACTGGAACGAGCTCGTTCCAGTGAGGGGTCATAGACTGTGCTTCTGAGACAAAAAATTAAAAAAAAATAATTAAAATTGAATGGTGATTTTAGTGAACAGCGCTGACGAGTTCAGGACTTTCCGTTGGATAACGGGTTAACATTTGCATCAAATCTAGTCGTGGCTGCGTCACACAGCTTTGGTGAAAAATTCTGTCAAAAAATTAATTAATTTTCATACACAACCATTTGGTTTTGGGTATTCAAATTATATTCATCTCAGAGATTTCCTGTCAATGGAAGGAATATCTTCCTGGAACTTTCATAGGTCTTAAATCATCAGTAGACGCCTTCTTTACCAGCGGGATAGCCACTGGGTAGATGGGGGGTGGGGGGACTAGTCTCCCTCCCCGATGCCACTTTTCCCAAGAAATATCAACCTTTTATACACTGATGCCTGAACTCTCTAAAACAGGTTCTCATCCTTATATTTCTTGGGTCATTTCTCATGCAATGCTTATTCCTACAATTTCCGGTTACTTAAGCCTTATAAAAAAAAGTACCAAGGTTGCTCCTTATTTTTCTTCTGCTATGGCTGGCAGCAGAAAAATATTTTGCCTCCCACCCCACCCCTACTTCACTTGGCCCGGCCATGCTCCTGTTCTTTACTGATCTATTTTCTGTCCTGTTGAATCTACATTCAGTCATGGACTCATCGTCAGTCACATCAGAGTTGGCGGAGCCAGGGAGCATTGAGGGCACGTGCCCCTCCACTTTTTTTCCACAGATATGTTTCGGAATTATACAATGAGTTAAAATGGGCACGTGCAAATTAGTTTGCAAATCTAAACAATATTTAGCCAAAGAATCCCACTTTCGTCCCGTTTCTTCTACTTCAGCCATCTCCCAACCCTTACCTTCGGGTTGGAAGATGGTTGAAGTAGAAAAAAAACGGAAAGGACATTGACCACACAGCGGCATATTCATCTAAACGAGAGACAAAAGGGAGTCATGGTACATTTGCCAATATACGATTGTAACCTTTCTCACATTGGGTCGAACCATGGTAGCATTGTAAATTTGCGATCCTTTTATCGAGCTTCCACCGCCCTTGAGTCACATTAACTTTTTTCAGAAACAAATGCACAAGCACCATCTTTTATTCGTTCGGGATACTTTTTGGTCGATTTTGTTTATGTTGTACTTGGAAATGAATGCGCACCCAGAGCCAGATACTCGACTTTGGGATGATAACCGTTGACAACAATGTGGTTTTCGTCACAAATGTTTTGCAAGAATAGTTCAATATTAAAGATTCGAAATGAAGGATTTTATACTGACAGATCAATTAGAGCCATTGGTAAATAAATGTGAATGGAAACGTTACTTATGTTTACAGAATGCAAGTGGAATTAATTACACAATTATATAAGTTCATGAATAGAACATTTCACTCAGCTTTCATCAATGAACGTGCTCTTCCGGAAATCGGAAGTTGCAGCCATTTGAACGAAATCGATTAAATTTATACAGCTGAAAAAACTGAGGTTCTACAGTACGTGGAGAGTGTATTGTAACCAAATCACCCGCGGAGTGGCGTTATCACCCAAACTATAATATTCAAATTTTGTACATATCGACAAAAAACACGAGCAATGTTTCAGCCAATGGACCTCCGGGTTTAACCCGGAGGTCCATTGGCTGAAACTTTGCTTGTGCTTATTATGCTTTGCAACAAATTTGCAATTATTGCTTGGGTGGAATCTCCACTCTGCGGGTGATTTAGTGATAATACACTCTCCACGTACTCTATGTTATTCTAAGCAGTGTGAGTTCCATCCACTTCGTTGGGAGCTCGGTGGCTCAGTGGTTACGGCATTGGAATAAAATCGAAAGGTCCACGGTGCACCTGTCTTCAATCAATGCCAACCCTGCTTGTGTGGAGTTAGTACGTTGGGGCGTCTGACAGTTTATTGCCGTTGTTTGGTGTTTTTCCACCCGTAAAACTGCCCCACGCGAGGTGACCCTGGCTATCGAAATTTTTTAGTTAAACTCCGATAGATAAATAAATAAATAAATAAATAAATAAATAAATAAATAAATAAATAAATAAATAAATAAATAAATAAGATCTATGTCCATCCAATGATGTTGGAAATAGAATTCTCAGTACCGAATGAACTCTACCAATCGTGTGAACACATACATAATATTTAGAACGGGGGGGGGGGGGGGAGGGGGGAGGGGGGCGGGGGTCTTAATTTTTCCGATTCAATTACGGTTTGGGTTTGATTTCAGGAGAAAACCTCGATTTCGGTTCAGTTTTTCTATGTGTTAAGAACATATAGTATACAACACTTCAGGCTCCTTAACTGGGCAAAAATGTATTTATTTATTTATAGGTGTTTAAGTCACATACTTATGCACAATGGCTAATCATGACCGTGACAGTTTTACGGGCGGAGGAAGCCGGAGTACACGGAGAGAACCACCGAGCAACGACGAGCATCTGCCAGCCCCCCCAACATCGTAACTCCGCACTGCAGCACAGGCAGGGTTAGATTGGTTGAAGGCATGCGCACCATCGACTTGCAGTACGCCTCGGTACACGGCGTCATCGTGCCCCCATGTGGACAATCGGGGGGTTAAGTGCCTTGCCCAAGGACACAACGCGGAAGTCCGAATCGATCGCTCAGACGGTCACCCGTCCGAGGACTAACCGGGCTCGACGTTGCTTAATTTCGGTGATCTGACGAGAACCGGTTACCGCAACGCTACCGCGCCCCCCAACTGGGCAAAAAATCCCCGGTAGTATGTCCGACACCATTCACCACAAAAAGCCCTTTTTGTAAGTACCTCTAGTCTAACGCCCCTTTGACCATTCTGAGGGGTCATACGGGATCAGTTGTTAAGTCTATTGAGTCAGAGAAAAACATAAATTACGGTAACAAATGAATAAAGTTAAATCAATCTGTATATGCTGTGTTCTCATTGTCACATTTTCTCCCATGTTAACCCTTTACCCAACGTAACGTCCAAAACCGGCCAGCGCTATTTACAAAAATCACCATTCAGTTTTAATTATTTTTTTTTTCTCTAAAAAACATAGCTTATGACCCCTCATTGGAACGAGCTCGATGAGTTCGTTCCAATGATGGGTCATAGCTATGTTTTGGGGACAAAAAATGAAAATATTTAATTATTCAAAAATTTTGTTTACAGGTGTCGTCTGCTTTTCGTGTTAGGTAATGGGTTAACTCGTCCGCTGGACGAGTCAATAAGGGAGAAAATGTGACAATGAGAACATGATGTATTCGCCGCCTCGCCAGATAGAAACAGTGACGAGGCTCCATGTGGGGCAAGTTCCATCTCAGTGAGACAGTTTAATCGGTTAATGCTCAAACACAGTAAAACAGTTCGAACGGTTTTTGTTGTGTCTTGCGGTAAGGTTTTCCGATTTTCCACAAGAACTGGAACCTAAACGGTTAAACAAACAACCGTCCAACTCTGATAATATTATTACAACAGTCTATTTGCCTGCGTTATCGGATGCCTTCGAGTTGAGAAGTGGCGTCGTGCTTGATCAAGTGGCCGAAGGCGTCGTGTCCGGTTGATCTGTCTCGCCAACGAGACGAATGTGACAACCCAGATTGATTGACTGACGTAATAATTTGTTTATTATATTGACTGACGTAATAATTTGTTTATTATATGACATTGAGTATTTGAAATTCAATACAGTAAATAAAAAAGAAAATTGTGGAATATTTGTGTGTAGATTGTTCAGAACAAAGGAACTCGGGTTTTAATTTTTCGTTTGAATGTATTTATTATATATTTATTTTGACGTCATTGGCACGTGCAGATTTCCGAGACAAAAGTATACTTTTGCCTTGGAATCTGCACATGTCAGTGACGTCGTGCGAGCCTTGTTGAAATAGGCACGATATGGAATTGGAAAAGGCGATGAGCAAACAGCAGTGGTATGGATGGGCAATTTATGGAAGACACATAAAGGTCCATAGTATTATACTATGTTTTTCGTTGTTTTATAAAACTGATAGATGCTTACTTACATTGATAGCGAAAAGGGTTAAAGTATGTGATACTTTATTTAAAACCCTTTGAACTCTAGTGGTATCTTCCATGCCAGTTCAATGGCAGCAATTAGAAGAGTCCATATTCATTATTGGGGGTAGACCAATCAATATTTTCAATGTGCAGCCTCGGGGCTGCACGTTGAAAATATTGATTGGTCTACCCCACACATATACTAAAAGCCATCCTATATAATGACGTTATGACGTATCATGTTCCTGAAAGGAAAAGCAGCCGCTATGGTTCAAAGGGTTAACAATTCAAACTGTGATATAATGTGAAAATGAATTGTTCTCGCGATTTAAGAAATTAAAACTATTTTCTACATGCACATATGTTTACATTTTATCTATACCCCTCCCCCCCTCTCTCTCTCTCTCTCTCGCGGGTGAATGTGCTTCTGCTCTCTCTCTCTCTCTCTCTCTCTCAGATTTAAAGCATTTGTACGCAGGCCTGAAAATAAGCAATCTGACATTTGCAGAATGAGGTCCCCAGAGGGTTAATTGGATGATGCTATCCCATACAGTGGGTCAATTTATCCTATGGGTACCTTTTTCTGTTTAGTTTTGAGACCCTGATTCAGACTGAGGTTCACAGAGGGTAAATGTAGTGATGCTACCCTACTGTGCAGGGTAGCACCACTAAATTCACCCTCTGGGGCCCTCATTTTGCAGATGACAGTCTGCGTATTTTCTGGGGGTTTTTTGTAAGCATTTAAAACGGACACAACAGGACCCTAGCTGTTGAAAATGCTAAACCCCAATCAATAAATAAATAAATCGATATTATGATTTATAGATGACTAACGCTGCAATGTCGTTGAGCTGATTTACCTGAAGAATTTTAACATGGAGTAACGGATGAAATTGCATTTATTATCGGTTGCAGGTTGGAAATATTCACTGCAGCACTCAACAAATACAATATCGGCTCTAACTCTAACCTGGTATGTACCATTATATAATACCGGAGATGGAAGGTCATCTTTGGCGCTAAATGCGACGTGAGTATTAATGCACTTGCCAGACAGTCTATCAATCTATATTAAACGGTACCCATCTAGTGTCTTGTAAAAGAAGCCAATTTGTCATGACATTTTCTTGATCGATTTTATAGTTCTTTTAATTGTGTGATTACATATATAGGCAGGTAATGACATACGAGTGGGCACGTTTTATCCATTTTTATGTTGCATTCTTCTCTTTGTGTTGGATTATCGAAATCCGATTTGAAAGTAATCAATTTTACAAAGGATCCTGTTGGAAATTCGTACCCATGACTTTACCTCGCCTTGTGTACAACAATGCTGAACTCTTCCAGTGACATTGCTACAAGGGACATGGAAGCATCGGTCCTCCTTGGTCCCCCCACCACCAAAAAAAAAACATTGGCCCAATGCAACTTTGAAACAAAATAGAGCTCCAATATAGGGGCTGCACACGCTACAAATGCCTCAGATTCTCTCTTTGGGCACTGCATTTTGCAAAATTTTCTTGGGGTAGGGGGCTAGTCCTAACTAGGACCCGCTGGTCGTTGCTCCCTCATCTCACTTCCCTGAAGCGAAGTGAGAGGAGGAACCATCGCCCGGCGGGTCCTAGTTGTGAAAAGGGACCCCCCCCCCCCCCGAAATCCCACTCAACGGCCTTTCAAATACCATTTTGCCCTCTCCTTACCAAACCTAGCTAAGGCACCCCCTATTATAGGTTCCTGGGTACGCACCTGAACTCTTTAAACCTGAAAAAGTATGAATCGGTTAAGATAAAGATTTATTGCCCCAATCGCATTAAATAAACACAGGGACAGGAGTACGTGCATTAACCAACTTGGTTTCCGTGCTACAAACGAAAGACAAAAATATCATCCTGCATTCATAAC
Source organism: Pictodentalium vernedei (assembly GCA_031216915.1). NCBI lineage: Eukaryota > Metazoa > Mollusca > Scaphopoda > Dentaliida > Dentaliidae > Pictodentalium > Pictodentalium vernedei. The sequence goes on from CM062293.1 coordinate 358,785,458, forward strand.
ACTTTGCAGATACCTGCGTAATAATTTCGAAAAAAGACAATTAGTTGTGATACGTCAATACCTGAAGAGATGTGGCTGAGTTTAATAGGGGCGCCAACCTCAAAACTAATTTCCCAGGTTCAATCTTCGATCGGGAAAGATTTTGAAATGACCAAATTTCTAGCGCAATCAAATTTGGGAATTTGATGTCGACGCAATGTTCTCTAGGCGCTGGTTATAAAATAGTTGACCTGCAAAATGAGACACCTTCTGAAATGTCCCTTCGCAGTTTTTGAGAAGAGCACGGGCGTGAGGTTGTTGCCAATTGCCATGTGGCCAGACACAGATGTCAGAGTAAACTGTGAAACTTGTACTCGAATCTTTAAAATAAACAAGCTTAACCCTTTAGCCTAACATGAAAAGCAGACGATACTTGCAAACAAAAGTCTTGAATAACTATTCTTTTCATTTTTTTTGTTTCAAAAACATAGGTTATGTCCCCTCTTTGGAACGAGATCGTTGAACTCGTTCCAAAGAGGGGACATAACCTATGTTTTTGAGACACAAAATGGAAAAAATAATGAAAATTAATAGGTGATTTTTGTGAATAGCGTTGGCCGGTTTTGGCCGTTACGTGGGTAAATGGTTAAACAATATTAATCAGTGTCGAGCCTGTAGCCCCCGCGTGCCAATATAGTATACTTTATATTGTGCTCGAAAGTGTGGAAATGTTTTTTGTTCTTTGTTTTGTGGGGAGGGGAGGGATGGTGATGTTGTTCTTTCCTTTTTTGATGATTACCAAGTGGAAAACGCATTTTATCGCTAAATATCGTCCCCGGAGTATATCATGACGCATCTACAATGCTTCAGCACTCAAGGGAATATGTGTGAATGGTTTTCTCATTCAATTTTGATGTTTTCTAATAACACATTGTTAAAAGTAATGGCTTGTCGAACGTTTTGTCGCCATGTGAACAGCAACAGTTTACTTTTGCCTAGTAGACTGACTTGACAACTAGGCGTCATCTATTGATTTATGCATGTTTGTAGAATATCCCTTCCATAGCCAGTACCTTCTATGTGCTAGATATCTGTGGTACTGTATATATTTATAAAGTACATGGTTCAGTCGTGTTGGTGTATATTTATAGACATATCTGAAGCCATAATTTTTACCTGGTCAATGCTTTGTCTTTATACCTGATATCAGTTCACATAACGCTAGAGCGTGGCTCAGTGGTTACGGCATCGGACTCGAAAGGTGCACGGTTCGATCCCCGCCAGGGGTACCTGCGTTGTGTCCTTGGGCAAAGCACTTAAGCCAGATTGCCCAAGTGGTGGGGGGGGGGGGGGGGGGGCACGATGGCGCTCTGTACTAAGGTATACTGCACATCGATGGTGCACTTCTCCTCAGCCAATGCTAACCATGCTTGCACGGAGTTAGTACACTTGAGAATCTGACAGTTGCTCGCCGTTGCTCGGTGGTTCTCTCCGGCTACTCCGACTTTCTCCACTCGTCAAACTGTCCGACACGAGGTGACCCTGGTTGTCGAAAGTGTCGTTAAATCACAATAAATAAGCAACGATAGAGCAGAGACGAGCATACATGAACTTACAAACCAGGTCGCACTTGGTATGCGCAGATTTGTTATAATGTACCTAATGATTTCCATGTCGCCAAGTTAATTTTTCTTTGAAAAGGACCTGTTTCTAATTAAACATCTGAGCGCTGGTGTCAAAATTACGAACTTTGTGGCCGAATTTTTTTTCCCATAATGCAACAAGGAATTTTAAATCAATTAAATCTTGTTTCACAGACCGCAACATGCTCTGTCAAACATACCCAGCTTTCCACCTCTGTTGACCGTTTCAGATGGACGGTTATGTACCCTTCTCTTCTGTAAGAACCCATCAGCTGCCTGCTTCACAGATAATCGGTCGAGGTGTGAGAAAAGTAATCAGATTATACAGAATTTTGGACATCAAAGGAACAAAAGTGAAGACTTGGGTCTGATAGATATTTCCACCAGAAAGTAGACACAATATGCTACTTTTCGAATTGATGCACTTCCCGTCATCTGTCAAACCAAAAAGCGCACATAGATGGCCAAAAGTCAATAGAAATGATGTTTCTAAACATTTTTGCATGATTGCACTGAAGAAAATAGTACATTTTATAAGTGACAGGGGAACAAAACCCAGACGGTAAACTGGCAACATTCAACAATCATTTTAAAGAAAATACATTGGACTTTCAGATGACATGCGCTTTCATAATGTACCTTTTGAACATTTTATTTAACCTTAGGAATTGTAAAACTTCCCCATCTCCGTAATGCTAATTTCCAATCCCCAAAACAACAATTTCAGGGGAGATAACTAAACCACTGATCCGAAGGTGAAAGCTGGCAATGCAAGATTGAAATGGTTAAATTCCTAGTTACATTATGAGAAATATCTGAAAAATGAAATTTTGATATTTCGACATCAGTTTTCAGAGGGGTAATTTTCATAATCAACTTTGATACAGTACTGAGGTCTTTTTCTCACTCAGATCGCAATCGGGATGCGAAAAATTTACACTATTGGGTCGAGATTTTATAAATAAAATATTGCGAAATGAAGACTGAATTGACAGCAAACGAAACTAGCACCTCAGATGGTATGTTTTCGAATTTCTTTTTCAACAGGTGAGATTCTAGTGTTATATGCCGAAAAGCGGACAGTAAATTCGGCCAGATCACAAGATCGCGACCATTAGGTCAACATTTTCTGTCCGCTTTGAACACCTCCCACCCCCACCCCAATCTTTCAAAGTGGCATAGAAAAATTGTGGTTTGGCTAAGAGCGCCCCAATTAAATAGACAAAATGACATGACGATATTTTTGTGGTATGGTCAACTCATTTTTCTTTCAGAATGTCATTAGTTTGACCTGTCATTAAGCATGTTTCTCTTAAAAAGCATGCTCAGAGCATACCATGTTCATGGGAGATCTATAAATCTGGGTAGTATTTAGCAAAAGTATTCTCCATTGTATATTTACTCTCCACTCGGAATCAATACCACATGGAGCACATCGCCTTATTATTTCAGGCGTGAACAACTTGTGTGGAGAATTATGTCCGGCTCAAAGGCTCCATCCACCTGCTTCTTCTCTTTATCAAGCTAAAACACAAAAATTCAATCACCTGATGTCCTGCATGCGAACCGGAGCACGTATAAGCATAGGGAAGCGGAACCTTGACCCACGAGAAGTGCTGTGCTTCATCCTACTCGAATTATAGACGAACCCAAACCACAGCTTATTCTATGACACATGCAACGTAGAATTTTTTTCTATTCATTTAACTCTGCCTTCATAGTTTGATGGCAGAAGTCCTTGTTTATAAAACTTTTTTCTTTTCTTTTTTGAGGGGTGGGGGTTGGGGGGAGGGTATTTTTGTAAACGCCGTTGAGCATAACTTCCTTTTTCACCTCCCTCTCTTGCTTGCACAAAAGTTAACCGCTATGAACCTTTCACCATCTTAAAAACACTACCCACACTGAAGTGGAGTGGTTAGTGATATGATCTTACACCGTTCGGTCAGAATCAGAATTTGGAACATCTGCAATGATTTGAAGGTGTCGACTTCAGGGTTTCCTCTTCAACATATTTTTCTGTATGTAAACATGCGGTTTCACTTCGTTTGCGACGACCTCCTGGATGCCTGAACCTATACATGGAGCCGTTTGTGCGCATCTGCGGCACGACCTTAAGTAGAATATGTTGGTTGATTTGGGGATCCAGGAAGAGATGTCATGTCGCCGTATTCTTTGGGGGCACGTATGCTGTTAAGGTAGTGTGCGTGAGTGGCCATGTTTTGACGCCATTGTCATCGCAACCCCCGTGAGAGGTCATGTCGTGACTTCATTGTCAAGCTAGAGCTAGCTGCTTAAGAAGAGGGAATAGGAAGAAATTGGTGGGGGAGGGTGGGAATGCGTACGGGAAATAGTCAGTAGTCTAACAGGGATGACAGATTATACTTTAATAGGGGTGTCCTCATGGCCTTCGTGACCTCATGCGACAAAACGCTGGGAACTATGGGCTTCTGTGGACAGTGCCTTTCGGTAAGTATCCTCCAGTGCTACATCGTTAACTACCCACAAATAGCAGATGAGGATACGCGGGATGCTGAATTATACATCAGTGAGAGATCCTCACGGCATTTATTACCTCGTACGACACATCTGTATGAGTTATAAAAGTGTCGGCTATCTTGTATCTAAGGGCTGGGGCATCAGATCTAAGATCGGCTATAGGAGTAAGTCCCTCCATACTCATTTGTCCTCAGTGGTAACTGCAGTCCCCAAAGAGTCGTCAATAGTCCACACTAGTCCCGACTTCTCCTAACAGATGTCCAGATGAGAATATGATAGATGATACCTCGTTTGGGTATTACCTCATGGCCTTATATGACAAAACTTTGGGAGTTATTAAACTGTCGGCTATCTAGTAGACAGGGGCCATAATCCTACATGCTGTGTTGGGAGCCAGTCCACATAGATCCACAGCAGTCTCTGATTAGCCCACATCAGACCCAAATCAGTCCGCAAAAGTTTCAAAACCACTACTTCCATCAGTTCCCAAATACTCGTATGTGCCTATGTGCTGCATGTGTACACACATACATATTAGCATTCCTGCAATGTGTCCATGTGTTCTTTGTGTTATGCGCAGATTGTTAATATCACATAAGCACATCTCTCAGAGATCAGTGGACAGTCTAGCATACGCACTGAACCCCAGAATAAACTCGATCAAAGAAGATTGCTTTCAAAATAATGATAGCGTGCATTGTTTAGACGAAAGGAGCTACCTGATTGGAGATTATAAGAATTGGTCGAATCAATAAGGTATTGATGAGTAGCAGTAGCTGGGATTAAATGGAATGCTGGGGCCAAGAGTAGCCAGAACAGGCCAGAATAGTTTAGTTAGTAACACTCCGGACCAACCAAACGGACCGTTGTGCATACACGATTTTGATTCGACCCTACAGCACAGCGTGCTATCCATCATTCCTGATATACTACTGACCCCTTCCCTAACCCAAATCTCTTACTCTTCACAACACAACTTTGAAACATAAATCATCATGCAACACTTAACGCCATTTATTAATCAAATTAATCAATTAAAATTTATTTATTTATTTATTTATTTATTTATTTATTTATTATTTATTTATTTATTTATTTATTTATTTATTTATTTATTTATTTATTTATTTTATTTATCGTTTCTCTCCGCGCAGTCTTATTGTGTAGCCTCTACTATTCCAGTTATCGCACTTTACTGGACAGACTCCTGGCCACGAAAGTCCGCATGACTTGCTGGATCGTCCTCATGCCTTCAGTCTATGAGAAGTGAGTTGCTTATGGTTCCGAGTATGCAACAAGACCATTAAAACTTTAAAAAATGCCTTTGTCTTCGAATCGCGTGAGTGACATGCTCTTGGCATTACACAGTCATGTATTTTGGGGCGAGGGTGCCTTTAGGCTTACATTTTCGTATTTTGCTCAGTATGCCAGGGCCAATAGACATGTAAATATAGTACGGTATCACTTCATGGATTTCGCATCAGCGGAGTTGAAAGAGACAAGTTTCACTGAATCAACGAAACTTTTACACGTATGAATCGTTAACGACGATTGTTGTACCCATGTTAGCCTAAGTAACAATCCAAATCGTATTCACCAAAGTATAGCGACATTCGTACGCATTTACATATAAAAGCATAGACGCATCACCACGTTGCCCCCCCCCCCCCCCCCCCCCACACACACACACATGTTTACACACCCGTACATGCCCTTACCCTCACGCACACGGACACCCTAGCAAACATATGAAGTGTACCACTAAATGACTCCATTGATGGAGCCATTGGCGGATAAAGCCCGTTTCAAAGTTTGTGAACATTTTCGAAAACTCCTTTGGTTTTCAATTTTACCTCAATGTTAGTTTGCACACTTCTGCTTAATAATGACAATTATTTTCTGATATACTGAAATCTACTGATTTGATTGGCTGCGAGATAGGGTGTACGTAATGCCCTCCCACTCTTCGAAAATTTACACCTTGTTTATCCCAGTGAAAAAAGCATAAATATGGAAACAATGTGATCAATGTTAAAAAGGTTCCTAAAAATAGAAATGGATAATGATTTATTTGTAAGAATTAACAATGCTATTCCTTGAGAAAACACAGTAAAATTATTCCTTTACATATTTTGTTTTGTCCAGGGCAAAATTAAATTAGTAATGGAATTATCAGGAGTTTTAACAATCATTTTTTTCTTCAAAATGTAATTGGGACACCAAATCGTCCCCTGAGTTTCAATGTGTTCTATGTGCCAGTAGGCACATAGAACACACTGGAACTCAGTGGACGGAATGTGTGCTTTCTTCGGGAGTTTTCTCGTGCAGTTAAAATCCATTAAGCATCGTTAAAATCCACTGAGCATCAATTTATGCCTTCTTCACATCGCCATTGCAAAGGAAACCACAGGTTATTCTACAAAGCCTATTGTTGGTTAATACTCTTATCTCTGACGCACCTCCCAATGAAAATAACTACAAATATAACCCATTCTATTTCGTTTAATTTACACAGTATTTATTTCCAAAGGACAATGTGGAAATTAAACAAATCAAAAAAGCAATCAACTGTTGAGGAAATAGATTCAGAATCAAGGTAAAAGATTTTACACGGCTGTCTGACAAAATATCACGGGTTTAACAAAGCTCGAAGAGGACTGTCAAACAAAATATAACGGCTTTAACAAAGCTCGAAGAGGTCTGTCAAAAAAAATATAATGGGTTGTATTCTTCTTTCACTGATTGTAATTAATTAAATGTGAAGGGCGTAAGTAAAGAAATAAATTCATGGTGTATGGAAATTTAAGCTGGTCTGATAATTGGGGCAGTATAAGGCTGCGCCTTAGGGTGTATGGGTTCCCATGTCAGTGTAATATAAAATTATGGTGTGTTTAGCTGGTGGATGCGGTGTCATATGAGGCGAAGCAACAACAATACCGCCTCGTCCAATTTTGTTATTGCCGAGTCTCATATCAGGCCATATCCGCCAACGAAGCACCCCATTTGGATCTGGTGTTTTTGGAGGGATAGTCGGGTCTATTTGGGTAATTCAACGAGAATTTGGGAAAATCCGAACCAGCAAACTACTCTTATTCAATGGAACACAACCTCCGAACACACCCCCATCCTATTCTAGGTCTTTGGGTCACATAACAACCATCTGCAACCATAGTGGTCTTTCGGTAGTCAGCATTCTGACATACCCAACATGGCCACAGTGGTAGCCATCTTGGAATGTTTTGTGCTTTTTGTTCTTCCATGCAAGAATTTGAAAGATAAATGATAGATGGGTCCAATTTTTTTCTAGGGAATTCATGTTAACAATGGGATTATGGGAAGCTTTTCTTTCGATAACCAGCATTTTGTAATATCGTAACATGGCTGCCGTGCCAGCTGTCTTGAATTTTGTTGTCCAAGCAATAATTTTAAAAAAAATGAATGATCAATGGATCCATCTGCTTTGGCGCATCCATCTTTACTATAAGGTTCCTTTCGATAACCAGTAAGGCCACCATTGCTTCCATCTTGGGTTTTTTTCTTTTTTAGGATTTTTGTGTGTCCGCGTAATAACTTGAAGAACGAATGACTAAGGTCCCGCAAAGTAAATGTTCTGTTTTTCAGGCCATTTTCGTAAAATTGTATGTGGGCGGGAAGTTTTTTATTTTATTTTTTTTGTTTTTAGCTTACCTGAGCGAAGCTCAAGGGGAGCTTTACTAATCACTTTCTGTCCGTCGTCCGTCGTCCGTCGTCGTCCGTCCGGCGTTAACTTTACATTATCGACTTCTCCTCCTAAACCACTGGCCCAATTTTGTTCAAATGTTGGCTAAATGTTTATTACCTAATGCCAATTCAGATTTGTTCAAGTGAAGTTGCCCCTCCTCCTGGGTGGTGCCACGCCCCCAAGGGGCACCAAACTCTTTGTAAATCTTCTTCTCATGAACCAGCAGTAGCAGAAACTTGATATATGGTGTGCAGCTTCCTTCTGAGGTGTAGACTCAGATTTGTTCAAGAGAAGTTTGTGGGGCTATACTTGGCGTCGTTATGGGAGGGGCAAAATTTTTTGCCCCGCCCAAAATTTCTATTTTCAAAACCGAGAGGCTGATTTGAACCAAATTTTATGTGAGGGCTTATTGGGTCATGAGTACTTGATTTATGCATGATTTCGGGACTTTGAAAAAGTGCTGAGTCAGCACTTTTTAACACTGTAGGCAATGGGAAAAACATTAAAAAATCTTCTTCTCCAGATCCAGCAGGCAGAATCTTTTGATATTTGGTATGCAACATTGTAGGGTGGATCTGATTCAAGTTAGTTCAAATCGGCCCCCTGGGTTCATATTTGGGCTCAGTATAGGAGCCCGATTTCGAACTTAGTGCATTTCAGGCAAATTTCTTAAAAAATCTTCTTCTCCAGATCCAGCAGGCAGAATCTTTTGATATTTAGTATGCAACATTGTGGGGTGGATCTGATTCAAGTTTGTTCAAATCGGCCCCCTGGGTTTATATTTGGGCTCAGTATAGGAGCCCAAATTTGAACTTACTGCATTTTAGGCAAATTTCTTTGAAAATCTTCTTCTCCAGATCCAGCAGGCAGAATCTTTTGATATTTGGCATGCAACATTGTAGGGTGGATCTGATTCAAGTTTGTTCAAATCGGCTCCCTAGATTCATATTTGGGCTCACTATAGGAGCTCGAATTCGAACTTAGTGCATTTCAGGCAAATTTCTTCAAAAATCTTCTTCTCCAGATCCAGCAGGCAGAATCTTTTGATATTTGGTATGCAACGTTGCGGGGTAGATCTGATTCAAGTTTGTTCAAATCGGCCCCCTGGATTCATATTTGGGCTTACTATAGAAGCCCGAATTCGAACTTAGTGCATTTCAGGCAAATTTCTTAATAAATCTTCTTCTCCAGATCCAGCAGGCAGAATCTTTTCATATTTGGTAAGCAACATTGTGGGGTGGATCTCCTTCAAGTTTGTTCAAATCGGCTCCCTGGGTTAATATTTGGGCTCAGTATAGGAGCCCGATTTCGAACTTAGTGCATTTCAGGCAAATTTCTTAAAAAATCTTCTTCTCCAGATCCAGCAGGCAGAATCTTTTGATATTTGGTATGCAACATTGTAGGGTGGATCTAATTCAAGTTTGTTCAAATCGGCCCCCTGGGTTCATATTTGGGCTCAGTATAGGAGCCCGATTTCGAACTTAGTGCATTTAGGCAAATTTCTTAAAAAATCTTCTTCTCCAGATCCAGCAGGCAGAATCTTTTGATATTTGGTATGCAACATTGTGGGGTGGATCTGATTCAAGTTTGTTCAAATCGGCTTCCTAGATTCATATTTGGGCTCACTATAGAAGCTCGAATTTGAACTTAGTGCATTTCATGCAAATTTCTTAAAAAATCTTCTTCTCCAGATCCAGCAGGCAGAATCTTTTCATATTTGGTAAGCAACATTGTGGTGTGGATCTGATTCAAGTTTGTTCAAATCGGCCCCCTGGGTTTATATTTGGGCTCAGTATAGGAGCCCAAATTTGAACTTAGTGCATTTCAAGCAAATTTATTAAAAAATCTTCTTCTCCAGATCCAGCAGGCAGAATCTTTTGATATTTGGTATGCAACATTGCGGGGTGGATCTGATTCAAGTTTGTTCAAATCAGCCCCCTGGATTCATATTTAGGCTCACTATAGAAGCTCGAATTCAAACTTAGTGCATTTCGGGCAAAATTCTTCAAAAATCTTCTCCAGATCCAGCAGGCAGAATCTTTTGATATTTGGTATGCAACATTGTGAGGTGGATATGATTCAAGTTTGTTCAAATCGGCTTCCTAGTTTCATATTTGGGCTCACTATAGAAGCTCGAATTCGAACTTAGTGCATTTCAGGCAAATTTCTTAAAAAATCTTCTTCTCCAGATCCAGCTTCAGAATCTTTTCATATTTGGTAAGCAACATTGTGGGGTGGATCTGATTCAAGTTTGTTCAAATCGGCCCCCTGGGTTTATATTTGGGCTCCGTACAGGAGCCCAAATTTTAACTTAGTGCATTTCAGGCATATTTCTTAAAAAATCTTCTTCTCCAGATCCAGCAGGCAGAATCTTTTGATATTTGGTATGCAACATTGTGGGGTGGATCTGATTCAAGTTTGTTCAAATCGGCCCCCTGGGTTTATATTTGGGCTCAGTATAGGAGCCCAAATTTGAACTTAGTGCATTTCAGGCAAATTTCTTTGAAAATCTTCTTCTCAAGACCCAGCAGGCAGAATCTTCTGATATTGGGTATGCACCATGCTTAGGGGGTGAGATTCAAGTTTGTTCAAGCCAAGTCCCTGGGTTCATATTTGGGCTCACTGTGGTAGCCCGAATTATAACTTAGTTCAAAATGAGGAATTTTCTTTAAAAATCTTCTTCAGATCCAGCAGTCGGGATGTTTTGATATTTGGTATGCAGCATCCTTAGGGGGTGAGATTCAAGTTTGTTCAAGCCATGTCCCTAGGTCCATATTTGGACTCACTGTGGGAGCTCGAATTGTAACTTAGTACAAAATGAGGACTTTTCTTTAAAAATCTTCTTCTTCTGCCATGTCGCTAGGTCCATATTTGGACTCACTGTGGGAGCTCGAATTGTAACTTAGTTCAAAATGAGGACTTTTCTTTAAAAATCTTCTTCTTCAGATCCAGCAGTCGGAATGTTTTGATATTTGGTGTGCAGCATCCTTAGTGGTGTGAGATTCAAGTTTGTTAAAGCCAAGTCCCTGGGTTCATATATGGGCTCCCTGTGGGAGCCTGAATTATAACTTAGTTCAATATGAGGAATATTCTTTAAAAATCTTTTTTTTTAGATCCACTGGTCAGAATCTTTGGATATTTGGTATAAGCTTTTCTTCGGAGGAGCAGATGCAACTTGTTGAAATCAATTCTCTGGGTTGATATAAATTTAGGCTACCATGTCAGGTGAGCGCCCTCAGGCCCCTTGGGGCCTCTTGTTTTTTTTTACTTATTTCTTTGCGAGCAAAAGTTCATGTTCTTGGTTTGTTTTATGTTTTAGGCCCCATAATCTACAGAATAGCATGGGTGGTGGTGTATTTCGTCTCTTGAGTGCTAAAGCATTGCAAAGCCTTGTTACACTCAAGGGACACATTTATCAATTTTATTATCGTGGGTAAAATATGTTAATTTTTTTAAGTTTACACTGATAAAAGAGAAAAGAGAGCATTCGACAGCCAAGTGTACCATGCGGGAGGGCCTTATTCCAGAATTGTTTTGGGCAAATATATCGTCTTCTATTCGTGTTAGTCGAACGGGAAAAAACATATTAAAAAAATGAAATAACAATAATAATAATAAATAAATAAATAAATAAACACAGATTTGAAAACCCTCCATGGCTAATTTGTAATTTATCAAATGCAGGAGGGGATATGATCTAATAAGCCCCTATAGCACCATCCCCATCTTCATCCCTGTTTCCACCAACACAGTCTCATCGTCATCTCCCTTTCCACTAAACAGAAATTACATTTTCGAAAGTTAACGCCCAGTCCAATTTACCCAACAGCCATTTTTCTCCTTTTGTTCTGAAAAGAAAAATGATTTCAAAAGAGAAAAGTGCTGTAATGTTGTATTTACGGGAAAAGGTGAAGTTTTAGTGAAAAAGGGGACAATTATTTTGCATTTTGTTAAACAAATTAGTCGAGTGGAATTTTTCATTATTTAAGGAATAATATGCTTATACGTTATAAAATTAATTGGATATTGATAACCTTCACCAGCTGGAAGCGAATCAATCGTTATCTATAACATATCAACATCCATCATTGCGTTGTATGTTTGTATCCATCTTCATTGTCAATGTAAAACAGGTTTTGCAGCTTATACTTTACGACAAATAGCCCAAGAACATTAGGTTTCACTAGGGAAAAAAATCGGAGAAAGCTGATTTTTTTCAGGGAATGTCGAGTACATGTCACTGAACGATTAGACAAAAGTCCCCTAAAATCCCAGTTGAGCTTTTTTTTCTACAGCCTTTTTTCGAAAACGCGTTTGAAAAAAATTAAAAAAAATCGCACGAACTTTGTAACCTCGAATTGATCCAACTGTATTTTTTGTTTACGCGCATTTCGAGCTACATAATGTCTAATATACATTTACCTAGAGGAAAATGTGCATTCTGTGACAATTTCTGCGAAAAATTATTGAAAATTCACAAAAAAGCATCGGATTTACGCAAAAAATGACGATTTTCCTAACGGATTTGCCCAAAGGGTCGTAGTACAGAACGGAATGTTAGTTGGACAGACGATAAAAAATTCACCACCATTTGAAGACTTTTATCATTGCTTACAAAATAGACATTATGGAAGACCCCCTCTGCTTCTGGCCGAGTTCCCCTTTTGGCATAAAATTCGTCAGCATGAGAACTCAACTATTTTCGGGCTTGGGACCGAACAGACACGTCTGTGTCTGGCAGCATTAGATCAATAAATAATATTTACAGAATGTACAAAAATCAATAAATAATATTTACAGAATGTACAAATCAATCAACATGGATTAAGTTACATTGACTATTATCAACGCTATATACAGAAATGACATGACCTATATACATATTATTCATCGAACTCAGAAATTTCCGACAGGACAGTGTTTCTGTGGTTGTTACAAGAATCCGAACTGCAATTACACAAACCTGAGCAAGAGAGTCCTGCCTTCTTACACCCACACCTTTTTGTACAAGCACTCTTGCAACCACAACTGATCAGATTCAGTAGGTTATCGGGGGCACATGGCTTTGTGGCTGCATTCGGTACAAGAAGTCCATTGTCTAGCGACCACCCCCAATCCGTCGGAGGAAGCGAAGTGCCCAGCCATTGTTGGACCTGGAGATAACATCTGTAGACATGTTGTTGTGCAGCATAGCTGCTTGGTGGGAGTGAGGCTAGGTCGATGGGTTTATTCAGTTTAGATTTTGCTACATAACGCTTGTAAGTGACATATCTATATTGGTCGAGAGAGGAAACAGTTTTACTCCCGTATAAGATCAGGAGAAGTTGTTCCCCGGCAGCGGCTACTGCACTTGGTGTACTGTCATCCGCCAAAATTGTGTTGACATACTGTTGTGAGTCGCTAGTAACATCGCAGACAATTGTACTGAATACTTTCTTCTTACCAACTCGAAAGAGTGCAGAAGTAGTGTCACAACCACTTATAGAATGTGCTACAAGGAGGTTGCTTCTATGGTCACCCATTTTGGTTGCTATTTCACTAACTGAAACTAGTAAGTTTGGGGTAATGGAATACATCATGTGAATATTACATCCCGGTTGAACTCGAGAGGTAAGAATGACTAACAAGTCTGTGTCTGTTCCCACAACGACAACATTGTTGTCATCTTGAGCGATGTCAAGTGCAGTTTCGGCTATCAGTACATCAGCATCAGCCTCGGCCTGCTTGGACTGAATATTGATAGCAGATAGCTCCTGCATTAGAAGATCGATCAGTTGGGTTTTGTTCTTGGCATTTGCAAGGAAATCGGATTGGGGTGTGGTGGCTGGTAACTCGGGTGAGATATTGATATCAATGGAATACCTGTCTTTAGATCTACGGGCTTGTTCCAAGCATAACCATCAAAAACAACCACGACGTTCGCCCCAAAATGTCTCACTAGATAATTGGAATATGATGTACATATGTCCTTATATGACGACTGTTTAGGCCATACAACTGCCCTCAATAAAAATCCACCATCTACAACAAACAGAGAATGTTCTGGGATTTTAGTTTGCTCGGAACCGTATGTTTTGAGGATCTTACCGAGCGTGCTTTTCTGTGTCTTCCTCATTCCAGCAGAATCAAACAATGCTGGTGGTTTCGGGGCGAGTTCATATTTGAGATACTCTTCCATCTCTGCTTGTGACTGAATAACACATGTGATGCGGTTGAACAGAATTGTGGGGTCAATCACTACCTTACTTCCACGGACTTTGATGCTATTTGCCATCGATGCGAAAGACTTCACAGTGTCAACACGTCGTAGTTTGATGCTGTTGAACGTTTTGCTTACAACATTCGATACGCAACATTAACCAATTTTGCGAACTTGGTCACAGTTCACAGTTTCGTCGGCCACAAGCCCGGTCGCTATAGAGACTAATTGTAGTGGATCTCTATTCTGAAAGGGGGAATGCACTCTGAGCCAATTCAATAATTTGGTGATATCATTGGCATCAGTCAATTGTGAAATTTGACGGAGATCCCGATGTTGTTCGCCATGACCAGTGTGAACATGAACAAAATTTTCGAGAGCATTACATATCGGAAGGCAAAGAGGTAGTCCATGTACCCATTTCGCAACAGTGCTATCGGTTATTCCCCTGCCATGTGTGAGACCACCAGGGAGCTTGAACATTCTCATTAAACACTGCTCTATGGTCTGATCAGAATATATCCCGTCCCAGAATTTATCTGAGCGCCTTATGGTAAAGTAACCTTTCTCAGTGAACAACTTCAAATCATCCTGTTGCATTATTTCTGTTAGCTCATTCATCTGCTGCAAATAGAGATGAGAACTTTTTGCGTATGCAAAATGACCACCTGCGTGAAATACTGGAATCATATTGCGAACACAATATGTGTGGAGTTCCCAGTCGCCTGTGCGCTCTGCTCTCAAGAACAACTGGAGAAGATCTATTTGCTCGTAGTATTGTACCCAAAGCTTTCCTGTGCGTCCTACGGACGCATTCTGGAGCAGTTCGTGTAATTTTGACAGTAGATGGTTGACACTTTCTTGATTGACAGCGTCAGCTGTTGTACAGTCACCTCTGGCAAGTCCACAGAATATTTCATTGACTTCTGTGCAGTCTATGTTATCTAGTGTTCGGCTTTCTTCAAACACAAGTTTTGTAATGGCAATTTGTGTTAGCAAATGGGCACGAACTGCTCTTGAATATGCATGACCACTGATCAAATGATGGATTGACCCACCAGCATAAATAGTCCCCCAAAGTTCATCCAAGCCGCTATCAGCCATGATCGAACCAATTGCCCCTAAATATGACATAATCATATGGAAGCCGCCGAGTCTAACGAAAACTTTTGTCAACTTATCTGACGAAGACACAATCTCCACTGCTTTGATATAAAGTGGTTGGTCAAACGTCACTGGACAAACGTTCAGTCCCTGAACGGAAATTGAAACAATGATGCTATAATACGGTATTTGAATGAGAAAAGTCGATGCCGTTTGAATTTGAGTTTAGGGGGTATGGTTAATATTTCACACGTTTCACCAGTTCATTATGGAATAAATGACTGTTGTTATATATCATTATAAAGCCACTGCTTTTCTGCAATTTTTGATATATAATTTAACTCCCAAAGTAGTCGTAGATTTGATTTAATGGACGTTGTGTGCCGTTGTGTGTATGAAAACAATAAATTTTTTTTTCGTAATTTTGTACATTTTCGTGAATATTTCACCATTGAGTGTGAGGATTGGTACAAAGTTGGCATTTTCTGTTGGGGATATGTATTCTCAATATAATTCAGCACGATATTTATGATTCTCACCCTACTAAGGCGAATAAGAATGAGAAATATGGAGCTGGGTCGAATTTTTTTTTTAATTTTTTTTTTCATCAGAAAAACGCTATAACTAAAAAAGCTCAACTCGGATTCGCGGGGACTTTTCACACTTTATCCGCAATGTGTGTCCCGGAAACATATAAAAAAATCAGCTTTCTCCGATTTTTTTCCTTACTTTCTCATTTTTATGTCTAATGTGCCTGGACTAAAATTAAAGAAGTGTCTATCGAAGTGTTTGATGAAAACCACTCAGCCGCAATTGTCTTGGAACTTGTAGCGACTACCAAAGAATCATGACCGGGAAGAGGGTGGTAGCCCGGGTAGTAATCCGGGGTCCGGAACGTTGGTGGGCTCAGGGTTGGTCCAGGAGTTCAGAATTCTTGGGTCAGGCCTGGGACCTCCAAAGTTCTGAGTCCTGTGCCAAGCCCCCCCCCCCCCCTCCCCCGATCCCCGAGCGAGAATCTGCAACATAAGTTGCCCGTCTTACTGGAATACTGGTTGCCACACATGTAAAGAAGGACTGGGAGTGCCGCGTAGATATGCTAAATTTTTTAACCCTTTACTTAACATGAAAAGTAGACGACACTTGCAAACCAAATTATTGAATATCTATTTCTTTTTATTTTTTGCGTCAAAAACATATCTTATGATCCCCGACTGGAACGAGCTCAACGAACTCGTTCCAATGAGGGATCATATACAATGTTTTTGAGGCAAAAAAATGAAGAAAATAATGAAAATCGAATGGCAATTTTGTGAATAGCGCGGGTCGGTTTTGGCAGTTACACGGGTCGGTTTTGGCAGTTACGTTAACCCTTTACCCAACGTAACGGCCAAAACCGGCCAGCGCTATTCTCAAAAATCGCCAATTAATTTTCAAAATATTTTCATTTTTTGTCTCAAAAACATAGGTTATGACCCCTCGTTGGAACGAGCTCGTCGAGCTCGTTCCAACGAGGGGTCATAACCTATGTTTTTGAGACAAAAAATGAAAAAAATTAGGTATTCAAGAATTTTTTTTTGCAAGTGTCGTCTGCTTTTCATGTTAGGTAAAGGGTTAATAGACAGTTATCTATATACATATGCACCAGATCCGGTGTTACCACTTCAAAAACTCTTCACTTCAAGAACATCAGTATCCCGACACTTTCCAAAGGGGGAGGGGACGTCACAGAATTAACCCTGATGCCCGAACTTCCTCTCCCCTGCCCTGCACCGAATAAATGGAATGAGCTCAGTCGCCATAAACGCGTCATATTCCGCGAATTATCTTTTATCAAGTCAGTGCCAACGACATGTCACTCGTATGGATTGCTCTGGAACAAATGTATTATCACCATTATGTTTCTGTACAAAATGTCTCAGAGTCGATCTCTTGTTTCTGAGATGATATCTCGACGAGTTGAGATATGGTCGTAGAAACAAGAGAGAGACTCTGATGAATCATTTTATATATAAAGATAATTGATGATAATTGATTCATCTTACAATTATCAGCTGTAATAACTTGATTAACACTTTACCTGATGACATCTGCCGCATCCTCCCACGTAATTTACAAACTGAGCAGTTGAAAAAACATTTTTTCCCAAAGTTCCAACAAAATCGTGTCATGTGAACCCCTCACTGGAATGAGATCAACGTGCTCGCTCCAATAATTTTTGTATTTTTTGTGTTCGTATACGGAATGCATGCAATAAACGAAGCACGAAAATATCGGCATGCTGTCTCGGTCCGCTTCGAAATAACTTTGCTTCTACCCCACCTATTCAATTTTCGCTGCACAATTCCCGCCTGGGAGGTATGATGGAGGCGAATTATAACTACAGAACCAAAACAACTTCTAGGGCGGATCAAAATTTTAGGATGAAAGGCTGATGACATCGGCCTTTTACGGGTGTTATAACTCACTGTTTGTGATAGGTTAACTGTTTACCTTAACTCCTTACATGCTGCTGGCAGATGTTCCTGCCCACGACAGGATTTCTCTTGTCACTAAATTAAGAATAAGTTGGGCATATTTAGTCCAATTTCCTCCGTGTGAATTGGGTGGATTTTTTCACCAATGATTTCTTGGGTAAAAGTTAGATGGATTTTTCATCAAATCTAGTCATGGCTGCTGTGAAAATAACTTGAAAAATACTCAGCTGGTTAAGAGTTAAGCGACTGAGAGATGGTGACACTTGCAAATCGCAATGCAAATCATTCAGTCACGACATGTTTGCATTTTTTGCCTCAAACAGATGATTCATTACCCCTCATTGGAACGAGCTAGACGAGCTCGTTCCAGTGAGGGTCATAAGCTATGATTAGGGGGTACAAATTTAAAAAATGGAGGTTTAATGGACTCTTTCAAAGCCGTGATCCCGCTTTGGGTTGTCATATTAGAAATTGTCTGCAGCACTTCTGATCCTCTTTTTCGACTTGTTCATCGCGTTATCTCCTAGAAGACTACGGAAGTCCTCTTCATACGCAAAAAATATCTAGACTGTTTTAAAGTGTTTAAGTTCTCATACATGATTCTTCGGTGCTCGAAGGTCGAGTCCATCACAGAAAACCACCCACATACTGAACACAAATCACCATCTACATTTTAAAAACTGTTGGTATGTCTATTGATCTCAAAAATCATTTTTTTGTTTTAATTTTGTTTAATGAGACTGCGTAAATGAGTTGTCATGTTTAAACTCGATGGAACTGTACAAGAATATTATATGCAACGTCGATCGGCATTGTCGGGTCGTAATTGGAACGAGAGCAAAGACGTGGGAATACTTACGCAAGCCTGCTATTTAGTAGCAACGGTTTAACCCATAAGATTTTACTTCTTGAAAACAAATCATTTTCAACATAGCTTTTTGAAAAAAGCCCCGCTATAATCAAACTGAACAAAGTCTCGATGTCTTCGTAAACTTAAAATTTCGATAATTGGGAGTAACAAAGACATGCCTTTTTTGAAAATAGTCTGTCATATTCAAACTGAACAAATCCTTCTTGTATCACCTCATAAACGGGCGACGCAATTTTTCTTCCGCAAATTACCTGTGGGGGGGGGGGGGGGGGGGTATATTAATTTAGAGTTGCTTCCCTTATCAGGAAGTTTTAAAGTTCTGCAGCTGCATCTTCGCGATTCCTAGCATTTTTTTGGACGTTTGTTGATTATGATTTGAAGTTACTTTTATTATGTATAACAAAATCGCCACCTCAACACATTAAGTTGCAAATTTTATTCTAAACACAAGGAGGGGTTGGAAGGGTGGGTTATCGATGTCAGAATGTTTTGCCTCATTTATTATAATTGCTCCACCAATTTTGCTAAAAAATGCCTTATTAAAGTTGCTGAACACTTCAGTAAACATGAGAGTGGTATTATATAGAGTAGGCGGACATCTTTAGGTGTATTTTGTGAAAAATATGACATGAAAAGTCATTGTTTTTGAGACAGAAAAATATTTACAGTGCACAAAAATTCATCCGACATGTTTTAGGAGCTTTTTCATCATCTATTATATAAATGGGGAGTGTGTTATTCTGTAATTCAGTCCAATTAGAAAGTCAAGTTTTGATTATTTCCCTCTGTATGCAACGCAACTAAAGAAAATCCATCGCGAGGGCGGGCTGTACTGTAGGCCACCATCTTGACTTCTGTGGTGGCCCGTGAGCGTGAAAGACTTCTGATGTAGTGAGGAGTGACGCAGAGCATGTTCAATTGGACTGACGTATATCTAATTATCGCAAACAACACTCCAATTACCCAAAAACCCAAAACGGCCAAAAATCATCGAAACGGCCTTTATTTTAATCAGATTCTCCCAAAGTCCTCTTTATAAGAGTGCTATTGACCATAAAAGGTAAGTTCCATTGTATAAGGGTATGACTAATTACCACAAACAACCCAGTGGCTACCTAAAGTCATCCAAAAGGATAAAAACGCACCGAAACGGGCTATATGGCTTGGATTCCATCGATTTCTGCCTATTCCGTCCAAACGACTATCTATTTATCCAGCTTGGATTCAACAAGAATCCTCGTTTTCTTGCTTATCCCACGCTCTGTTCGGCCTACTCTGGCCCTACTGTTTGGTCTAGTCCTCGCCACCTCTGGTATCGACCAATCACATCGTTCTATTCATATGGTCTCATCATAATTTGATACAAGGGTCCATAGGAATAAGTTCAAGTGTCAATCAACCAGTGACTGAAACAGTATTTGCTCTGACGACTCGAATCTTATCGAGTAAATTTATGAGCTATCGATTAGTGACTGGAACAGGCATCGCTCGGACAACTCAAATTACATCGAGCAAATGAGCTATCGAACAATTGCTCGAACTACTCTTATCCTCATCTCGGAAACAGAGATTCTATAACCACAGACGTTTCCCCAAAAGGGATTCCCTTAGTGGCATTCTGTAAAAGGAATTCCAAAAATTTGATTCCGTAAATGAGATTCTAAGCTTCTCCACATCTCCTAGCTCCTAGTAGTCCAACCACTAGCTTCTGCCACGGCTTCGGCTGTCTATCCTATGATTGGCCTCTATTGTATTCACTGTTACTAAAGTGTTCTAACACCCTTGCTGCCTTTCAACATTACTATTGACCTGTGGCACTGTGACTCTCAGTACCTATCATTATACGTCTATCGCTATGGATCCCAGTTCATTCCACTATCATACTTAGGTTTTAGTACTATTACCGGTGGAATACAATCGGCTTGCTCTAACGACTTTTTCATACCTATTCCAAAATCCCTCAATGAGCTATGGGACAGTGATTGGAGAAGATATCACTCAAACGACTAGAATCTCATCGAGCAAATGAGCTATTGAGTAATTTCTCGAAAGAGTGACTCCACATACGATTCTAATCTTTCATCACGAAAAGGGATTGTATAACCACATACGTTTCGCAAACAGGGATTCTCTTAGTGGGATTCTGTAAAAGTAATTCCATAAATGGGATTCCATAAATACGATTCTAAGTTCTTACACAACCCTAGCTCCTAGTAGTCCTACCAATGGCTTCAACCACGCCTTCAGCCATCTGTCCTATGATTGGCCTCTATTGTATTCACCATTACTATAGTGTTCTACCATCGTTGCAGTCTTGTACCATTACTATTGACTTGTGGCATCGTGACTCTCAATACCAATCATTACACTTCTACTGCTATGATCTCAGTTCATACCACTATCATACTTGTTTTGTAGTACAACTAGCAGTGGAGTACAATCTGCTTGTTCTTACGACCTTTTCATACCTATTCCAAGTTCCCCTGAGTTACGTCATTGCTCGAACTACTAGAATCTAATCGAGCAAATGAACTCTGGAGTATTGCTCGAACGAATGACTCCACATGTGTCACTTATCCTCATCTCGGAAAAAAAATTATCTATACTAACGAACGATAGATACCCACAGATAAACTTCATAAAATATAAATTTAACCCTTTACCCAACGTAACGGCCAAAACCGGCCAGCACTATTCACAAAATTCACCAGTTAATTTTCATTATTTTTTGTCTCAAAAACATAGGTTATGACCCCTCTTTGGAACGAGCTCATCGAGCGCGTTCCGAAGAGGGGTCATAACCTATGTTTTTGAGACAAAAGAAAGAAAAAAATAGTTATTCAAGGGGGGGGGGGTATATTAATTTAGAGTTGCTTCCCTTATCAGGAAGTTTTAAAGTTCTGCAGCTGCATCTTCGCGATTCCTAGCATTTTTTTGGACGTTTGTTGATTATGATTTGAAGTTACTTTTATTATGTATAACAAAATCGCCACCTCAACACATTAAGTTGCAAATTTTATTCTAAACACAAGGAGGGGTTGGAAGGGTGGGTTATCGATGTCAGAATATTTTGCCTCATTTGTTATAATTGCTCCACCAATTTTGCTAAAAAATGCCTTATTAGAGTTGCTGAACACTTCAGTAAACATGAGAGTGGTATTATATAGAGTAGGCGGACATCTTTAGGTGTATTTTGTGAAAAATATGACATGAAAAGTCATTGCTTTTGAGACAGAAAAATATTTACAGTGCACAAAAATTCATCCGACATGTTTTAGGAGCTTTTTCATCATCTATTATATAAATGGGGAGTGTGTTATTCTGTAATTCAGTCCAATTAGAAAGTCAAGTTTTGATTATTTCCCTCTGTATGCAACGCAACTAAAGAAAATCCATCGCGAGGGCGGGCTGTACTGTAGGTCACCATCTTGACTTCTGTGGTGGCCCGTGAGCGTGGAAGACTTCTGATGCAGTGAGGAGTGATCGCAGAGCATGTTCAATTGGACTGACGTATATCTAATTATCGCAAACAACACTCCAATTACCCAAAAACCCAAAACGGCCAAAAATCATCGAAACGGCCTTTATTTTAATCAGATTCTCCCAAAGTCCTCTTTATAAGAGTGCTATTGACCATAAAAGGTAAGTTCCATTGTATAAGGGTATGACTAATTACCACAAACAACCCAGTGGCTACCTAAAGTCATCCAAAAGGACAAAAACGCACCGAAACGGGCTATATGGCTTGGATTCCATCGATTTCTGCCTATTCCGTCCAAACGACTATCTATTTATCCAGCTTGGATTCAACAAGAATCCTCGTTTTCTTGCTTATCCCACGCTCTGTTCGGCCTACTCTGGCCCTACTGTTTGGTCTAGTCCTCGCCACCTCTGGTATCGACCAATCACATCGTTCTATTCATATGGTCTCATCATAATTTGATACAAGGGTCCATAGGAATAAGTTCAAGTGTCAATCAACCAGTGACTGAAACAGTATTTGCTCTGACGACTCGAATCTTATCGAGTAAATTTATGAGCTATCGATTAGTGACTGGAACAGGCATCGCTCGGACAACTCAAATTACATCGAGCAAATGAGCTATCGAACAATTGCTCGAACGACTCTTATCCTCATCTCGGAAACAGGGATTCTATAACCACAGACGTTTCCCCAAAAGGGATTCCCTTAGTGGCATTCTGTAAAAGGAATTCCAAAAGTTTGATTCCGTAAATGAGATTCTAAGCTTCTCCACATCTCCTAGCTCCTAGTAGTCCAACCACTAGCTTCTGCCACGGCTTCGGCTGTCTATCCTATGATTGGCCTCTATTGTATTCACTGTTACTAAAGTGTTCTAACACCCTTGCTGCCTTTCAGCATTACTATTGACCTGTGGCACTGTGACTCTCAGTACTTATCATTATACGTCTATCGCTATGGATCCCAGTTCATTCCACTATCATACTTAGGTTTTAGTACTATTACCGGTGGAATACAATCGGCTTGCTCTAACGACTTTTTCATACCTATTCCAAATTCCCTCAATGAGCTATGGGACAGTGATTGGAGAAGATATCACTCAAACGACTAGAATCTCATCGAGTAAATGAGCTATTGAGTAATTTCTCGAAAGAGTGACTCCACATACGATTCTAATCTTTCATCACGAAAAGGGATTGTATAACCACATACGTTTCGCAAACAGGGATTCTCTTAGTGGGATTCTGTAAAAGTAATTCCATAAATGGGATTCCATAAATACGATTCTAAGTTCTTACACAACCCTAGCTCCTAGTAGTCCTACCAATGGCTTCAACCACGCCTTCAGCCATCTGTCCTATGATTGGCCTCTATTGTATTCACCATTACTATAGTGTTCTACCATCGTTGCAGTCTTGTACCATTACTATTGACTTGTGGCATCGTGACTCTCAATACCAATCATTACACTTCTACTGCTATGATCTCAGTTCATACCACTATCATACTTGTTTTGTAGTACAACTAGCAGTGGAGTACAATCTGCTTGTTCTTACGACCTTTTCATACCTATTCCAAGTTCCCCTGAGTTACGTCATTGCTCGAACTACTAGAATCTAATCGAGCAAATGAACTCTGGAGTATTGCTCGAACGAATGACTCCACATGTGTCACTTATCCTCATCTCGGAAAAAAATTATCTATACTAACGAACGATAGATACCCACAGATAAACTTCATAAAATATAAATTTAACCCTTTACCCAACGTAACGGCCAAAACCGGCCAGCACTATTCACAAAATTCGCCAGTTAATTTTCATTATTTTTTGTCTCAAAAACATAGGTTATGACCCCTCTTTGAAACGAGCTCATCGAGCGCGTTCCGAAGAGGGGTCATAACCTATGTTTTTGAGACAAAAGAAAGAAAAAAATAGTTATTCAAGAAGTTTGTTTGCAAGCGTCGTCTGCTTTTCATGTTAGGTAAAGAGTTAAGAAAAACATATTGTTTACTTGGTAGCATGAATCAATTCTATAGGCAAAATAACCCTATATTACAGATGCCGCGCGCGTTGTGTGTGAACGCTTCAACTTAAAGGAAATTAAAGTTATGACAGAGTAGAGAGTTCAGACAGATAACGATAATGAATACACAGAAAGATAAACATATCGATTTGATAAATAAGAGATATGTGAACGATGGCACGCAGTGCAAATTTTCAAAATGTTAATCCATACACCCAACACAAGCAGAGGACGACACTTTCATTTTCTATTCTTGAATAAACATGGCTTTTTACCCCTCATAGGGGCAAGCTCGCCCCAATGATAATTGAAATGAAATGTGCAATTGAAAATGTGGATTTGGTGGTTATAATGAACATTAAGAAGAACTTTATCTTCCTGTATTTTACTTTTTTCTTTGCATTCTGCGGTCCCATAGTTATCCATGCGCACACAATTCTTCAAACTCCAAGCAGCGTTGTCTCCACCTGCTGCACTAGATACATCGTATCCTGTTTATCTAGCGTAGCGACGGGAGACAACACTGCTTGGAGTTTGACACTTCTTGTCAGCTCGCCTGTTTTCCAAACATTAATTGTAACAATTTATAAGGCCAAATTGTAATACGAATATATATGAGGCTACCCGATGAAACAGAGATAAAACCATTTATACTTAAACCCTTCAACAAAACTTCTGTCCTATATCAAGAAAGCTATCAGTGTGACAACCCATACTGACCTGACTGTTACACTCCACAGTAAGGGTTGCCACACCGATAACCTAAATAACCTATCCCAAACTGTCGACACATTGAGGACTTATTATGTATAATATTGTGTCCATTATTTTTTTCTTGACCGATGAACAATACTTGAACCGTGCCATATTTGATTTCTAAATTTAACCACAACCCAGTTTGATAACCATAATAATATCAGATTAGCACAGAGGGGTAGGGATACCCACTATCACATTCACCATTAGCCACCTTTTTGAGCCTGGAAACTCGTCCATCTGCAGAAATAGACTAACGGGGTACGTAGCCGAGTCAAAGTTGCAGTTCTACTAGCTACTCACAAGTATCCATACTAGTAGATCTTTCTATTAAAGATTAATGCACAGAGCACGTAGTCAGTGTTGGAGTTAAATGTATTACGGGAGTGACAGGTAGACAGCTAATCTGGCTATGTCATCTCCCAACGGTATAGACAGAATATCATTTTCTAGTTATCTATTTGTATTTTACAGTCAAATATGTAATTGCCTGTAAACTATACCGTTAAATAAAATAAAATATCTAACCCTTTGAAAACGATATGCATACATTGATTTTTTGTTAAAGATAGCAGCCCATGGGTGGAACACACTATAACACCTAACTCAGAAGAAACATTAGTGATAATTTAATCGGGCTGTATGATTAAATTATTACTGAGTCGCCCTGTAAATAGAGGATAGATTTGACCATTCCGTTGCATAAGGATGGTAAGACGATACTATTTAGGACTTCAGGGTTGAAGAGGTTATTTACAGGTCATGTAAAAACAAAACGAAACACTACGGACATTTTTAACAAGTATTCTTTTATCTTCCCATGCAGAATGGTAGTACGACTTGGATCACAAAGAAATATATCCCGGCTTCTTTAGAAATATGAACAGTCCAACTATAATGTACAAGAACGCAGAAAGGATCGCCAAAACAAAGCCTGCGTGCAAATCCTCCGGTGAGCCTGTTTTAACACCGACTATAATTAATCCGGCATCTGTTTTCGCACCGTATATAATAACTCCAATAAGTGTGAGAGTGGCTGAAATGAAAATTAAAAAAAAATAAAATAATTATTTCTTTTTCAGAACTTTCGTTCCGCTGGAATAAAAACGAATCCCTTTATCCTTTACTTTCGTGTTATTTCTACGTTTAGAACTCAATCAATTTTCCTTTTTTTTTTTTTTGAAAATGTAATTCGCTCAGAATTAGTTGACTTTCTTCTCTTGTTTTAACCCTTTACCTAACATGAAAAGCAGACGACACTTGCAAAAAAATTTTTTGAATAACTAATTTTTTTCATTTTTTGTCTCAAAAACATATGTTATGACCCCTCGTTGGAACGAGCTCGTTCCAACGAGGGGTCATAACATATGTTTTTGAGACAAAAAATGAAAAAATAATGAAAATTAATTGGCGGTTTTTAGAATAGCGCTGGACGGTTTTGGCCGTTACGTCGGGTAAAGGGTTAACAACACACCATCAAGGATCACTAAGACTACACCTACACATGCGTCTCCATTTCCATCAGTTATTTCTGCGAGGTTATTTTTAAAGTACCGAAAGAACATGAAGGGCTGATGGAGCTAGAGTCTACTCACATTTTTCCGAGCCTTCTTTTCAAGGATATGAAATTTCAGTACAGTGTTATAGGGCCTTGTGAATGTTTGAAAAAGAAGCGAATCTCAAATCGGTTTTACGATTCGACCCGATTTGTTCTCGAAACCGGGATAACGAATATTTTTAATCTGTTCACGTTCGCGTACATACGCTCTCAGAATTGCGAGGCGTTTCAAAAACCTTTCAGAAATTTTCGGGGACATATTGTTCCATCGTGCATTTTTCAAGTGCATAAATTTAGTGTGAATCTCACGAAACAAGACTGTGACCGACACTGTGTTCAAAATCGGGGAGGGTTAACGGATAAATTGGATGGCGCCTGTAAGGCGCACTGGAGGAACCTATTCGTATTTATTATTTCACTGTAGGCCTGCACTTAAGCGTTTGTAGCACCCCGCAAATTCCAGTCATTATTTCATGGTGTTGTAAAATCTGTAGATTAGTGACATGCATGGCACGTGCTCCCCACCCCTCTCTTCTCTTTTCCAGAGACGCGCTTTTGAAAAACACAATTCGTTAAAACATTTAGAGCATATACGAAAGTGCAAATACACATTATTCCTGAAATGCATTATCTGACATTGTAAAAGAACCTAGTTGAATTTTACCAAAACAATCCGCCTTCGGTGGCTTTGGTTTGTTTCTTCTACGTCAACCATCTTCCAATCTGAAGGCTAGCCGTCTGGTAGGGAGATGCTTGAAGCACAAGGAATAGACCCAAACCTGGCGAGACAGCGAGGAAATTTCAGCCCAGACACTTCTTCTGTCGCATCTGCGTAATTATCTGACCTGAGCAGAGCCGCCAAGAGCGAGGACGGGCCCGGGGAAATGTGTAGAACGGGCGTTACGGGCCCTGCGAGCGCCGAAGGCGCGAAGCGATAAGCGGGGACTCTGGGTATCCATCTCCAGAAAATCTTTTTAAATTAGTGCTAGGAGAAGCGATAAAAATAACAATATCCACTAAGTTATTTCCTTTGAAGTTTGGGTAATTTATTATCAACCTCGAGAATAAAAAAAGCTTACTTTATGGGCGATTTCAACATTGACCTACTCAACTTCGCTAATCATAATAAAACTGAACGTTTTATCGACTCTGTATTCAGCCCAGGCTTCTTGCCCCTCATCACTAAGCCGACGAGAGTTTCCGAAACTTCGGCAACTCTTATAGATCATATCTTTAGCAATGACTCCACAACACACGTCTCAGGGACTGTTCATTTCTGATATCAGTGATCACTTTGCAACGTTCTGCATTTCCGACTTGGAAAAACAACATGCACGCCCGACACAAAGTCATAACAGTACAGTGCGTGGAATGTGTGCTTGTCAGACACCCAACTATCGCTGAAATCATTCACCAGATGTCGCAGTGCGATGCCTCAACTGTCTTTTTGATGAAAATATAAATATATATAGAACCCCCTCGGGAATGAATACCAGGCAAACCGGTAAATTAGATACCCGCAAACCAAGAAGACAGTTTCCTGCTGAATTGTCCTTACACTCCTCCCCAAGAACATAGAACAGTATTGACCCACAAATCCAGCAATTAAGTAGACCCAAATTTAAAAAGTCCTCAATTGATAAATGTCAGAGCAAAGCCAGCCTAAATATAGAGGCAAGGGGCCTCATATATAAAGATAGTGTAAGTTCAAAAGATATTCCGCATCAAGGCGAAAAACCTACGTGAACTTCACTTCTCTGTGAAGCTGGACATGGAAAAAACACACGTGGTGTATATCCAGCTTCAGCGCAGGGACCCTGGGGAGAAACAGTATGTTAGATAAGGTCTAATCTCATTTAAGTTATACAGTAGTCGCGAGTCTTACGAGACGTAATCGGTTGGTGGCAGGATATCGTCACGGCCAATTGAGAAACGAGATTCTAAAAGATAGAAATGTCTGTCGTGTCGTCACCTGATCATTAGTATAGCAATGAGTGGCAGGAACGAATCGGTTCTCTCGACAAGTGAAATCACCGTCAAGTCACGCGCGAGATGACTTGTATTGATTCTGCCTCGATATGAGTCATCTCCCACCGTTTTGGCAGATGGACAGATGAGCGTCTGTCCACCTGACAGTTTAGGGTAAAAAGTATATATACCTTGAAGAGCAGAGCATTAGACACACACTTAGGGTCACACACACGTTGGTGAAGTCCAGGGCAGGCGGACTCTGTTTCCTGGCATAGGGGTACCTTCGATCACAGGACCCTGAAACGGCTGGAATCGCCAGACAGGGCATTCCACGATTGATTTAGCTTAAGGTTGATAGGCGGCTACAGTGCCAAATTCGTTGAGAAGGAAAACCCAGGGTGAAACGTTAAAGTTTAGATTGTCGAGTAGCAGGTATCAGCCTGCAATAGTCAGAAGTGTAGGTTAATTGTATTGTGCGAATTAACCCTTTGAAGCGTCAGACTGATTGCGTTGGGAGTAGTTTGTTTTGCTGTCGAAGCATCGTAATACCGACTGGAGATTGGTGTGAGTGACAATTTCGCCCTAGCACAAAAGGGGCATTTGTGAATCGTGAATTCAACCAGGAACAGTGGACATTTCAATAGGACTTTCACGGAGGACTTTCAAAAGGCACATAAGGTATGAGTAGACAATATCTGACCCAAATCAGAAGTACGGTGGCTTTATAGATGACGAACATTGCTGGTCGGAACCCTCCGACAGCCAGAGGTACAGTTACGCGCAGACGTTGACATTTGAGCCTAAGCGGGTGAAGCTCTTATGGCGAGGTCACGGTAATAACATTTCAGATTTGTGAAGCTCTTATGGCGAGCTCTCCATAACATAATCTCAGATTTGTGAAGCTCTTATGGCGAGCTTACGGTAGTAATATTTCCAGTGTGGAGACTATAGTGCCAGTACAGGGCTATAGAATGACTATATAATTGTTGGGAATTATTTAACCCTAGCAACCCATTTTCTGTGAAAAGAATCGAATCGTTGAAATATTGAAACGGTTTTATTTTTATGTGTAAATAAAAGAATCGTTGTTACTTTAAATCATTATTTCCATTACATAGCCTGAAGTGATTAGGAATCACACCTAACGGAAATCGAACCTATTTCAGGCCAATTTGGCAGAGAAGGAATCACGGCGTCGGTCTAACTCAGCTCCCAGTGCCGAGTTCGCGACACTTGGATTCCGACCCTCCACGTTGGTCTAATTTTCCCGCAATTTCATCAGCGGGATTAATTAACCCCACGTCAGCCCAGGCCTTACGGGGTCTCAGGTGTCCTGACATGATTGGCGAGGCTACCAGGATATTTCTAAAAGGTAAGAAATGGCTATATGGAAATTTTGTTTTATTTTAACGGCGGTTCTGTTTATGTTTTGACGCGTTCGGTCAGCTGATGCCGTTCAAGGGTTTAATATCGCAATACAGTAGTCCCCAAGAGGATACTTAGTAGCCACTATAACTGCGGTAGGTTTCAGAATATTTGGGGCGTTTAATTACGTTAAATTACACAGGTAAATTAGGATTAATTGCCAAATGTTTTTCTCTTTCTTTCTTTCCCTTCTTCATTCTTTCTGACGAGTGTTGAAGATGGAAAGAAAAAATCAAAATGGATGTTGTTACACCCCTCGCCCAACTGGTATCATTAGGCAAGGAAATGGGACTTGAGGGGGCCGAACTTCAGAAGTTCGTTAAAGATGAGCAGAAACGTGAGGCCAAGGAGATTGCCTTACGTAATGACGCAAGGGGGAGAGAAGCACAATTAGAACGAGAGCGTGAGAAAGACGCAAGAGAGGCGAGGGAGAGAGAAGCCCAATTAGAACGAGAGCGTGAGAAAGACGCAAGAGAGGCGAGGGAGAGAGAAGCCCAATTAGATAGGGAGGCAAAAGAGAGAGATATTCAATTAGATAGGGAGGCAAAAGAGAGAGAGAGAGAGAGAATCAATTTGATAGGGAGGCAAAGGAGAGAGAGATTCAATTAGCAAGGGGGGCAAAAGAGAGAGAGATTCAATTAGCAAATGAGGCTAGAGAGAGGGAAGCCCAATTAGCAAGGGAGGCAAGGGAGGCAGAACGAGAGCTCGAACAACAAAGGCACGAGAGAGAATTAGAGCTCCTCAGAGCAAGGGCCGATGCGGAGAATGAAAGTCGGCGCTCAGGGCATGGGAGTGCAGGGGTAGCAATTCATGCCCCACGCCCCACCTCGCTCATTTTAATGAAAACACCGATGACTTGGACTCGTACTTGGAGAGGTTCGAGCGTTTTGCCTCCAGTCAAATGTGGCCAGAAGACACATGGGCTATGTGCTTGAGCCCTTTGTTGTCAGGTAAAGCCCACGAGGCTTATACCAGTATGCCTCCTGCACTTCTTAACGACTACAGTGAGCTGAAGAATGCCATCCATCGGTGATACTAGCTCACTGAAGAAGGATTCCGGACCAAGTTCCGAGAAATTAAGCAGGAGAAGGGAGAAACAGTACCTCAGTATTTTGCCCGGGCTAGGCGGTACTTTGACCGCTGGACTGATCTCGCAGAAGTGAATGAGTCATATGGAGCCCTGCGAGATCTATTTCTCTGGGAGCAGTTTTTATCTACATGCTCCAAGGAGTTGGGCCTGTTCATCAAGGAAAGGGGTCCGCCCACCTATGATGAGATGGCAACTGTGGCAGAACGCTACATCGAGGCCCATGGTGGGAGTGTCCACGCACCCAAATCGGCTAGGGGTGGGGCAAACGGGTTGGCAATGACACCTGTAAGGCAACACCACCCCAATCCGCCTGCGTCGCAGGCCAGCCGGAATGGGAACGCCCCCAAAGACACAACTTGTTTCATCTGCAACAAGCGGGGACATATTGCCAGGGACTGCTGGCAGAAGCAGGTTAGGACCACTGGGAACATCAGACCACCTCAGCTGGGGGCCGGGAACGCAGCACCAAGGGGTTGGAAGCAAGGTGACCGCGTAGATCCAGGGCCCAGTAGACAGACGGCAGCGTTCTGTCAAACTATCGGTCCAGAACACAGTCCCCTCCGGGAATGTATACAAGAGGGAGAATTAAGCCTGGAAGGCGGGGAGGTTGTCCCTATAATACGTGGCATGTGTGAGAGGCTTACAACTTCGCAGGAGAAGGTTAATATGCCAGTGTACCCAGGATATGTGGGACAAAGGGAGATCCGTCTGCTCCGGGATTCTGGGTGCTCCTCTGCAGCGGTTAGAAGGCAACTCGTTGACGACAAGCAATTGTTGGGTCGTGACCGTTTGTGTATTTTGATAGATGGGACCGTTAGAAGGTTCCCCATCGCGAGGATAACTGTGGATACCCCATTTTATTGTGGCGAAGTGGAAGCCATGTGCATTGAATCACCTGTATATGACCTGGTCATAGGTAATATCCCAGGGGTGAGGGCAAGCCCTGATGAGTTATGGTCCAAGGGTAGGGGGCCAAGTGAGGGCCAAACGAAGGCAAAGGAAGTTCAAGTCGGTGGGCAAGGACCCCCGGCGGTTGCACTCGGTAACGTACCGAGTAAGGAAGGGAAGGTTCCCAGGGGGAACCAATCCGATGGTCCAGGGGATGGCCCCTACACGACGAAATGTCGGAAAGTTTCAGGAGGGACGACTCCTGTCCAATTAGGGAGAAGGGGCTGCAGGCGGTCCAGGCTAAACGCCAAACAGCGAGGGAACCCAATGGGGTCATTGGGGAAAGACCCTCAAGCAAATTTATGTGGGGGAGTTGAGCGCCCCAAGAAGTCAGTGTCACCCGTGTGGAGAGGGGAGGCCAGACCCACGCAAATGGCTGGGCAAACTTCCCCAGAACTGAGAGGGCACGGGTCAACACAAGTTGAGGGTGTTAAAGTGGATGGGACCGCTAAGGTGGGCTCCCAGGGGGCCGAGGAAAGGGTCCACAAATCAAAGGAGAAGCATCCTAGGTGGTGGAGACCACGCAGTGAGTGCCGGGGGCGCACAGCGCCCAAGGTGCGCAAGAAGTCGTCGCATTGGACCGGGGGGGGGGGGTCGACGGCACAAGGGCCAAGGACGGCCAGTGTCGTTCGAACGAAGGTAATCGCCGGGACGAGTTAGCCTGGGGGATATAGCGCCAAGGGAAGCTCTTAGGAATGCGACAATGACAGGGTATGGGGACCCTGGTGGAATACCCGTAGAAATAACGGGGCGAGAAGTAGGGGTGTGTCAAGGGTTACCCAAGAGGATACTGGGAACCGGGCCCCTACCAACAATGGTCGGTGGTTATAAAGAAGCAATAGTTGGGTGGCCGTGGGCCTGGTGTCAGGGACGGGGGCTCCAGTCGCAAATATTTTTGTGGATGAGGTGATGATTTTCGCAAACCCGGTGTTACGGCCCGGAAGAAACTTTTTTATTTTTTTTTTTTTTTATTTTAGTATCTGACTGCTGACTAGTGTTGGTTGTGAGTTTGAATGTGAGATACACTGCCCCGTCCGTCGCGAGTGTGCGTGGACGGGGAGCTTGTGTGTCGAGTTTTGTAAGTGTGGGATGCACAAACCCGGTGGTAAGGCCCGGGGAAACCGCGCGTGTTTTTATTGACGAGAGTTTGTTGAGAATGTGAGGCACACTAACCTCGTCTGTCGCAAAGGCGCGGTCGGGAAATCTGTGCGTTGAACGTGTGAGTGTGTGAGGCACAATTTTAATCCCCTGGTTGAGCTTTGCGAGGGTGAGGCTCAACATAATGCAGGGGTCGTTTGCTCCTTCACAAGACATAGGGGAATGGGAGGTGAAGTTACACTCCGTTGGAATTAACCCATCTGACTCAAACGCGCGGACGGTGTTACTCGTCGGAGTGAGTGCCAAGTGAACTGTTTGCAAAATGGGCGAATGTGTATAAAAATGTGTATGTTTAGGTGTAAATATATATAGTATTAGAGAGAGAGAGAGAGCTGCAAATCTACGGATAAGGCTACTCTCCATATGTAAACCCGCAAGACGGGAGCATGTGGTGGCGTGTCTGTCGTGGGAATCGACATGGCCGACGTATGAGCGCGGTGATGAGCCCCACGACCACTAGGGTACAGTTTTGTCGTCTTGAACATGATGGGTAGATTGTAAAAAGGTGTGAGAGGCGAGCGTGCGTGGCTGTGCCCCTTGTGTTTTAAGAGATACGGAGGGTGTTTCTCCCGGGAAGGGTGTTGTCAGAGCAAAGCCAGCCTAAATATAGGGCCAAGGGGCCTCATATATAAAAATAGTGTAAGTTCAAAAGATATTCCGCATCAAGGCGAAAAACCTATGTGAATTTCACTTCTCTGTGAAGCTGGCCATGGAAAAAACACACGTGGTGTATATCCAGCTTGAGCGCAGGGACCCAGGGGAGAAACGGTATGTTAGATAAGGTCTAATCTCATTTAAGTTATACAGTAGTCGCGAGTCTTACGAGACGTAATCGGTTGGTGGCAGGATATCGTCACGGCCAATTGAGAAACGAGATTCTAAAAGATAGAAATGTTTGTCGTGTCGTCACCTGATCATTAGTATAGCAATGAGTGGCAGGAACGAATCGGTTCTCTCGACAAGTGAAATCACCGTTAAGTCACGCGCGAGATGACTTGTATTGATTCTGACTCGATATACGTCATTTCCCACCGTTTTGGCAGATGGACAGATGAGCGTCTGTTCACCTGACAGTTTAGGGTAAAAAGTATATATACCTTGAAGAGCAGAGCATTAGACACACACGTGGGGTCACACACACGTTGGTGAAGTCCAGGGCAGGCGGACTCTGTTTTCTGGCATAGAGGTACCTTCGATCACAGGACCCTGAAACGGCTGGACTCGCCAGACAGGGCATTCCACGATTGATTTAGCTTAAGGTTGATAGGCGGCTACAGTGCCAAATTCGTTGAGAAGGAAAACCCAAGGTGAAACGTTAAAGTTTAGATTGTCGAGTAGCAGGTATCAGCCTGCAATAGTCAGAAGTGTAGGTTAATTGTATTGTGCGAATTAACCCTTTGACGCGTCAGACTGATTGCATTGGGAGTAGTTTGTTTTGCTGTCGAAGCATCGTAATACCGACTGGAGATCGATGTGAGTGACAATTTCGCCCTAGCACAAAACGGGCATTTGTGAATCGTGAATTCAACCAGGAACAGTGAACATTTCAATAGGACTTTCACGGAGGACTTTCAAAAGGCACATAAGGTATGAGCAGACAATATCTGACCCAAATCAGAAGTACGGTGGTTTTATAGATGACGAACACTGCTGGTCGGAACCCTCCGACAGCCAGAGGTACAGTTACGCGCAGACGTTGACATTTGAGCCTAAGCGGGTGAAGCTCTTATGGCGAGCTCACAGTAATAACATTTCAGATTTGTGAAGCTCTTATGGTGAGCTCTCCGTAACATAATCTCAGATTTGTGAAGCTCTTATGGCGAGCTCACGGTAGTAACATTTCCAGTGTGTAGACTATAGTGCCAGTACAGGGCTATAGAATGACTATATAATTGTTGAGAATTATTTAACCCTAGCAACCCATTTTCCGTGAAAAGAATCGAATTGTTGATTGTTGAAATATTGAAACGGCTTTATTTTTATGTGTAAATAAAAGAATCGTTGTTATCGTTGTTACTTTAAATCATTCTTTCCATTACACAGCCTGAAGTGATTAGGAATCACCCCTAACGGAAATTGAACCTATTTCAGGCCAATTTGGCAGAGAAGGGATCACGGCGTCGGTCTAACTCAGCTCCCAGTGCCGAATTCGCGACACTTGGATTCCGACCCTCTACGTTGGTCTAATTTTCCCGCAATTTCATCAGCGGGACTAAATAACCCCACGTCAGGCCAGGCCTTACGGGGCCTCAGGTGTCCTGACAATAAAGCCTTGAATAATTATTCCCGTCCTAACTCCAAATGTGACAACCCAACGTGTCCCGACTGTGTCATCCGCCGGCCATATCCCCTGGCATCCCATCCTCCTTTTCCCACCTCTTAATCCTCCGATACATTCTAACCCCCTTAAATCACAAATAAATGATCAGACAACCCCGTTTTGGGGAAAGCATTTCGACATACTAATGCCAAACTGACTTGATATCTCTTTTTTACGGAAATGCTAGGAAGACAGCCTAAAAGGCTATGCCATTTCCATGCTGTATACTAGCTTATGTTCTTATTTGTTCTAATGTTATATTGTAATCAATTTACTAGAAAACTGCAAAATAAAGATCTATCTACCCGTATTTCTGTTGTAGGGTGCATTTTGATATAATTTTATGATAATCGTGACCACCATGATGCAGGAAAGACCGGTGGAAAACCAACAAACTCGAACAAGTGGGGTTTTCTGGTCAGTAATGCAACTACGTACTCTTGCCATCTCCACCTGCGTCGGTGGCCTTCCCATGACTTTCAGCTTTTAAAAACACCAAGCATATCAGGGCAGTTGTCCTCTTTATCCCACCCTCTCGGCTCTAGTGGACCAGATCCGCCTATTGATATTTTTGGAACCTTTGGTAACAACATCCGTATCTATCATATAAAATTAAAGTTGTAATCATTCCGGCAGTCCAACTTTTCTTTTGTAAGACATTGATTTCTTAGTCGCCTTACCTTACAAGTAACTTTTAACATTAAACACTTTCAACCATATATGCATAAATTTTGCGTGGCGAAAAATTTAACAGTGGAGATGTTGACAACAAAATGAACAATACATCTGCAGTGAGAAGTAATAATTTAATCCTAGAGGTCTTTAGAGCTGTAGGATTAAATAATTACTGAACCTCCGTACGAGTGCGGAATAGAATCACCCATTTAGCTGTAGACAATGTTGTATAAGACGATACCTTCCAGGGCGACAGTGTGAAAAGGGTTAAGTCGGACACTGGAATATTAGTGTCCATATAGGTAGGCTACTAGGCTACACAAGACATCACCTTCTATCCTAATAAAGATGAAAGGAAAATGGGCTTCAAAAGCAAACTACGAATGGCCCAGTAGCGTCAAAAAATGTGAAAATTGGTTTGTACGACGTCAGACTAAAATTACCTCTGGTAAAGGCGAGGGGTTTTGGAAATGGAATGTTTGTGACAATGGGGTCTTATTCAGGGCTTATATTTCAACGAGGATCCGAGAATCGATTCATGCAGAGATTCGCGCAACAAAACCAACGAGAATTCATGTAGATTCCCGCTGCACCTCTGCTAGGATTCGCGTGAAAAGAACTGAGTCAATTCAACCCTTTACCTATCACATCGGCAGCAAATTAACCAATACTACAGTTAAAACTAGAAGTCCTGTCACGAATAGTGCGCTTATCTAGGCTTAATTGCGCGTTGGAATTGCGCGCAATTGCCATATCGAATGGCATCCAAAGCACGGCAGGCTCTCTTGGTTACTCATAGCAAACACATGCAATGTTTCTGCCAATGGACCTCCGGGTTACCCGGAGGTCCATTGGCTGAAACATTGCTTGTGCACAGGCCATATGTACAAAATTTGATAGCTTTACTTGGGCCATAACGCGTACATTAACGCGCATTTCAACGTGCTATTTGTGCGCATTTCATGACAGGACTTCTAGTTTTAACTGTAGACTAACATGACCTGAAATATCCTGACACTTTGTAATTAAAAGTTATTCACTACTTTGTCCTTTTTGTGGTCAAAGGGGAGTAACTACAATTTCCTCCTTTTCTCGAAGTGAAACACAATGTGGATTGAGTGTTCCACCAATGTGATTGAGATGGCTGAAAATTGCCCTAAATGCCGCCCGGTGCTTCGGAGCTGGCCAGTCGTGCAAGATTTTAATTTTCTTTTGAATCACCGGCACAACTATGTAAAAATTTCTTGAAATCTGACGAATTTCGTCTTGCCGAAAAGCGGGCAAGCTTTTGTGATTAATAGAATAGTTGCTTTTCAATTATATCACAAACACATACATCAATGGTGCGAGTCTATTTAGAATCAGGGATGCTCGAAATACAAGGGGGTGGGACAGCTGCCCTCCCTGCCTTCGAACCATGGGGGCGAGAGGGGGTAGACAATGCCCTTCCCCCGTTCCCACTCCTTTTTTCAATGATTTATTCTCGAAGTAAAGCTAAAATACACCCCACATCCGTTCTGGGAGCTTTCAGAATTCAGTAGGGGAAGTGGGGGAGTTTTGAAGGGCGGGCTGCTATAGAGCGAGTAAATGCCCTTTTCCCGGAGTCTGCCCCCCCCCCCTCCCCCGCCCCGAAGAGCTTTCGGCGCCCCAGTTTAGAATCGTTGATCGTTCACCTCAAAATTAGCAATTTCAGTCAGAGAGAATGTAATAAAACTTAACCCTTGACGTAACACGACTGGGGGTGGATGCAGCAAAGAAATTTCCTTGAATGAATAAATGCATGTATTTTCATTTTTGGTCTCAAGACATAGCTTATGGCCCCTCACTTCAACGAGCTCAACGAGCTCGTTCCATCGAGGAATCAAAAGCTATGTTTTTTGGAACAAAAACGAAAAAAATAATAATGGCGATTTTTGCGGACAACACTGGTCGGTTTGGGGCATTACGTTGGGAAAGGGTTACGATGTTCGGTTTATCATAGAGTAGCTATGCTCTACCACGATGATTGCCAACTCACTAGATGCTTGGACCAGACCGACTCACATATTACTAAACCAGCACTGTAACAGTTTATACAGTTTGTGTCAATGTGGAGGTATTTGAATGTGGAAACTACTAGGCACTAATGCTCTTTTCCTGTCTACATTCCGACAAGACAATGCTCGATGGGGCGTCGCCATACCACCGCCCCCCCCCCCCCCCCAGCAAAGATGGTACTGGATTAATGCGTTCTACTAAATTTGTAATTCGTCTCTAGAAATAGAAAGATAATATCGTCCCTGCAGTGCACCGAAGTACCATCTATAACGGCGCATTATTGCACTCAAGGGACGCTATGCTTACTGACTCTGGTACAGTCACCGTGCAGTGGAGTGGTCGTAATTCACGCGCGGGCAGTAACACCCACGCTTACTTTTACCAGGTAATAAAAAACATCATCAGCAAACGTTTAATTAATGAAGCACCGGGTTGTTCCCGGTGCTTTATTAATTAAATATTTGATGATTATACCTATAGTTAGTGTTTGGAATCTAACACTATTACGTCCCTGGAAATATAGTCCACTCGTGGGAAGTGACCAGTCCACGGTGATCGTACTGTAGGTCCCACGTATTAGCCCTTTACCCAACGAATCGGTCGCATCCGCTCGCGTAATATTCAAATTCAGTAGTTGAAAAATATTACCATGTGACCTCTCGTTGGAACGAGCTCGTCGAGCTCGAACAACGAGGGGTCACATGATATGGTATTGTTGAAATTTTTTTTGAAAAATTTGAAAAAATGATATTTAAAAAAATAAATTTTGATATCGTCTGCTTTGGGTAAAGGGTTAGCGGTAAAAATGAAAGTAGGAATGTAGGGACGTTCTCCCCCAAAATGTCAACTGTAAATTAGAATCAAGGAGGTACCCCCGTTCAAACACATATTTTCCAAACTTTTTCAAGTTAAGACGCGAGACATTCCTTCTTATTATTGGATAGAGACCAAACAACACAAACTATGGCCGCCCAAACACTGATGCACTCCGAATCCATACGCTAAGCGTTTATTTCCTAAAATAAAATATTAACATTTGGTGAAGTAGTTGCTCAAAACTAAACAATTCTCGGGAAACGACGTTGACTTGGGCGAATATGCAAATGACTTTGAAATATCATGTCAAATTTTGAATTGAATAAAGATGTAAGTTTTCCAAATTCTGTGACAATGAATTTTGGTAATTTTGACCAGGTGATGTTTCACAGCACACCTTCCCTTTGTCCTTTACCCTTTTGTGAAAGCTTCGTGGATATCCAACCAGCCTTGAGAGAATTATGTTTAACCCTTTACCTAACATGAAAAGCAGACGACACTTGCAAAAAAAATTCTTGAATAACTAATTTTTTTCATTTTTTGTCTCAAAAACATAGGTTATGACCCCTCGTTGGAACGAGCTCGACGAGCTCGTTCCAACGAGGGGTCATAACCTATGTTTTTGAGACAAAAAATGAAAATATTTTGAAAATTAATTGGCGATTTTTGAGAATAGCGCTGGTCGGTTTTGGCCGTTACGTTGGGTAAAGGGTTAAGACACATTTTTCAGATGAACGTACGGACAAATGGACGAATAGACGGGCGGACCTGAGAGTATCAGTTGGGTGGACCTGAGAGTGTCGTCAAGAACTTGGGTTTGCCCTTTTTCCTTATGTGAGATTCCATAGAAATCTACCCAGTTGTTATAAAACTATGGCTGAGACAAAATTAAGATCTAAGATTCAAGTTTTCCAAATCGCGTGACATACCTTCTCATTGTTCTTCACCCTTGCCTGACGTTTCGTGAAAATCCACATAGCCATCATAGAGTTATGACTAAGACACAATTTAGCTTT
Source organism: Pictodentalium vernedei (assembly GCA_031216915.1). NCBI lineage: Eukaryota > Metazoa > Mollusca > Scaphopoda > Dentaliida > Dentaliidae > Pictodentalium > Pictodentalium vernedei. The sequence continues at coordinate 358,825,220 of CM062293.1, forward strand.
GTAAAGCATGGACGGGTGCCACTTCCCAAACACGGTTATGTACTACATCGCCCTTTTCTGCATTGGAAGGTGGGGGGGGGGGGAGGGAGGGGGAGAAAATCTCCCGGAACATATGATGATTTTCATCTTTCGACATGTTTTAGCACCCACCCACCCCTTTCCCCAATGTTTTCCCATTTTCGACAATTTTTTCCAACCATTTATGATCCCCACCCCCCCCCCCCCCCACCCACACACACACACACGTGATGTATATTCACAGTAGTCCTCGATATTCTCTTCAGTTTAAAATGATATATCATTTTCTCTAGTATTATTTGTCCACTGTTTCACGGGATGTTGATGAGCATGTTGTATTGAAAAATATATGAGTAGTAAGGGATAACATTGTGGGGACCTAATTTAACATTGAAACATAGACATTTGTTCGCCAGAGAAAAATCACGATGGTGTGTACTATGGAGACCTGATTTAACACTAACAATTCCCACAGGCTTTTTTTTTTTTGCCAAACTGCCATCGGCCGATGGTACTCTGGCGAAAAAAATGTCTACGGGAATTTTCAGTGTTAAAGCAAGTCCCCATAGTACACACGACACAACTTTTTCATAAATTTCAAAACCCTGTGGGAATTTTAAGTGTTAAATGAGGTCCCCGAGTCGACGGTAACGTTTGACGTTGTGGTTGACGTTGTTGCACACGTCGGTCCAGTTGATCCCATAGATGTTCGATCGGGTTCAAATCTGGCGATTGGAGGGCCAGGGCAGGACTTCGATATTGTTATCCTGTAGATAAGCTGAAGTGCATGAGCCTTGCTGTGTGCGGTCGGGCGTTGGCATTCTGCATAATGGGGAGCACGTGTGGATGCAAAATTTCATCTCTGTGCCGTCAAGTTACCCTCAACAGGGACGAGGTCCGTTCTACCAGTGTGTGAGATGGCTGCCCACATCATAACACTACCACCACCAAATCTGTCCACCTCCCGAACTCAGCTACGCACAAAACGTTCTCCACGACGTCTGTTCACACGGCATCGTCCATCAACTCGGCGAAGAAGGAAACGTGACTCGTCACTGAACCATGCCGTTCTCCATATCTGATGAGGCCATGTCCTCATGTGCATCTGACACCACTGAAGTCGCTGTCGACGATGCTGCGCCTTCAAAACGTCACGAATTTGCCGTCTAGCGCGCAGACCTGCCTCGCGTAGACGATTGCGAACGGTCTGATCTGAAATCCTCCACCGTCCTGGTAGCGTTGACGCTGTAGAGGTCGCTGTGGTTGTTCTCTCCCGCGAATGACGCAACCGCATGTATCGATCCTGAGCTGCGGTGGTCACTCGGAATCTCCAAGATCTTGGAAGGTCCTGCGTTGTCCCCTGGATTTGGTAGCGGTTCCACAAGCGTGTGATGGTGCTCGGTGAGACATTGAACACCCTCGCTTCCATTCGAAGCTGATTCGCCTGTTTCCAAGCGGCCAATGACATTGTTTGTCAGAGCTTCGGTCAAACGCGGCATTTTGCATGAGCAAGATCCCTTTGACGTTGTGCCAATTCCGATCGATTTCCACGTCGATTTATACCGCACACGCTCTACTCGCCTGCTCGGAGCGTGCAACTTCGTGATCAGGTATTCACTCTGTGGAAACTTTGTTTTATTAATTTCCAATATTTTGGGGGTCACGGTGGCCGAAATTAAAAATGTTACATAATGTTTAGACCACCACGATATGTCGTTAACCATATCTACCACCACACTTCATCACTATATTCTCCAAAATTTGTCATGTTATCGTGATAATACCCGTTTTGCGTTTCTTTTTTTGAACAGTATATTCTTGACCGTGTGCTGCTTGAACAATCAGAACATGTGATTATAAAAATACATTAATACTTCAATTCTCTATTATTCTGGGGTTGAATGACTGCTATTTTATTTTGTGTATTTCATTAAGTATACTTTTCATTCTTTAAAGTTTTCTTCCCCTTGCACATGCAATTTATAGAATGATTTTTCTTACAATTTTATTATTTTATTTCAAAAATTGATGGTGAAGACTATTGGAGTGACGGGAAACAGTTTGAAGAACAAATCTCTTGTCAGTTTAGTACCAACAACTTTCAATAATTTTGAGTACCTATCCACTGATGAGCATGTTCATGTCAGTACATGGCCATGGCTCAAATCGGGAATGTCAGTTGACAATAATCAGTCTGAAAGTGCACTGATATATATATAGATAAATATGATGCAGGGAAATACCGTAATTTGGGATTTCATGAAATACCCGGTCAAAGCAGGAAATTTCACAAAATGACTATTTTGCTGAGGGATTTCGCGAATTCACTGATATTTTTAGGGATTACTTGAAAAAACTGATTTTCACCTCCAGGGAGTTCATGAAATGACTGGCAAAGAATTAGTTATTTTCAGATATTTTATTTGTAAACCTTTGATATGTATTCATAATAAGTCTACTGTTTTTATCCAGCGGTTCTATTGGAGATATATATCAGATGTCGATACTACTAACATTGTTTATTAACCATTTGCCTAACCTGAAAAGCAGACGACACTTGCAAAAACAATTCTTGAATAACTAATTTTTTTCATCTTTTGTCTCAAAAACATAGGTTATAACCCCTCGTTGGAACGAGGGGTCATAACCTATGTTTTTGAGACAAAAAATGAAAAAAAAATGAAAATTAATTGGAGATTTTTGAGAATAGCGCTGGCCGGTTTTGGCCGTTACGTTGGGTAAAAGGTTAAAAAGCTAAAAGGGTTCAAACTGGTTGAAAAAGAGTCACTAATGACTCATTGAATGATTATCGCAAATCTGTAAAAATGACAAAATCAACATTTATACGGATGCACCTGTCATAAAAAGCCTATAAAATCATTAAAAGAATGAAAGGAAAAAACATTTTAGACCATGGAAAAAATTATCTTCTGGCCACTCCGCGAAACCCAACCAACCCCATCCTATTTTTCCGGAAAAATGTTTTTTTTCCCCTCCCCCCCCCCCCCAACACCCCGCTAGTTTCGGTGGAAACGTTTTTGTTAATACTCACCACCAGGACAAGGTATCAAAGTCGCTGACACATTCCACCAAATGTCACCCTTGAACTTTCTTGTCTTAAGGACATTTTCACTTTCTTTGGACTACCAGAGTCATATACTACACGAATGTTTCTCTACGCAGAATTAATAATAAACGGTCCATGCAGTATGAAATAATTCCGTTACTATTTCGACAACACAATGACTATGACCACACTCTAGCGCCGCGGTGAGAGGGCGGAGGATAAGGGAGCAACAGCCTCAGGATTTTTGGTGTTTTAAAAGAAGTATAGGTTGAACTATCGATATGACTGAGCTGAAAGTCGTGGGAAGACTTTAGGTACGGGCCCCCGATGATGGAGGAGGTGGCAAGAGTATGTAGTATGTTGTTTCATAACTGGCCAGGTTCCATTCATATTTTTAAAAAACGCTTGTTTCAGTTTGTAGGTTTTCCACCGGTCCTTCCTGAATCGTGGTGGTCACGATTATCTTAAGAAATGAAAGTGTCAATGACACTGTAGCTCAACTTGTTAAGACATATACATGTATAGTATGTGACACAGCAATGACAAACATCTAGGTAATGACCTGATAACAAAGGTACATATAAAGTATTGTAACGGTCTGTACATAAATACTGACCGTAGCCTGTAACATATGTATAGGTAAAGTATTGTAAAGGTGGGTGACAGTCAGATGCTAAACTAGAAAATAAATCTTTGAGTCCCAGAGTGGGTCTGACTGAACCCCAAAATATTTGTTCTCATAGCACAGTGATAACAAAGTCACCCCAAAACACACTCGTTCCTGTCCCAAGGTGAAAACAAAGGTACACAAGAAGTTTCGTGAAGATCAGTTCATAAATACGAGCTGTATAGAAGTTGTGACAAAAAACTGATTGGACCTAATTTCGGTACAAAATGGCCACTGGCAGCCATCTTGAATTTTGGACCGCACCCAGAAACACTCGTTCTCGCCCCAAGGTGATAACAAAGGTACCCAAGAAGTTCTGTGAAGATCGGTTCATAAATACAGCCTCTAGCCCGAGCCGTATTGACATGTGCACTTACAGTGTATAAGTAGCACTGAATAAATCAAAGTTCATCTAATTTGCATAATTTCTGCACGAGAAAAAACCCGAATTATATGTGATGTATCCCATGGTCCTAAACATTCACACAAAAAATTATTCAAATCAGCGCTTTCATGTGGAAGTTCTGTGCAAAAATCTGATTGCACCTAATTTTGTACAAAATGGCTGCCAGCGGCCATCTTGAATTTCGGACCGGACCCAAAAAACACTCGTTCTCGTCCCACGGTGATACCAAAGGTACCCAAGAAGTTTCGTAAAGATCGGTTCATAAATACGGCCTCTAGCCCGAGCCGTATTGGCATTTGCACTTATAGTGCTGAAAGTAACACCAAAAAACATCAAAGGTAGTCTAATTTGCATAATTTACGCACGAGCAAAAAACCCGTATTATATGTGATGTATCCCATGGTACTAAACATTCATACAAAAAATTATTCAAATCAGCGCTTTCATATGGAAGTTCTGCGCAAAAAACTGATTGCATCTAATTTTGTACAAAATGGCTGCCAGCGGCCAACTTGAATTTCAGATCGGACCCCAAAACACTCGTTCTCGTCCCACGGTCATAACAAAGGTACCCAAGAAGTTTCGTAAAGATCGGTTCATAAATGCGGCCTCTAGCCAGAGCCGTATTGAATTGTTGACGGACAGACGGACGACTGGCCATGGCATAAGCTCAAATTTGTCTTCGCCAAAGTTGAGCTAAAATGTGCCATACCCACATAAGTAATAAATTATCCAAATTGTAAGGAAATAATTGAGTAGATATTGTCAAGAAAATGCAGGAGAATGATTCTCCTAGCACTAATTTAATAAACAATTCTGCGGGAGACCCCCCCCCCCCCCCCTCCCCACCACCCAAACTTATCGCTTCGCACATTCGGCGCTCGCAGGGCCCGTAACGCCCGTTCTACAAATTGTTCCAGGGCCCGTCCTCGCTCTCGGCGGCCCTAACGACACAGCTTTTCAGACAAGGGCACTATGTTTCTATTTCCACACTCATTTATTGTTTCACGTGTTTCTATATTATATATTTATTACGGAGAATGCTGTACGACGTGCTGTGTGGGTGCTGAAAAATCGAAAGTTACCTGCTAAGAAGAAAAGTATTTCTGCTACTCTAGTTATACAAAAAGCTGCAAACTGAATTCGCTCTTTTTCCCAGACAATTATGGTCATCAATGCGGTTCCAACCGCGGCTAGAATGAGACCAACAATTTCTGTCGCCTGCACACATCTGAACCACGCTGAAAAATACAGAGATGCAGAATCTTCATTTTGCAGTATACTAAGAGGTGGTACCAGAAAATCATCAACAGAAGATCTATAACTTCCGACATGGAACTACAACTAACTGAACCTGCTGTCGAATGTGGTGAGATGACGAAAGAGATGTGGGGGTATGCCATCCCATGGGGTGGTCCGGGGCGAATTACTCGATACAGCTCAACTCAAAAGCAATCATAATACAGCATGTTGTAAGACTGTATCGCCGTACCGCTCTTTACACAGCTGATTTACATAAAAAAAAAATTCCCGACGAGGTTTCCCTGGAAAGGGGAGGGGGTGGGCGTCCCCAACATATGAGCTATAGCCCCTATCCCCCCAGCACCACCCCCAAAAGCGCCACACTTTACCTAACATGCCAACCATTTCGATCAGCGAAAATCCTGAAAATCACTATTTATTTTTTTATAATATTAGATATAATAAGAAAAGTATTCTTTAAGATGTCTGCCAGGTTGGTTATCTCCCTGTTACCACCCATATAAAAGTACACAATCAATGTTACTTGTTAGGCTGTGGCCCTTAATGAGGATGTATTATCAACAGTTAACCCTTTACCCAACGTTACGGCAAAAACCGGCCAGCGATATTCACAAAAGTCGCCAATTAATTTTCATTATTTTTTACTTTTTTTTGTCTCAAAAACATAGATTATGACCGCTCTTTGAAACGAGCTCGCCGAGCTCGTTTCAATGAGGGGCCATAAACTATTTTTTGAGACAAAAAATGAAAAAAATAGTTATTCAAGAATTTTGTTTACAAGTGTCGTCTGCTTTTCATGTTAGGTAAAGGGTTAAGTGGAATTTATGTAATTAAACGTTGTGGACACATCGTGGAATTTTAATTGCTTGTTTACTGGTATGGTATACTTATCGGTGCACCTCCCCCCTCCCAACACTTTTAATACCTTCCCTAAAACTTTTCAAGACCAGAGTATATCAAGGAAATGCCATTTCTGCTGATCCATTTTTCTTTTAATTTTCTACTATTCGGCTGAACCATAGCAGGTGAAGACAGTCTCGGAATTTTTAGCCCCGCCCCACAATCACACACTTTCATTAAGCTTCGGTCGCCTCCGATCCGGTATAACAAACTCTATCACTTTCGTCCATATACAGTGATTAGGGTTATACTTACCCGGTAGTCTAGAAATATCGAAGTATGAACACGCAGCATTTCTTGTACAGAACATCCATAAGCCGGAGTTGCCGGATCCATCACGAACCCAATATGGAATAGAACACGAGAGAACGTCCAGAACAAGAGCCAGTAAAGCTAACAAAGTGATTTTATTGTACATATTTCTCTGGCGATGATCGTGTGCGTTAAAACTGCTGATATGAAGAAGAGTAATTTCTGAGTACAGAGGCTTCTCCTGAAAAAATACGAATACATCAACGAAACGATTTTACCAAGGCGAACACAAAACTCGTTCGACTCACAAAATTGTAACCACCCAGTAACTTCTACAAATCTGTAGATATATCTCTCTCGCCCAGGTATCTCACCCCAGACACGCATAATGACCAGGGGCAACGGAAGCACTTCAGAGTAGCTGGGGGGATAAGGCCCCGGAAAAGGGGTATTGACTCGCACTAGCAGGCCCACCGTGAGAAGCCGAAGCATACATGTCTTGAGGGCCGGAGATGAGGGAGTTTGAGAGAAGGTGCGTCCTCCCATCGGGAGGGGAAGCACCTCCTCCCAAACTTCACCAACTCCTCCACTGAATTTTAAAAGCTCCCAAAATGGATTTGGGGTGTATTTTAGCTTTACTTCGAGAATAAATCATTGAAAAAAAATGCCGCTCAGGATCACAGATCCAATGTCGAGTTGTGACCTTGACCTTTGACCTGGCGAGTCCAAGGTCAATAGGGTTCTTCCTCGCACCAAGGCCAACACACCTATGAAGTTTCATGACTCTAGGTTGAACCACTATCAAGTTCTCATCCGGAAACCAATTGTTGCGATATGCTATGTTCAAGGTCACTGTGACCTTGACCTTTGACCTGGTGAGTCCAACATCAATAGGGTTCTTCCTCGCACCAAGGCCAACACGCCTGTAAAGTTTCATGGCTCTAGGTTGAACCACTATCAAGTTATCATCCGGAAACCAATTGTTGCGATATACTATGTTCAAGGTCACTGTGACCTTGTCCTTTGACCTGGTGAGTCCAAGATCAATAGGGTTCTTCCTCGCACCAAGGCCAACATACCTATGAAGTTTCATGACTCTAGGTTGAACCACTATCAAGTTATCATCCGGAAACCAATTGTTGCGATATACTATGTTCAAGGTCACTGTGACCTTGACCTTTGACCTGGTGAGTCCAAGATCAATAGGGTTCTTCCTCGCACCAAGGCCAACACACCTATAAAGTTTCATGACTCTAGGTTGAACCACTATCAAGTTATCATCCGGAAACCAATTGTTGCGATATACTATGTTCAAGGTCACTGTGACCTTGACCTTTGACCTGGTGAGTCCAAGATCAATAGGGTTCTTCCTCGCACCAAGGCCAACACACCTATGAAGTTTCATGACTCTAGGTTGAACCACTATCAAGTTATCATCCGGAAACCAATTGTTGCGATATACTATGTTAAAGGTCACTGTGACCTTGACCTTTGACGTAGTGAGTCCAAAATCAATAGGGTTCTTCCCCTCACCAAGGCCAATCTACCTATGAAGTTTCATGAATGTGAGTTGAACCATTATCAAGTTATCATCCGGAAACCAATAGTTTAAGATTTACTATGTTCAAGGTCACTGTGACCTTGACCTTCGACGTAGCATGTCCAAAATCAATAGGGTTCTTCCTCCCACCAAGACCAACCTATGTATGAAGTTTAATGAATGTGAGTTGAACCACTATCAAGCTATCATCCGGAAACCAATTGTTTACGCCCGCCCGCCCGCCCGCCCGCCCGCCCGCCCGCCCGCCCGCCCTCCCGCCCGCCCGCCCGCCCGCCCGCCCGCCCGCCCGCCCGCCATTCACCAAACTATAAGTCGAGTTTGACTTCGTCACAACTCGACTAAAAATTGAGTGACGAACCTGGGAAGGGCAATGTCTGCCCCCGTGCTTCCAGCGTTCTTGATAATGGCATATCCCAATAGGCATGTGATGGGAGAAAATAGAAGGTTTCTACTGAGTGTCCTTCTAACACATAGCAAAATTTACGAAATGAGTTAAGTGAATTGGGTCTGGACAGCCTTTCAGGCCTGTGATGGAGCAACTAAAAGTAAAGAATGTTGTGCAGGGGTATGTGATTAATAATAAACAAAACTTTTGATCAGAAAATCTCCATGAGTAAGTTTTTATTCAAGTGCGGGTGGTGGATAAGTATTCTGATAAAAGTGACAGATTAATGTGGGGTGAGCAAGCCAAACGTTAAATGTTTTAACCGAGCATTACAAGAAAAAATTAAACGAGTTGAAGTTTAAAACCACTTGGAAATGCTACCACCTCCTGGCTTGGAAAAAATAGACTTCAGCGGCGCTTCGGCGCGTACATGTACCTTGATCTGGGCTCTAAAAACTTTAAAAATAAGTTGACCAGTAGACAGATAAGACGATTTCGGCCTATGGGTCTTACATTTCAGAACTTCGCCCAGCGTCCAGAGTAAGGAACAATACAGGAGGGAGCAAGTAAACTTCCACCCATATTGTCCCTCTATCCCAACGCGAAAAGCAAAATAAGAAAAGATCAAGGCAAGGTACTTCTCCCTCTTCTTTTCCTTCTACTTCTGCCTTCTCTCAGAGTAAGCGCCTCAATTTGCAAACTTCTCCGGTCCATATTGTGACTGAAGATGCTCGCAAATTAAGTAACGCTGTCTCGCCTCTTCTGGTTCCGCTACTCCCTTCTTCTTCTCCTCCTTCCCCTCAACCTTCTTTCTCCGGTTCTACTAGTGCTCTCACTAGAACTACTCCTGCTTCCTCTTCTTCTCCTGTGTTTTCTCCTTCTTCTGTTTCTACTTCTCCTGCTTCTAGTATGGTTCAACCATGTATATCATACTCAGAAAAAGTCAAATCACCGAGCCGCAACTCGGGCCGCTCATTGGATTCTAAATGCTCCCAGTTTCGGCATAAGAGCGGCGTTAACTTTGACAAAAAGAACTGGAGCCTCCCCGATGTTTCTGAAGACATCCTTATGATTGGTAGTTCAAATTTTGATCGAGATTCCCACCGGACATCCAGGTGGAGTGTTACCCTGCATGGTGCCAAGTTCAGTAATTTGCGCTCTATGTTTAAAGGGCACAGGGGCCAGTCCAGACCGCAAAAAATATTATTCAATATTCACGTAAATTCTCGAAGTGATAACACTGATCTCGTAGTTAAGCAGTTGCCGAATATGCTTAGCGATATCAGGGTCAAGTTTAGCTCATCAAACATTTATTTCGCTGAACTAAACTTTTCGCAAAAACTCCCATTGGCTGAGAAGAGAACCTTGAGCATCATCAATGAAGTCATTCGGAAAGTGAAGGACGTTAACGTCATACCAAAAACTGATGACGCGAAGTTTGATGTTGCTCAGGATTTAATATTTTGGGTCACGGGAACCGCCAATATTGTGTACGATCACTGAGACAACTCAGCAATACTAAATGTTATAAGAAAATAGATTCACTTATTTGTCCGGGTAATATCGAAAAATTCAATAAGATCTTAAAATTTCTCCTCGACGAAGGTCACATCACCAAAAAACAATTGAAATATTTAGCAGCTAAGCTCAGTGCTCAAACAAGACAATTTTACATACTACCAAAGATCCACAAGGACCGTTGTTCATAGACGGATGACCTAACTCCACCCTGGGGGCCAACTGTCTCAGATTGTAATTCGGAATCTTATGCAATCTCGGAACTAATTGATTGTCATCTGAAACCTATAGCAAATAGACACCCAAGCTATCTCAAAAATACACAAGACTTCCTGTCTAAAATTTCTAAATTGAAAATATCGAAAAATGCAATTCTGGCTACTTTGGATATCGACGGCATACATTCGAACATTAAGGGTGTTAAATCGGTTAAAATTGCATTTAAAAAATACCTGGATGCAAAACGCCCGGATGAACAAATTTTGGATCTTTTAGGGCTGAGCACAAAAGGTAATAACTTTAAATTCAATGGAGAAATTGTTTACAAATGATGGGTTATCCTATGGGCAAAAGATGCAGTCCTAGTTTTGCAAGTATTTATGTAGCGGGATGGGAGGAAAATACCTTAAGCAAGTGTGCAAAGCATCCTCTCATATATCCCTGATACTTAGATGACATTTTTATTATTTGGGAACATTCAAAAGAAGATTTTGATGAATTTTTGGAAATTTTAAACAATCAGGATCCAAACATTAAATTAAAAGCTACTATCAGTGAAAATTCGGTCGATTTTCTCGACATGACCGTGTATAAACACAAAATCATTTCATCCTCAGCATACCTTTGAAGGTATGATCAAATCACAACTCATTCGTTTCCACCGCAATTCAAGTGATAATGTAAATTTCAATGAGGCTTGTTCTACTCTGTTTGGTGCCCTCAGATCGATGGGGTATTCAATGCGCTTTTTGCATAGCCTGAAATTTCCAACTCTGAAAAAGCTCGAAAGTCCAGCAGAAATGACTGATTTCAAACCACTGAAAATTGAGCACAACAGACCGTTGCAGAATTGTAGTTGCGTGGTATTGAATTGCAAAATGCCTCGTTGTATACTTTTATGCCTGATCAGAAAGAGGAATTTTCCTCCGAACAAATGAAAAATCATTATCAGATCCGTAACTCCCTTCATTGTGATTCACCGAATATTATTTACCTTATCACTTGTAAATGCTGTCGGAAGCAATATGTTGATCAAAGTCAAAATACTTTCCGAGAACGTGCCACTGGACAAAAACAGGATATGAAACATAATGCAGAATCCCCAATAGTACAACATTTTAACCTTCTGGTCATTTTTTGGACGATTTCGAAATCCATTCTATTGAACAATCACCAATTAAAGACACATTAGAAGAAACTGATGAATTTAGAAAAACAAAACGTAAAGCTTTTTGGCAATTCGGTATGAACATACCAGAGGGTGAATACGAAAGGAGGTCCATCATTCCTTTCACTTTAACATACATCAGAATGACTATCAAAATAGCAAAAATATTACAAGATGAATTCACTTAAACTAACTCTAAATTAAATGAACTTCTGAATCGTCGACCTGCCATTGCTTATAAGAAAAACAAAAGCTTGCGTAACATCCTTGTAAGGATATTAATTAGTCTTGAAAGTTGAGTCTTTCAAAAGAAGGTATCTTTCGTCATCGGCGAAACGATTTTTCAGAAGCAGGAATTGAATAGTTGAATGCGTACGTTTAAAAAATACTGTTCCACTGTTTATGAGCAGTCCTCTATTTATTCACATGTTTAGAAATTTTAAGCAGTTGTAGTCATTACCGTAAAATTTACGGTAGAAGTGACGTCATTTGGTTTTTAGTATTTCTTCTGTAATTTTAATGGTAATTTTTTTACAGTATGACTCTCATCGGTTTTTTGGTATATACCAGTTATAAAGTGATCATATACAGACAAACTGTTTTCTGCATAGTTATGGACATATATTCTGTCGCCGAGTTCTTACTTCCTGTCCCATCTGTAATCGAAGCGGGTGGGTGAAACAGTGGCTGTGGTCATTCTTGAAATGAAATTCCCACTTCGCGTCCTGTTGAACGAGCCCCCGAATTCATAAAACAATTATTATATAAGGCTAGCGACCATTCATCCTAGGACAAGAAGCCCCACCCTCGACGAGGAGAATTTCTAGTTGCATTGCATATCAAGGGAGATAATCAAAGCTTGAATTTGTAGCTGGATCGAATCACGGAATCACACCGCCCCCTTTTATAAAATGAATAAGTATCGGACATTTGGATATTGATATCTCCACTTACCTGACCCTGATGTATTTACTCGTGGAGTCACTGGTGAAATCATTTGTGAAACAGAGTATAAAAGATGGTCATTTTGTCTTTGTGGAAATCAATATCTCCATGCTTCTCCCACGATGGACTATCACAGAGCTGGGAGTGCGGTGGCGCAATTAATGGTTTGAGCAATCGACTTTAAAACTCAAGGGTTTACGGTTCGATCTGGACCAGCCGTAACTGCGTTGTATCCTTTAGCAAGGCAATTCATCCCCATTCCTACGAGGGGGTACTGTGTACATATAGAATATACCCATAGTAGCTTGGTGTACCAAATGTTCACCACGAGTGGTGAAGTGGTGTTAACCACGAGCCTTTGGCGCGCGGTTAACACCACTTCACCACGAGTGGTGAACATTTGGTACACCAAGCTACTTTGGGTATATTTTATTTATACCATGATCGTCAGATTATTAAGAGTCACTATTACTTTTTTCTCGATGTTACTGAGCGGCTGACGTTCATACGTGCGAATCTGTTTTTTTTTTTTTATTTACACTGTCAGTTTTATCGCCGAAACGAAATGAAAAAAGGAACTGAGCCTTTTTCGTTTTAATAACATAATAACGTACTATTTTGAGTTATGCATGCTTTATTAACATGAGACAATGCATGTTTGTTAATTTTGGCATCTTATGAGGTAAACCCATTTAAAAACGTAATAAATAATTGCCACTTCCATTTCACTCTTCGCGAGGCGACGTGCGATAGATTTAGACAAGTTAACATTCAGGTTGAGGTCACCAAAGGTCAACGGGGATGTAGTTCTACTGTGGGTGTAAATTTTTACTATTGAAATCCCATTGCTGGAGTGTTCATCATGGTTGGTGTGTAAAGCTAAAATTTATGTCATTGGCTTTTCATATATAGCAGAATAGGTAATCATGGTATAAAAAGGCGTACTGCACGTCGATGGTGCACTTCCTCCCAATCAATGCAAAACCTGCCTGTGCTGAGTTTGCACGTTGGGGAGTCGGAGAGTTGTTCGTTGGTTCTCTACTGGTATGCCGGCTTCCTCCTCCCCCCCCCCCCCCCCCACCTAAAACTGTTCGACACGAGGTGACCATGGCTGTCGACGGTGTCGTTCAACCCGAATAAATTAATAAATAAATATCACAGAGCTGTGGTAATATTTGATATCACAGAATTAGGTGACAAACGATATCTCCAGGGTTATCTAGGATGTTTTGCCAATTATTAGACTTAGACACAACCGCAAGTGAAGATAATCATACGCACTCTGATGACGAAATATCAATATTTCACCATGCAAATTTTCCGCAAAATCCAAATGGGAATCTAATCAAGACTGCATGGATTAACCCTTTACCTAACAGGAAAATCAGACGACACTTGCAAAAAATTCTTGAATAACTCATTTTTTTCATTTTTTGTCACAAAAACATAGGTTATGACCCCTCATTGAAACGAGCTCGACGAGCTCGTTCCAGCGCGGGGTCATAACGTATGTTTTTGAGACAAGAAAATGAAAAAATAATGAAAATTAACTGGCGATTTTTGAGAATAGCGCTGGCCGGTTTTGGCCGTTGCGTTGGGTAAAGGGTATTAGTCACATTATGGGAAAACTTTGCTGTTACAAACTTTTGTATTTTGACATCTATGGGCAGAAGGTGAATTCTGACATAATTACACTAATTTCAGTAACATCACTTGGCCAGAGAAGCATGTTTTTCACCAAAATTTGCTTTTTAATAGTCTGCTTTTGTTTCTTGTAAAACCTGGAATAGCGGAACATTTTCCCGGGAACAGATAAACAGAACAGGTACACTCCATTTTCTTGCAGTCTACTGGGTGGTCCCCACACTAAATTCGAAAAAACACTGGGCCCGTTGAGCTCTGTCAAACAAGACTGAATTGCTTAAATTCCTAGATGCATCATGGAAAAAAATTTGCTGCTCGAAATTTCGGTATTTTAATATCAGAGTGCAGAGGGTGAAGAAAATGATTAAACTATTTCTGAAGACGGCCTTCGAAAGGGAGAGGGGATTGACTAAAGATAGTTTATGATATCATGCCCCCTCCACGCCCCTTCTACATCGCCATATTGTGAATTACTATGTTCCTATCCCTGCAGACGCCATTACTACTCACCTGATCATGGGAACTGGGAGAATATCCAGACATCAAGCCAAAAGCGAATTTGCTCGAGGACGAATGGAATATATGAATGTGAATGAACTATATCTATTGACTGTCAATAATGTTATCTTTGTTGAAAAGGCTGATGGTCAAAGGTTGCAGTGTGTCGGATGTATGGTGCTGCAGAATATATTGCAACTTATGCATATTCTGTAAAATGTCCAATTAATTCCCTTAACATTTTGAGAGAGATAAGTTTTAGAGTACAGTAGCTCCGAACATCCCTTTAAGAAAAAGTGTTGCAAAATAGTTTTTAAAATGTGATAGTAGCTTTTGTCTTGTTGGTCAGTCTCACTGGGTAAGTTCAGTGACCTCCGACCACTTCACGTTAAATATATACTCAATATTTACCAACTTATGAAGATAATCAGTCATATGAATTCACTAGCCTAATCTCTTTGATAGTCGGCAACCAGTCCAGTCACCGTAAAACTACTTGTGAAAATTAATCTTCTCAGATGAATGTGGGGACAACGGTCACCTCATAGATCGCATGTCATTATAAACCCCATCCCCATTTTATTAGAAGGGCGGATTATATAGTAAACACTTTGTCGGTTCACTTTTGGACAATTGGACCTTCCATCCCTCCACGCGTTTCAGGGCGAGCAATAACTTCGGTACCATTGATCGCAGAATGTCCACACTAGGGCCATGCGAAGCTTTGAGATTCGATTCGATTTCGGATCTTGATTTGATATTCAGTTCGATTCGAAATCGGCTGCCCTATTCGTTTCCTCTCGAATCTTTTTCATTGGAAGATACCCGTCAGCTTCATCGTTTCACAAAACCTATTGTTCGAATGGAAATCGTACATAAATAATGTTGAATGAAAAGACCAAGTGTAACTTCAGCTACATTAACATAATAACATCTGCAGCCATGCTAGTTTGAATATCACTAGTCCCTATACCACTGTTAAATGCAAATTTAAAGTTTCCAATCGATGTCGACGATGAACTATAATCCTTACAGGGTAATATTCCAACTACGTCATCAAGGCATGCCTTCTACGAAGGCATGCCTTGATGATGTAGTTGGATTATTTTTTTCAATCGGGACTTGAGTCATCACAATCGGAAGAAATCAGGATTGTTGCACCCCAACCTCCGTCGGTCATCTTCAAGACGCAACTGATTCGATTCGAGGTTCGATTCGATTTCGAATAATAAAAGTGATTCGATTCGAATCGAAAATGTGCGATTCGCAGGGCCCTCGTTCATACTTCATACACAGGTTTCCCCAAACGAATTGGACTGTTAAAATGTCACTGTTTTGGGGATCTCTTGGTTGAAG
The DNA here is from genome assembly GCA_031216915.1 of Pictodentalium vernedei. NCBI lineage: Eukaryota > Metazoa > Mollusca > Scaphopoda > Dentaliida > Dentaliidae > Pictodentalium > Pictodentalium vernedei. The sequence continues at coordinate 358,841,087 of CM062293.1, forward strand.
ATCAAGATCACTGTTACTACAAATACATTTTAGTGTCCGTGCAATAACTCTTTGATTTCCTTTTGTGTGCGTAACTATAACATGATATACAGGTTGCCTATAAGGCGTCGATGATTGGGATTGCGTTCGGGGTCAGTAAGTCAAAGGTCAAGGTCATTGTTACTATAAATAGATTTGCTTGGTTTCTGCGTAATAACTTTAGTTTCCTGTTGCGCGCGAAACTCTTAACTTCATACGCAGTGTTGATCGGGATTGCGTACGGTGTCATAGGTAAAAAGTCAAGGTTTACTGTTAGTAAAGGTGGATCGTTGTTTTGCGTACAATACCTTTAGTTTTATTTTGCGTACGGAAATTATAACCTCGTACACGGGTTGCATATCAGTGTTGGTGATTGAGATTACATTTGTGTGTCAGTAGGTCAAAGGTCAAGATCACCATTACTATAAATAGAGGTTTTGTTTCTGCGCATGAACTTTGGTTTCCCTTTGCGTGCGAAACTATAACTCCATACTAGTACACATGCAGATGGCCGAGACGGTGTTTAAAATCGGGGTTGCTACAGTCCCTTCTGCACGAACACATTGTTTGTTCATTTGATTTAGGCGTTGCTTGACACTTTCAACCACCGGGGGCATATCGTGTCGGAACTTATACTAGGTAAAATGACAACCAGTTGTAATAATATAACAATAACATGATTTTGGAGGGCTTTATGGTTCTTTAGCGGCCCTGCAGCAATGATGAACAGCCCGAGGGTTTATTAAAGGCCCGAGACGAAGTCGAGGGCCGTTAATAAGCCCAAGGGCTGTTCATCATTGCTGCAGGATCGCTAGTGAATCATGATGCCTGACAACAATCATGTTATTACTATTATTACCACTCCCTGTTACAGCTAACTTGAATTCAAAAATAGCCGGGCCGCGGGCCGCTAATGGCTATTTCTACCATTATCGCCCGCGGCCCGGCTCCATCGAATGAAGTCACTGAAATTATGGAGTTTTAATGGGCCTCCAAACTTATGTTAATCGACTAGTAACTTATAGATTGAGTGGAAATAATAGTGAAATAGTTTTATAGTAAGAGAGGTAACAACAACAGCAGTAACACGCAGTACTTTTCCTCCTCGTTTTACTTTTATAACAAAAACATCTCGCATCTCCCCAAAATTCACTGAAAATTGGGTCGCAAGGGCTGACCAAACCCCACAACACTCCTGCGCACCTTCGGTGCGGAAGAACCCCTTGTCTGCTGCAGTTGGTGGGTCATTCTAATTTTAGGGTGGCATTGCAGAGTCAATTGTAGGACTACTGGTTTGGATTCTATTATATACTCGCCCAAAAAAGAAAGTGTGCATTGCAGAAATTGATCAAACTCCAAAAAAATAATTTCGTAGGTGTAAAGAGTGTTAACCTGTTCATGAATAAGTTTTATTAAACACAAAAACAGCCTTCCCCGTTAAAATTGCATTAACGTTAAATGACGTGCTGCACGTTTGTGAAAAGGCATGTTTTGCACGTGGAGAGTCTGAAAATTCATGCAGCAGTGTGAATCCTTGGGTATTTAAACACTAAAGTTAGGCCTTCCTATCGTTCACATTCAAACTTGCGCTGCTGTTAAAACGACTCCACATTAGCATGCCAAGATTGACAATAAACGTCTCCTTGCCCTGGGTATGATTAGAGCAGGCAGAACACACAGAGAAGTTGCCCAGCATTTGAACTGCCACCGTAACACTGTAGACAGGCTAGTCCATCGACATGCACAACATGATGACGTTCGAGACCGACCCCGCTCCGGGAGACCCCGAGTTACCACCCCTGCACAAGACCGGTATATCCGTGTCGTCCATCTCCGGAACCGACAACAAACGGCAACGACGACAGCCAGGAACATCCCTAACCTGAGACGGATACATCCTCAAACAGTAATCAACCGGCTGAGAGAATACGGCTTACGTCCTCGAAGACCTGCAATTCGTCCGATTTTGACGTTACGTCATCGTCGTGCTCGACTGCAGTGGTGTAGACAACATCCCAGGCATCCCTTACACTGGTGACGACGTGTTTTATTCACAGATGAATGTCGTTTCCATCTTTCATCATCAGATGACCGCCAGAGAGTGTACAGACGTCGAAACGAACGCTACGCAGATCCATGTGTCGTGGAGCGAAACCGTTATGAGGGAGGGTCTCTCATGGTGTGGGGTGGCATCACTGCCCGTAACAGAACTGAGCTGGTCATTATTGATGGCAATCTCAATGCAGCCAGATATCGTGATGAAGTGCTTACACCTGTTGTTGTCCCATTTCTGCAACGTGACGGCCCCGGCGTCATTCTACAGCAGGACAACGCCCGACCCCACGCAGCTCGTGTTGTTCAACAGTATCTGCAGCAACAACAAGTGGATGTTCTTCCCTGTCCCGCAAATTCGCCCGATATCTCACTCGTTGAGCACGTATGGGACGAAATGAAACGTCAGCTACGCCGGCTTCCCCATGCACCGTCATCGCTTGTGAAACTCCAAAGACAGCTTATCAGAATATGGAACAACATCCCACAACACTTCCATGCTAACTTGTTCCCTTCCATGAGGCGTAGATGCACAGCAGTAGTCGATGCAGACGGAGGTCATACCAGATATTGAGTGTGTGACTTTTGTGTTTGACCCTTAGTGTCTTTGACTCTCCATGGCACCAAGAGTATTCGTCGTAGCGTAATGCAATTTCTCGTGTTGATCACAAATTGATTCATCTGTGATTGAATAAAATTTCCATGAATGAAAATGATATATATCTTTTTTTAGTGTTATTTTTTAGCATGCATACTTTCTTTTTTGGGAGAGTATAAGTTGGTCCAAGCTGTTAAAAAAGAAGCAGAATTTATCCGAATGAAAGTTACCTCAAATATATGTGTTTATTTGATATTTTATGTATTAAATGTATTTATTTTTACCAATAATTATTTTTGTATCATTTTCATGCGGGGAAAATAAACTTATATATCGGATATATACTAGCGGAAAAAAGAAACGCAAGTTTTTTTCTGTGGTAAATATTTCAAATGCGTTATGGGTGATTATTTCATTGTTTGGATTTTGATGTTATTTCTTCATTACTGATTAAATTGTGACGAGTTTTGTTGTCTTAACACAGACGGCGTTTGCATGGATAACGTTCAAACGTGCGTACCCTACGCCATTACCTGATCAATTAATAGCGGGTGTGCCCACCCAGGCTTCATTCGCTGCTCTAACTCCCCTTACCATTGACCCCAACAAGTTGTTTATGGTCCTTTGTGGGTGTTATTCCACTTCTACAGAGGGGCCTGCATGAGCTGAGTGACGTTGTTTGGGACATAGACGCGCTTTCTGATCCTCCTGTCCAGGTCGTCAAGCAAATGCTCGATTGAGGACAAATTTGGACTGCAGGGTGGCCATTCGAGAACTGGGACATTGTTTTGGTTGAGGAAGTCACGACAAACCCTAGCAACGTGTAGCCTCGCATTTCCCTGCTGCAACGTAAGGCTACACGCAAGGATAAGTAGAAGGATGTGAGGCATGAGGACCTGGTCCAGATATCTTACGTATGTAAGTTTGCCCTGGACGACCATGAGAGGTGTTTTCATGCAGTGAGAAATCTCCCCCAAACCATAACAGACCATTCCCCGAATCTGTCGTTTTCCTTAATGCTCGCGTCAGAATATCGCTCACCTCGACGTCGATAGTAACGTTGTCGTCCATCTGACCTGTAAGATGTGAACCGAGACTCGCCAGTGAATACCACACGTCTCCAATGTACCAAGTGAAACCGATTTGGTGCATGTGCCCGCAACCATTGCAATCGACGTTGACGTCGCCTGCATGCAAGTTGCGGACAAACGTAAGGACGCCGTGGCCTTAAATTGAACTCCGCAACCGATCCCTAACTGTTCTTGGACACGCTCGGCGACCACGAGTGCCGACAACCTGACTCGCTGTCTCCGTCTGAAATCGGTTACGGAGGTTTGAGAGACGTATGCCTCTATCTTGACGTGAAGTAACGCGCGGACGTCCGCTCCTGGGACGGTCAGCTAATCTCCCTGTGGTTCTGCTACGCCCAACTAAACGAGCTATCGTTGACTCATGGACCCCAAACTGCTGGGTGACAAGACTTTGCGATTGGCCCTGCATAATTAGGGGAATAGCCCTCTCCCTATCAACTTCGGTTATTCGCGACATTTTGCTTTTCAATCGAGTTGAAATGAAATGTTGTGCTGTTCAAAACTTCGATTTGGTATGGTTTTCAAGCCCATAGCACGTGGGAGTGCCCCGGATGCATGCTTTGTCGAAAAATCTGTTGAAAGAATGCAGCGTCGCACATGGTCCTTGTTGACTGAATTTTAACCAAAGACTCTTTAGGTAGAACACTGAGGTTGCAATGACTATTGCGTCAAATTTTTACTACATTGGGTCTACGGATAAAAAAAAATATATTACCAAAACTGAACTTGCGTTTCTTTTTTCCGACAGAATATTTCGCCATAATGGTGTTTTCTGTTCGCACCTCATCACCAGTGGACCGAAACGTCCCAGAACCGAAACGTCTGAAGGCCTAACGTCACGTTACATTCACTTCAACATTTTTGGAAAGCGCTAATATGGGACGGGTGGCTTTGCGCCTTTGCACTTGAAATCACCCCTTCACATTGCTTGATCGATTTTTTGTCACTGTTCAGAACATTGTGAAAAATGAAAAAAATAAACAGTTCTGAAGTTTACTTTTCAACAACATGAATAATATTTTCCAGTGAATAAAAATCGCCAATTGTTCTCACTGCTCGCGTCTTGTCTTCAAGCGTCCACTCGGTGCCAACGGTGTCCTCTCTGTGCTGTCTGTCGTTCTGTCGATACAAATCAGCGATTTTCCGAAGGTGTGAGGACCGCCTTTTTAGTTAAATAACCAGAAAGACCAAATGCTGAGGTATGTATCAACAGTTTTGCATTACTCAGAGTGATTATCCCACAAGATCCAGTTTGTCGAGAGGCTGTATTGCTCGTGTTTAAAGCATAAAAATAGTGGGCACAAACTCCGACTACCTTTTCTAATAATACACTCTGAATACATCTGTTGTCTTAAAAATCAACTGGGTTGAGTGATTATGTACCCAATTGGGTTCATATCCACTCAACCCAGTTCATTTGGGGTTGTTTTTAACCCAGCTGATTCTATAGTGTGTAACCAAAGAGTCAAAATGGAGAGGTATGTATCTTCATTGTGCATTTATCAATTTGAGGGATTATTCCACTAGGTCTAGTTTGACTGGAGACTGTATTTCTCGTCTTTTAGGCCAAAAAAAAAATGTTCTTCAGCGGGGTGGGCAGGGTTATAATATATTTTAAAACTTTACCCAGCAGGAATGGCAGACGGCACTTACAAAAAATCGTGAATAACCTAAAATTGTTTCCCTCTGCCCCGAAAACACAGATTGTGACCATCATTGGAACGAGCTCGCACCAGCGATGGCCATAAGCTATGTTTTGTTGGCAAAAATTGAAGGCAATTTTTATTAATAGCTCTGACCGGTTGGGACCGTTAAGTCAGGTAAAGGGTTGAAAGTTAAAATAGTGTCCTATATATATATAGAGTTTGAACATGGAGCAAAGCCTATTTTCTGGGGGTAAATGCTCTTGACAACTCCCACCCACATACGCCTTAGTGTCGCCACAAAAGGTTACACATGAAAAAAGGGACGTTGGTTACAAAATATGAGAATTTACAATGATTCTATATGCTCCAGTTTGTTTCTCCAGGCCCCACTCAATTAGGCCAGGATAACACCAGAATGTGAGATTCGCCGTTCCGTTTCCAAAAACCGGGCAGTCGGGTGAAACGCGCCCAACGTCCGTCGACAGGAAGGATGCTCCCCCTCCCATACTCTCCCTATATCTGCGTGCCTGTTCATCTTAAATACTCACCGGTCAGTTTCGGGATGCAAGTCCGCCACTGTTCGGGACAATGCCTTCAGGATAATAGTTGGTACGTAGTAGGCACCGCTACGACTACTATTAGTACGAGTTTAAACAAAAACAAATAAACATCCGCCTTTGGAAGTAGTCTTGGCCTAATAATAAGATGTTTTTCAAATTATTTTGAGAACCTCACCTTATATACTATCTCAGTGCAGCAAACATTCATTTTTTTACTGAGCTACTCTGGCAGAACTTTTAGTTTAACTGCACACCTCTCGTGACATTAATTTTGTTTTTCATGGTTACCTTGGCCTCTCACCGAATTGTTCTTAAGCTCTGGCGGCTTTAATGTGTGATATGGGCAAAACTCTGCGCGAAAATGTTTTTATAATATGTAAAATTTGTTTTCTGTTACCACGTGTTGGTCACAGAATTGAACTGACAAAATTACGGATAATTTTCAACGGGTGTTTATTTAGGAATTCCAAGGGAAACTGTAACTTAGAGAAATTAAAATATAAATTAAGTATTCATGCAAACCAAAGCTGTCATTTACCTGCACTGAAAAAATTCCAAATTTCTATAACAAAATGTAGTTGCTCGAAGAAATAATTTCCATCCCCGAAATGAACATTCATGTAAATATGTATGTATCCTATAGATAGCGGAAGTCATTGTGAACACGGAAACCAGTTGTTGATATTCACCATTATTCTAGTAAGTGAAATGCGTTGACCTATCTCGTAATAAAAGGTTCGACTTTGAGGACGGTAAGAGATTATGTACCCCCACCATGCCCCCCCCCCCCCAAACACATACATGACACCGCGAAGATATGCCGGCAGGACCCTATGATACAGAAGTCACACTTAAGAATCTTGTGGGGGCCCCAACCAGGGCCGGGAAGAGGAAATTTGAGTCCCAGAGTTAATTCTGTGACTGGCCCCGTTTCGAAAGTGTCGGGATACTGATGCAGATGCCGAACGCACAAGCTATGAATAATAGAGGGATTGAGGGAGTTCTCCCCCATAAGGAATTTTTTAAATCAGTTATTAAATGGAGACTTCTGTCGGCTTTTGGGATGAAAAATCACGTATTTTTGGCCGTAAAAATGACGTTTTCCAACAGCATCATACAGATTGAGCATCTCCACGGGGCACTACCATTCGTTCTTTACATGAGTGGCAACTAATATTCCAATACGATGGGCAACTTAATTTGCTGGTGGGGGCCTGCTTGGCACAGGAGTCAGAACCTGGGGGGGGGGGGGGGGGGGGGTCCCAAGAATCCCTGGCCAAGGCCGGGCTCCCAACGTTCTGGGCGCCGAACCCCACCCTCTCCCCAGCCCCAACAGTTCTCTCCCGGAAAATACTCCCAAGCTATCATACTGAGTCAATTCGAAGTTTGTGGAGTGCTATTGGACCGTCTAATTCGTGTAAAAGTATGATATTGTTCACGCTATCTTGGAAAACTCTTGTATGTGTCTTCCTTTATTCGGGGTATCGTGGAAGTGACCACAATACATGACGGATAGGCCTATCACGTGACTCCACGGTAACCCGCATGAGTGGTTACGGTAACCCAAATGAGCGTCCGTGTTCTGGCGTCATAGCTACAGTGATAAGTAGAGTTACTGCATAGAGGAAACAACCCTACGAGTATAACTTGATGTGTCCATCGTCATTCTTGTGGGATAGAGACCGCAACCATCGATTTTAAAGTGGCATGTGGTTAATATATATTTCTGAAGGGGTATGAGCGTGTTTTAATCTGTATTCGATTGTTTCAGTTGGCTCGGATTTTTTCCAGAACCATCGCTACTCCCTTACCAAGACCTACACTTTATACTCAGGGGCGTCGCAAAGATGACAGTTTGGGGGTGGGGATGCAAGTCAGATTTGTCCCGACTATGATGGCTCAAGTTCCGACTGATCAAATATTCCAACTACATCATCAAGGCATGCCCTCGCTGAAGACATGCCTTGACGATGAAGTTGGAATGTTAGTCAATGGGGATTATACAGTTCAAAAACCCAAGATTTCTTGAAAGTTATTTGTGAATAAATAAATGAAGTAGTCGTGACGTAATTTCTTATTTAGTTAACCCGTATTGTACTCTAAACACACATACACATATATAGATATATATACACGCGCACGCAAGCATGTGTGTATGTATGTGTACGTGTGTGTACATGTATGAATATATATGCATAACGGTAGATCGATATAGACATAGACAGACACACACACACATATATATATACACGAGCACGCAAGCAAACACACACACCTATATATATACACGCGAACGCACACATATATATATAAACACGCAAGCATGTGCACATGTGTATATATATGTATGTGTGCGTGCGTGTATGTGCATGTATGAATATATATATGGAAACGGTAGATCGATATAGACATAGGCAGACAGGCAAATTCCCTCAGCTCTGGGGCTCGTCCACAGCCTCCTCTGCTTTCGCGTTGGTGTCACTCATCATCTGCACGTATGAATTTAATTGATCTTATCCAAAGAGGATATCCTTGCAGCGGTACTTTATGATTAATAATTGATTGACCTCGTATTTAGTTCTCATGGAGAAAATAATTGGTCTAAAACACTGCAACACAAGATCATTTTCAGGGGGATGAGGGGCAGACAGCCAATCTGGCTATGTCATCTCCCTGCGGTGTACACGCGTGTTTCGTTGTACGCACTGATTTAGTTTAGAGGTTTTTTTTTTTATATTATGTCACTATTAAGTATATTAAGTCATTACAAGTTTTCTTGTTTGTTATGCATGTATGCCGCAAATAACATTATGTGTTAGGATTTGCTGGTCATGCTGGACCTTTACAGCTCGAATTGGGTACTACAGACCTCGAATTGTATAACTGAGTGTGTGCGTGACGTGAGTCTCAATATCAAATCTTGTCTCGTCAGAAAATCCATTATTACTAATAAGAGTAAATCGACACTTCAGTCTAGACGAACATATCCGATAGGAAAATTGTGAGAAGTGTGACAGCCCCCACACCACCCACCCGCCCTCAGCGACGCCCCTCCTGTTACTCCTGGGACTCTCGCAGCTATGGTATGTGCTATACATCTACCCTAACTCCATGGTAATAGCTTTTTTAGATTACATAAAACACTTTTTTTTGGGGGGGGGGGCTGAAGATGTTCTTACCAACTCGTGGCTGACAATTTTCGTCATTGGAAGAGATTAGGTTTACAGAAAAGTTAGCTCCCCTTAATTTTTTAAAGTTGTCAGTAAATTCAACACTGAGGGTATAGAAATTTCATATAAAATTGGAAATTTTGAAATGTTAAGTTGTATCATCGATGTTCGCATTTCACAAACTTCGGGCATTTTCTTGTAGAGTAGTATAAAAGCACAGAGGCTTGCTTTTTATAATATCTTTCCCAGTGAATCTGAACGTCTTTCTTTTATCCTCTGTTTTTACCAATTTAGAAATATGAAAATGGCGGTTTCACCATCGTTTGATGTTCTGTCGTTCTTTTCTGTTCATTAATATATCAACAAGTGTGCATTTCGTGGCATAACAATGCAGAAGCCATGCTTTCCATTAATATGAAAATCTGGGAGGGAAGAGCTGCTACTTTTTTCCTGGAAGAATATATATCTATTTATTTATTTATCAGCGTTTAACGACACTTCAACAGCCAGGGTCATATCGTGTCGGTGACAGTTTTACGGGTGGAGGAAGCCGGAGTAGGAGGAAGCCGGAGTACCCGGAGAGAACCACCGAGCAGCTGCCAGCACCTCAACATCGCAACTCCGCACTGCAGCACAACGCAGGGTTAGATTGGTTGAAGACATGCGCACCATCGACTTGCCTTAGTACACGGAGTCATCGTGTCCCATGTGGACAACCTGGGCGAAGTGCCTTGCCCAACGACACAACGCGGGAGTCCGAATCCAAGGACTAACCCGGCTCGACGGTGATCTGACGAGAATCGGTTACCGCAACGCCACCGCGCCCACTCCTGAAAGAATAAAAACCAGCAAATTACTGTAAAACACATTCACAAAACAAAGAGTGGATGTTACTTATTTGCTTCTAATTAGCTTGCCGTAAAAACAAGTTTCTATTTGTAACTTTTAATAAACGAAAACAGACAGCTCCGAGAGCTGTCTGCTGTTTTCGCTTATTAAAAGTAACAAAACTGAAAAGCAAACTTCGCTTTATTTCTTACTGATGTCATAGGTGTTTTCTTAACAATTACATACTTCTTAATTGGCCCTTCTAATAATTTTAGTGGAGATAACTTTATCGATAGTCGATTTTCATGACGAGATAAGACAGGGATGCAACGCATTCGCGCACCAAAATGCGACGCGCGAGGGTTCCAATAAAGTAGCAAATATATAATGTTAGTCCAATTTAGTAATTACTACAGGGCGTCATGTCTATAATGTGAATCTCACTGCACAACAAATACTAACCACAATGGAGCCAATGACTTCATATAAAGCTGCTTCAAAACACTTCAATCTATCCGATAATCCCTACTAAGATTATCACAACCGACAATTATGCTATAGAAAACTGAAAAATCATAATTAGATTCAATCTGTGAACACATTCAGTAAAATATAATATTTTTTTTCTATAAACGCTAAAACCCCAAACTTCTTTGTGAAAATGCAACTCGGAGACTCTACCACGTGTCAGACAAGAACATTCCTGGATTGTATGCGCAGCACAGTAATCACAAAAGCGGATAGCGAATTTCGATTGGATCGCGACAGGATCGCGAGCTGGTCGAAATTCTCTGTTCGCTTTTCTCCCAGCAGTAGGCCTACTGGAGAATCTCACTGGTAAAAGTGTGTCGCCATCTGATCAGATCTGATCGGGAAAAAGAGAGCTTTTCCTAATCGCAGTATTGTGACAATAAAAACACCAAAGGCGTGAAATACGAATTTTCTGTCGTTCGATTCGCCTATATCTATTGCTTTGTTGGTTTTTGGGGGGCGGGGGTGGGGAGAGGGTGGTCTTAAGGTTAGCAGGGTCTTTTTGATACCAAAGATAACGCAGAAATAATAAATAACACAAAAACAACAAAGGGGGAAATTGGAGAAAAGTGAGATTTTTTGTCATTTATGAATGAATTAGCTCCCTTGATAGACAGTAAATTATCTCCCTTGATACGTATGAGAAACCTGATGTTGCTTGCAATAAAAAAAAAACCCACTGAACAAGGCGGCCATCCAGCTCAGTACATCTGGTAAAAAAAATTTGCTTATGGTTACTATAGACTAATTGATTTCCACTAGTAACAGTACAAACCTTCTGTATACACTCTTCAATCATGTCTTTGGAGAAAATGACGTTACTAGTATTTTAAAGGTTTTCCATGATGGTTCTAAATTCCGTAAACATTCTTCCAATCAGTTATCCAGAACCATTTCATGCCACATTAAAAATCAGGGGTGTTTTTGCCACCATTTAGACGTTCAACTAAAATATTTATCTAACCAGTAACTCATACTATGTGCAAATACTGTTACAAATTAGATGATACGCACGTGATGTGATTAACCCTTTATCCAAAGCACACACTTTCAAAATTTTTTACTTTATTTCTTTCAAAGTTAAAATTTTTTTTAAGAGTGAACAAAACCATATCATGTGACACCTCATTGGAACGAGCTCAAGAAGCTTGTTCCAATGATGGGTCTCATGAAATGAATTTGTTGAATGTTTTAATTTTTCCATTCAAATCATGCAGGTAGATCAGGTCAATTCAATAGAAAAATGGTTAACACGTTTTTTCCTCAAGTTGTCCATTTCAAGACGTATTTTCATTTTTTTTTTTTTTTGAGGGGGGGGGGGGGGGAGGTGCAGGGGGGGGGGGGGTTGTCCTGTAAGATGAAAACAAATATTAACCAAACTTGGAACAATGCATTAAAAAAAAGAAAAGAAAATCATTGTAATTTTGGTACAATGACAAATTGCATCAGAATTACACATCGGTGGTTGCAAGTCCCACTTGGGGCATCATCCTCAGTTCAGATAATGTCTTTGTTGAACAACAAATGTGCCAATTACATGAACTAGACTATGGAAATTGCAAACAGAGAACATTCAATGACCACAACATAGGTATGAATTTTACGTCTGAATTTTAAGTCTGGCCAATCGTTTATATCAATCCTGACCACTTTAAGAGGAATTCTGCGTAGACATTGGTTACATAGACCAAACTAAACAAGCACTGATCCACTTCCCGGAGTTCCCACAGAGTGGATTTTTGTGTATAGCATGGGCTGGATATGGCCGTTAGGTCAGGTGAAGGATTAACTTCTTCTGCATGGCATGCATAATTTTTTGCAAGAAAAAACTGACAGACAGTCAATAAGCAGACGACATGCACGATTAAAATTAGAAGATCAATAAGGAGGATATGTACTGTTTGTTGGGAGTATTAGGTCACTTTCTGCATCTACGGCTACATCATGACATTAGCACTGGTGCAAAGTCAAGTTTAGTCAGTCCTTTATTCTTAACTCTTTCAAAACGAGAGGCCATTTTTCCGGTCCAGGAACACGATACGTCATAATTTCATTACGTAGGATGGCTACTAAGTGAACGTGTGTGGTAGAACAATTAATATTTTCAACATGGAGCCTTCAGGCTGCTCATTGAAAATATTAATTGTTCTACCCCCCAATAATGGATATGGACTCTTCCAATTTCTGCCATTTAACTGGCATGGAAGATACCACCAGTGTTCAAAGGGCTAAGCTGCATTAGAGGATTCTCACTGCAGGCATTACTAAAGGATTGTAAGTTCAAGTTGTAACTGAACAGCTCTACAAAGGAAAACTGGATTTTTTTTATTTTTATTTATTTATTGATGTGTAAGATCACTTCCAGTGCAAATGTAGCTATAGCATCGAAGCACAGAGATAATGTCAAGTTTATCTAATCTTTCATATGAATGCCTCACAGTACTTCCACTCCAGGCTTTCATTGCCTGGTCCTATTTTTCCAGTAAAACAAAATTTATTTCCTTATTGGTGGTAAAAGTAACCTTCAGCATCTACAGTTATATCCCGCTCTGGAAATAACCTGTGAACAATCGTTTCACATGGATGGGGGAGGAGGGGGGGGGTGTACTTCAACTGTAAAATATGCAAATGAATGAATTGCCGGTTATGACAAAATAATACAACATAAATTATATTCCTAATCCTACATGCTGTGTTGGTAAGACTTGACATTAGTTCAGGACTCGCTGCATACTGCATCCATGTGTGAAAATAGTGGCATGCTGTTTACAATTTGATATACTTTCCACGAAAATCAAAAGCAACAACTAACATGTGATCTTGCTATGGAAGAAATTCTTATTAATGTAAACAGCATGGCGGGAGTATTAAAACAGGGAAGGCGGAAAGCATCCTATAGATTACCACCATGTTATATAGTGTAACCCGCTAACAGGTTAAGATGAAAACTCTTGGCCTGTATATCATGTCCGCAGCACAGATATAAAACCATGTTTTGCCATTTGTTTATACCTATATCAGCTGTCCACTTTAAGAGGGTTTCCTCTGAAGGCGTTGGTTTTGGGGTTTCTTGCATTATTATTTATTATTATTATTTATTAAGGTTTAACGACACTTTAACAACCAGGGTCATATCGTGTCGGTGACAGTTTTACAGGTGGAGGAAGCCAGAGTACCTGAAGAGAACCACCGAGCAACGACGAGCAGCGGCCAGCTCCCCAACATCGTAACTTCGCACTGCAGGACAAGCAGGGTTAGATTGGTAGAAGACATGCACACCATCGACATGCAGTACGCTGTTACATCGCCTTAATACACAACGTCATCGTGCCCCCATGTGCACAATCAAGGTGAAGTGCCTTGCCCAAGGACACAATGCGGGAGTCCAAATCGATCGCCCAGACGGTCACCCATCCAAGGATTAACCAGGCTTGATGATGCTTAACTTTGGTGATCTGATGAACACCAGTTACCGCAATGCCACCACACCCCCATTTGTTGCATTGTGTTGAGTATTTCACATAATTTTTAAAAAAAATAGTATGATCCAAGCCTGAACGATTCAGTTCTTTATTCAGAATCTGTGGATATATTATGATCACATGTATAAAGTCAAAATATCTAATCACTGAGCGTGTTGTGATGAGGTGGTCAAATACGGTTTCGTGGGAATTTTTTTTTAAAATTTTGAAAAAAACAATGATTAAAATAATAAATTCTGATATCCTGTGTGTTGGGTAAAGGGTTAACCCTTTACCCAACATGAACAGAAGACAACGAATTGCAAAAAAATTCTTGAATATAAAATTAAATTTTAAATTTTCACCTCAGAACTATAGCTTATGACCATTCACTGGTCCAATACTCAATGAGCTTGTTCCATTGAGGAGTCAGAGGCTATATTTTTATGACAAACAATTAAAAAATAATAAAATTTGAATGGCTATTTTTCTAATAATGCTTTCCTCTTGTGGCCATTATGTAAGGTAAAGGGTTAACCCTTTCTCTAACATATGCGATATCAAAATTTATTATTTTAATTACATGTGCTCCAAACCAAAAAATTCAATAAAATCATATCATGTGAGTCTGTTTTGTCGAAATTTTTTTTTAAATAATTTTTTTTCGACTGCTCAAATTGAAAATTATATGGGCGAATTCATCCAATTCATTTGGTAAAGGGTTAATCCTTTACCCAATGCACACAATAGCATAATTTATTATTTTAATTATTGTTTTTTTAATTTTTTAAAAGTTTTATTAACAAAACCATATCATGTGGCCCCTCATTGGGACGAGCTCGGTGAGCTCATTCTAATGAGGGGGATCACAGGATATGGTTTTGTGGAATATTTTGGAAAAACAATTTTTTTTCAACTGCTTAATTTGTAAATTACGAGGGTGGATTCAGCTAATTCATCTGGTAAAGAGTTAAAATACTCAGTCTGACAGTATTCAGCTTATGAGAACTAAACCAAACTGCCACACCACATTTCAAATTATTTTTTTTCTGTTTCGTGGGTTGTTTTTTACTATTTAACCCTTTACCCAACGAATCGGCCAAATCCGCCCTCGTAATATGCAAATTCAGCAGTTGAAAAAATAGTATTTTCCCCCCAAAATTCAACAAAACCATATCATGTGACCCCTCGTTGGAACGAGCTCGTCGAGGGGTCACATGATATGGTTTACCGTTTTGTTGAATATTTAGAAAATGAAAGTGTCAATGACACTGTAGCTCAACTTGTCAAGACAAAGACATGTACATGTATAGTATGTGACACAGCAATGACAAACATCTAGGTAATGACCTGATAACAAAGGTACATATAAAGTATTGTAATGGTCTAAATACTGACCGTTGCCTGTAACAAATGTATAGGTAAAGTATTGTAAAGGTGGGTGACAGTCAGATGCTAAACTAGAAAAAAATCTTTGAGTCCCAGAGTGGGTCTGACTGAACCCCAAAATATTTGTTCTCATTGCACAGTGATAACAAAGGCACCCCAAAACACACTCGTTCCTGTCCCAAGGTGAAGACAAAAGTGCCCAAGAAGTTTTGTGAAGATCAGTTTATAAATACGAGCTGTATAGAACTTGTGACAAAAAACTGATTGGACCTAATTTTGGTACAAAATGGCCACAGGCAGCCATCTTGAATTTTGGACCGTACCCAGAAACCCTCATTCTCATCCCAAGGTGATAACAAAGGTACCCAAGAAGTTTTGTGAAGATCGGTTCATAAATACAGCCTCTACCCTGAGCCGTATTGACATGTGTGCTTACATTGTGTAAGTAGCACTGAATAAATCAAAGTTCATCTAATTTGCATAATTTCTGCACGAAAAAAAACCCCTTAGAATATGTGATGTATTCCATGTTACTAAACATTCATACAAAAATTTATTAAAATCAGAACTTTCATACAGAAGTTCTGTACAAAAGACTGATTGCACTAATTTTGGTACAAAATGGCTGCTGGTTGCCATCTTGAATTTCGGACCACACCCAAAAACACTCACTCTCATCCCACGGTGATAACAAAGGTACCCAAGAAGTTTCGTAAAGATTGGTTCATAAATATGGCCTCTAGTCTGAGCTGTATAGAAGTTGTGTACAAAAAACTGATTAGACCTAATTTTGGTACAAAATGGCCACTGGCAGCCATCTTGAATTTTAGACCGCACCCAGAAACACTCGTTCTCGTCCCAAGGTGATAACAAAGGTACCCAAGACATTTCGTGAAGATCAGTTCATAAATACAGACTCTAGTCTGAGCCGTATTGACATGTGTACTTACTGTGTGTAAGTCGCACTGAAAAAATCAAAGTTCATCTAATTTGCATAATTTCTGCACGAGAAAAAAACCCGTATTATATGTGATGTATCCCTTGGTACTAAACATTCACACAAAAAATTATTCAAATCAGCGCTTTCATATGGAAGTTCTGTGCAAAAATCTGATTGCATCTAATTTTGTACAAAATGGCTGCCATCGGCCATCTTGAATTTCGGACCGGACCCCAAAACACTCGTTCTCGTCCCACGGTGATACCAAAGGTACCCAAGAAGTTTCGTAAAGATCGGTTCATAAATACGGCCTCTAGCCCGAGCCGTATTGGCATTTGCACTTACAGTGCTGAAAGTAACCCCAAAAAACATCAAAATTAGTCTAATTTGCACAATTTACGCACGAGAAAAAAACCTGTATTATATGTGATGTATCCCATGGTACTAAACATTTATACAAAACTTTATTCAAATCAGAACTTTCATACAGAAGTTCTGTACAAAAAACTGATTTTTGCATCATCGGTACAAAATGGCCGCTGGCAGCCATCTTGAATTTCGGACCACACCTAAAAACACTCGTTCCCGTCCCAGGGTCATAACAAAGGTACACAAGAAGTTTCGTAAAGATCGGTTCATAAATACGACCTCTAGCCCGAGCCATAGCCAATTGTTGACGTACGGACAGACGGACAGACAGACGACGGGCCATGACAATAGCTCAAATTTGACTTCGTCAAAGTTGAGCTAAAAATAAAAAATGATATTTAAAATAATAAATTTTGATATCGTCTGCATTGGGTAAAGGGTTAACACTTTTATGCAATGTAACGGCCCAAATCCGCCCATTCCATTTACAAAATTCACCATTCAATTTTCATTATTTTTTTCATTTTCTGTCTCAAGAACATAGCTTATGACCCCTCATTGGAATGAGCTTGTTGAGCTCATTCCAATGAGGGTCATAGGCTATGTTTTTGTAGTTATTCAAGAATTTTGTTTGCAAGTGTCGTCTACCTTTTGTGTTTGATAAAGGGTTAATAGAAAGGAGCCACTGTTATATGCAGCTGTGAAAATTAGAAACACCAACATAAAAGACAACACTGACTTGATTTTAATTTATGCATGAATAAAATAATTAAAAACATAAATCACAATTTTCTCTTCTTACATGAAAGCAGTAATGGAGATTTAAACACAAAGCATTAAGATCAGACACACCTAAAATACTGTGATAGCAAAATCAGCCTTCGCAATCAGATTATGATACATGTATGGTCATGACACAATCACACCAGAGGATTGAGATTTCACAGATGAAATCTGTAAAAATTACAAATGAACAGGGCTTATATTTCATCTAAATTTGGGACAATCCATTTGGATTCTCATGAAAATGGTTGCGAGAATCCATACCTGCTCCATGTATGAGTGTCTCAGGATCTCATGAGGCCACCATGGTTGAACCCCGATTGTATACTGATAACATGTGAATGCGGTGGCTCTGTGATTACCACACTGAATGTCAAATTGACAAGTCCATGGTTCAATCCCCACCAGGGGTAACTGCATTGTGTTCTTGGGCAAGGCACTTAATCCCGATTGCCTACGTGGGGGTACGATGGCCCTGTGGACTAAGATGTATGGTAGGTCGATGGTGTACCTGTCTTCAACCAATGCTAACCCAGCATGATGTATCGGGGGGAGTTAGTATGTTGAGGAGTCTGACAGTTGCTTGCCATTGCTCAGTGGTTCTCTCCAGGTACTCCGGTTTCTTCCACCCATAAAACTGTCTGACATGAGGTGACCCTGCAGTCGTAAATGGTGTTAATCTCCAATAAATAAATACAGGTAACACAAGTTAACCCTTTACCCAACACAGCAAGTTTTATTTTAAAACATCAACTGAATTTTTAAAAAAATAAACCATATTTACCAACAAAACCTTACAAATATGAATGTCATTGAAACCGGCTCACTGAGCTGGTTCCAATGATAGCCATATTTTGTACAATTTTACTGGCAAAGTGTCAGGATTTTTGAGGTCATGTTAGCCTTGTATTGGTTAATTTGCTGTCATTATGTTAGGTAAAGGGTTAAATTGACTCAATTCTTTTCACGCAAATGCTAGCAGAGGCACAGCGAGAATCTACATGGATTCTCGCTGGTTCTGTTGCACGATTCTTTGCGTGATTCGATTCTCAGCTTCTCGACAAAAGGATAAGCCCAGACTGAATCAAGAAAAACAATGCAAATTGCATCTAAGATGCCATTTTTTAGCATTTCATTCAAGTTGTAATTCTTGTGTTGTGGTGACAGTGGTCAGAAAAGTGGGCATGTTCAAAGTTGTTCGAAGTAGCCTTAAAGGTATTGTGTCTCAGAAAAATTTTCTAAGTCGAAAGAGTGAAAAAGAGTCATAACTCTGGGGAAAATTATTGGATGGAACCCATTCCTTTTGCATATCTGTTCCCCCATGCAGCTCTATCAGCATACCAAAGGAGATCCAAATCCAACCATTGGCTTTGAAATTAGAATCCAAAATGTTTGTATGGACAGACAGATGGACAGAGGTCTTCACTAGAAACCCCCGAATCCTCCTTCCTAGGTTGGGGACACAATAATAACCCAGTTTAAATTCTCTATCCACTTTTAGAATGGAAGTAAAAACATAAATTTGTGCATGTATATCAAAGGAGACCATCACCAAAACACCCGCAGAATAAGTTTCTTAGCAGACAATAACAACAAATTTATAACAACTGGTCAAAAAATTGAAAAGAAGTGTTTGTGGCAATAAACGTTCAGATTCGTCCTGGGGTCAATGGACAGACACTTTGCTTGTGATCATCTCTGGGTTGAAATTGTACCCCCTGCCAATTTTGGTGCTTTAGTAGTAAGTGACTCATGCTATTGCAATAAACTTGAGTGTAAATATTTTAAAAAATTAATAATGATTGATATAATATTTAATGAATGGAAAAACAATTTCATTAGATTAACATTATGAATTTGGCGAGAATCGAAATCATGGTTCTAATTTTGATTCTTGCAAATGGCTCTTGATATCCCTTTATCTAATGAATTGGGAGTACTCGCCCACGTAATATACAAATTGACCAGCAGAAAAAATATTATTTTTAAAAAAAATTCAACAAAACCATATCACATGTCCCTATCACTGGAATGAGCTCATCAGGATTGTTCCAATGAGGGGGTCACATAATACAGCTTTAAAAAATTTGGAAAAAGTTTGAAAGAATAATATTTAAAATCATAAATTTTGATAACATCTGCATTGAGTAAAAGGGTTAATACGATATTTTGATTCTCACAAACATCAGTGAATTTTAATTTCTGTTTAGTGTCTACTGATGACGTGATAATCATTGCAAAGAAGTTTTATACAACTGATGAAAATTTATTTATTTATTTATTTATTTATTTATTTATTTATTTATTCACTAGTGTTTATTACTGGTCTCATATTTCTGCATGATATTTATTTAATTATTTTTTTATTTATTCATAACATGGAGATAAAGTCAAGTTTAGTCAATCATTTATACCCAGACTGCCCATTTTGGAGTAATTCCACCACAAGCATTGGTAACTATGTCCTATTTTACCAGTAAAATACATGTGGCACTTGTCTACTATAGTAAACAAACACTGCTTCACTTCCTAGGGTTCCCATGAGGGGATTGATGAAAATAATTATCTCTGTAGATGTCCAATTCGCTAATGCGACAAATTATTAACCCTTAACTCCTCAGATTAATTTTAAAGTATTTATGGCCTTTTTCTACTTAAATAGTTATTGATGACTTGGCAGTGGATCTACATCACTGCTGGCTGCCTATACAGGCAGCCAGCAGTGATGTAGAACCACTGCCAGGGAAAATTCAGTCTACACACAAGAGTAATAAAAAAGATTACACAAGGGAGCACCTGCTTCAATGCAATATAAAAGTGGCAGTTTGGGGCTATATGGGGGCTTAAGGGTTAAGCTAGACATTGAAATGTCATTCTCAAGGCTTCTTGTGTGTCCTAGTTCAGCTAAAGCTACAGTACTGTGATCACAAAAGTAGAATTTTCTTGATCAAATAGAGCAATCAGGTCTTAACATACTCATACAGTGGAACCCACTTAATTGGATATCTCTTAACTGAATAACCCTTTTAACTGAATATAATTTCCCAACACACAACCATTTACCATACCTCCAGTACAAATTTGGCCAGTTAATTGAATATAGGTTAGAGAGTAAACTCCTGTTAATTGAATACAAAAATCTTGTAATCTGTCAAGAAATTATCCTGACTCTCCCCAGTTTTCCTTTGTTTTGAGACCTATTTGACCTCAGTAGGTCCAATACAGGCATTTAATCTATTATATTTTGTTTGACAGAGCTTTTGGAGGTCTGTCAAACAAGATATAATAGAATAAATGCTAAGTTTATCTCTAGAATACAAGAATGTGACCTAATCCCTGTTAATTGAATACTCATGTTAACTGAATAAATTTCATAGGCAAAGTGACTATTCAATAAACAGGGTTCCACTGTATTCCACTAGCAGGCATGAAAATAACCTGTGAATGATCATTCAAGTTACATGGGAGTTAACTTAATTGTAAAATAAGCGATTGAACTAAAGGTTACAACAAAATAATAAAACAAAATTAATTTACTAATCCTGCATATTTGCCTGGCAACCTTGATAAACTTTTGGCATTAACCTGACTCAAAGGTTGCTCATTGCATCTACATATGAATACAATAGCACGCCATTTACATCTTAACTCTCAAGGATCTGGACAATTGCCTTGAATTCTCATCTGAGCACAGTCTGTACACATGTGGTAGATTAGTAGTGATTTCTACTCAAATCTTAAGGCAGCCAAGACTTAATTAGAAGCCACTACATAGGTAATTTGTGTACTGTCAGCAGGACCTTCTCATTATGGCAATTTGGGAGCACCTGTTATGAGGTCATAAAAGTAGGAAATAGGCCTTTATGGGTTAACCCTTTACCCAACATAGTGGCCAAAAATGGCCAAAAACAGCCAAAACATTAACCAGAATTAGCCTACCACAACCTAAAATATCTCAGAAGTTTCTCAATAAATATCCATATTTGTATAGTTTTATTGAAAAAGTGTGAAATTTGTTTTCCAAAAATGTGAAATTTACTTCTTTTTTTTTCAAAATACTGTGTTAGGTAAAGGGTTAACACAATTTCTGCCAAAAGAACAAGGTGCAACACCACCAGTATCCCCCACCAAGGATTTTTAAGTTTTAAAAAAAAGTGGAAAAAGGGCATTAACTCTAGAAAAAATCGCGACATCAACGCCGTAGCTGCGACGGGTGGTGCAATCTCACAAAATTCTAAGTTCATCAAGGGCCATAACTCCAAGAAAAATATTTGGAACAACACATGCATTGAAAAGTGGCTAGACATCAATAAGATACACTTACATGCAAAATATAAAGTCATTCCATCAAGTATTTCAAAAGTTATTGAGTTTTGAAACTCGTTGGTCACAGACAAACTCGTTGGTCACAGACACACCGACCGGCAGACCGACAGACACACCGACATTGCCACTTATAGAGCTGCTAGTCGCAGCTAAAAAATGGACAAAACCTGTTACTTGTGAATATCCTTTCCCTCATAGTGGTCTATCAGCTTACCAAAGATCATTTAAACCCAACATCCACTGACTGAGATATGAAGGTCGAAAGTTGTTACAGACGCACCCCATCTCTATAGTCCCCGCAACCTTCATTTTGGTGGGGGATAAAAATCAAAAAACTAATATGCAATGTTGCCAAATTGAGATCATGCATTAGTTGTTTCTATTTATTTTAGCGGCAGTTCTAATTAGAAAACAAGCCAAGACCAATACCGGGTCTGGACATGCGTCGCTGCATGCAATTGAATCGGCAAACAGGAAGTGGCTGCACGGGAGATCTGAAAATTGCATACACGATACAACTGATCATTATCAGGCTCCAGATGAAATATAAAATCAATCCCTTGCATAGAAGCTGAGAAAAGTTTGACAAAAAATTTCAATGTTCAGTGGGTACAGCAAAATCTCAAAGTATCGGCAAACAGGAAGTGGCTGCACAGCAGATCTGAAAATTGCTTACACGATACAACTCATCATTATGAAGCAGCAGACCAAATATAAAATCATTCCCTTTCACAGAAGCCAAGAAAAGCTCGACGGAAAAAGTGTTTTGGACGGACTGACGGACGTGACAGACTGATGGATGTGACGGACTGACGGACGGAGTCGAGCGGTTACTAGAGCTGCTCTGCCGCTGGCGACGCAGGTAACAACATGGGTGATGTAGAATGTAGTACAATAGTAAACACAGAGAAGGCAGAAAATCAGCACAACACTTTCCTCCTACAGGTTACATTTGTACAACCATATTATATAGCGTAACTTGCTATCGGTTTAAAATCAAGCTCTTTATTTACAGGCCTGACAAGGGTGAGATTTCAAAAATGAATAAAAGGCTGCTCCGACCACATGTGCCCCGAAAAAAATTGAATTTTTCGAAATCGAAAATGGAACATAACTCTGTCAAAAAATGTCAGACCAAACTCCAATTTGAACTTGACTTGTACTTTATGTTGATAACCTACTCAACAAATTTTCTTTGATTCAGTCAATTACAGTTTAAGTTATTGGTTAGAAACTAAAAAAAAATAGAGTTTTCAAAGTTGAAAAAGGGGCATAACTCTGGCAAAAATTGTCAGTCCGAAACCCTGATTCGAACTTGACCTGTATTTTATGTTGATACACACCTACGTACCAAATTTCATTTGATTCGGTCAACTGTAACTTAAGTTATCATTGGGAAACCAAAGTAGGATGGATGCACGGACACCAGCTATTTTAAGAGTCCCCCAAAATGTTTTTTTTTTTTTTTCGTGTGACAAATACTGCTTCTAATACTAAAGATCAAATCACGAAAAAACAAATGTAAACAGCATATCAGATACAGTGCTGTCGCATTTCTAATCTGATAGGTAAGATTCAAGCGTTATGGAGAGAAAATCAGAAAGATAATTTTGAATGGATTGCAAGCCAGAAAATAAGCAGACTGACATCTGCAAAATGAGGTCCCCAGGGGGGAGACATGTTAACTCTCCCGGAATGCCCGGGAAAATCCCGGAATTTCAGTGTAGTTCCCAGCCTCTTGGACGGGAATCAGTTTTGGACCAAAAATCCCGGAAAACAACAGTCAAATATTTCGTTCCCGTTGTAACTTATGAAAAACGTTCGGAGTCAAATCACACGCATTTCAAACTCGGGTAAAAACTCACGAAGCAGTAAAATATGGATTTAAGTTAAATTTATTTAAGAAAAGGGTGTTTTATGATATATATTTCAACTGAGTTCATGTTTATTTCTGGGT
Source organism: Pictodentalium vernedei (assembly GCA_031216915.1). NCBI lineage: Eukaryota > Metazoa > Mollusca > Scaphopoda > Dentaliida > Dentaliidae > Pictodentalium > Pictodentalium vernedei. The sequence continues at coordinate 358,864,806 of CM062293.1, forward strand.
TTTTTCTTCGGAGATTCGTGATCAATGTGTGAGTGTCAAAGTGAAAATAGGGTAAAGCTGAAGAATAGGGGACTTTTCCATTTACGTAAAAACAATGCATTTTTCTCACCTTTTTTCTGTATTTTCCTATTTAGTCATGTTTTCGATAAATTGACCGAAAGATATTCACTTTTACTGACAATTATAACTGCTCAACAATTGCTTTTACCTGTGCGATTTGTGACATTTACATTCATCTTTCCTCCATGTTTTTTTTAGTTTTTCGGCGTCTGCTCTGTGTATTGGTTGTTTTTGGTACGCTTGTTTGTTCTGTTCCCGACATGGTCTAGGGTCAGTGTAGTGAGGGCTAGGGTTAGCTTACCGGTAAGCTAACCCTAACCCTCACAACACTGACCCTAGACCTACAATCGCCAGCCAAGGAGAAAACAAAATTTATGTAAATGCACACTTCAAAATGGCGAGAATGCAGAAGAATCTCTGGCACTGTAACATTAAAAGGGTTTAAATTATATCTAATCTCAGTCAAAAGTGAATATCTTTCATTCAATTTATCGAAAACATGACTAGTAATAGGAAAATGCAGAAAAAAGGTGAGAAAAGTTAAAAAATTTATAGTAATTTATATATTTTTTATACTTACCAATGACGCAGACTTAGCTGGTGCTAACTCTAACAAAACCAGGGCCAAACACAAATTTTGCCCCCCAATCCCCAAAATTTGCATCCAAAACAAAAAGAAATCATGTCCTAAAGGACCTCCATACTACGCCTCTACTGCGCATGCGCAGTGACGCAGATGTCCCGAAATTGGCGCCAATTATCATTCTTACTGGCAGTGCCTGGTCAGCGCTATGTACTCAGCGGGGAGGCAAGAGTTCCCAACTCCAGGGAGGGCCATCCCCGTCTGGGTCATTGGTAAGTATAAAAAATATATAAATTACTATAAATTTTTTAACATTTTTATACTGTACCAATGACCCAGACTTAGCTGAATAGTAAACAGGCTGGAGGGCCTAGGACATAGAGGAAAATCCAATAAGCTCAACTATATAGTAAAGAGGTAACCCCTTAAGGAGAAAAGGAGTATTAGGCTTTACATGTATCTTTCTTATTTAATCTTAAATTAGAAAGATACACTACCCTTAATAATTGAGCACAATAACATTCATGTTCTCTATTAACATCCAGTATAACCCTTATACTAATTATTTTTAAAGCAAGCCAATAAATAAAGTAGTCCAGAGAATTGAGACTCTTTATAGTCATTTAAAAGTGTCCGAGTATTGTATATTAAAGCCCGTTTGACACTTGACATATACAAATGCTTCACACTGAGCTACACTTTAAAAATAAGACATGAATGAATTTTAAACATTAATATTACACTTTAAAACCATCCCGGAAGCGACTCAGAAATACTGACTTGGAGGAGGCATACCCTTGCTTTTCACTATAAAGCAGGTGACCTAAGGGAACACCCGCCCCCCTCCCCCCCCCCCCCCCCCCCCCCTTCCCCTTGCCCTGGGTCAAATAGCCCAGAGCGAAGAGGGCAGCCGGACGGAGTCACTGCCGGAACAGAAAGCCTGCATAACTATAGTTGCAACTGTTTAGTGGACGACATTCTGAGCAACAGATAACGGACCTAAACAATGCAGGTCTCCAGAAATGGACTCAATATTTCTGAGATAAAAATTCGTAAATGTGGATGGCTGAGACCAATAAGCAGCCTTCATTAAATCTGTAATAGCAACACTATTATCATAAGCCCAGGAAGTAGAAAGAGCTCTTACTTCATGAGCAGAAATCTTAAGCACAGACTGCTGAGAAGAAGATAAATCTTCATAAGCAGTACGGATAGTTAACTGAATCCATCTAGCAATAGAATGGACTGAAATATCCTTTCTATTAGGCATCAAAGACAGAAAGAAACATTTCCGTCCCTTTCTGATAAACTGAGATCTCTGTTTATAGATACGTAATGCTCTAACAGGACAGAGTAAAGGCCTACGCCCGTCTGAAGACGGAAGAGCCTTAATAACAATAGGTTCCGGATATTTATTAGGAGCCTGATTCTTAGCTAAAAAACCCACATTAGTAGTGAAGGTGATAGTATTCCCAACACTACGATAATGAGAATCATCCACCGATAGTGCATGAAGCTCACTGACTCTTCTAGCAGAAGAGAAAGCTAAGAGAAAAGCTGTCTTATAAGATAAGAATTTGAAATCTACTGTCCCAAGAGGTTCAAATGGCTTTTCCTTCAATTTAAGAAGAACCCAAGCTAAATTCCACTTAGGAATTAATCTAAGAGTTCTGGGTCTATTTATCGAAAAGTTTCTAACCAACTTCGATAAAGAGACATTAGATCCAATTTGTAAACTATCATGATGTGCATAGGTATCAGATAACATAGATCTATAACCCTTTATAGTAACAGGCTGCAGTTTGATTTCGTCAAACAAGTATACTAGAAAGTTTGCAATGTCTGGTATAGAGGGATCGAATATATCTACAGAATGATCCCTACACCAACGACGAAAAACCTTCCACTTAGCTGCATAGTTTAGCGAAGAGGAGGTCCTCCTACAGTTAGAAATCGCGTCCACTGCTCGTCCTGTAAAGTGCTTGCCATGCAAGAAGGACCGCACAACGGAAAAACGTGAAGGTTGAGACCTTGCGGGTTGTGATGGAGTTGGCGCGATTTCCCCTGCGAAAGAAGATCCTCCCGTGGAGGAAGCTTCCGCGGTAGGTCCCACAACAGACACCTGAGTAGATTTATCCACGGTCTCTGTGGCGACAGAGATGCTACCAACAGAATCTTGCATTGAGATTGTTTTATCTTTAGCAATACTTGTTGAATTAACGGCGCTGGAGGATACGCATATCCTATCATTCCGTCCCAAGGGATCGACAGAGCGTCTACTGCAAATGCTCTTGGATCCGGACACGGAGACACATACGTCTGCAACTGATTGTTGAGATGTGTCGCAAATAAGTCTATCATTGGCCGTTCCCATTGGTAGCAAATCTGATTGAATACTTGTTTGTTGAGAGTCCACTCCGACGGCAACAAGCGACCCTTTCGTGAAAGGGAGTCTGCTAGCACATTCAGATGACCCGGTATGTGACGGACCGAAAGAAGAACGTGATGTTCTAACGCAAACAGAAGGATTCTTTCCGTTAGATTGAACAACGGAACTGAATGAGTGCCTCCCTGATTCCGTATATACGCCACTACTGTCGTATTGTCGGATAGGATTTGGACATGAGCATCGTGAATAATGTTCATCCAGTGACGTAACGCAAGCCAAATTGACATCATTTCCTTGATGTTTATGTGCTTGCACAGGAATTGCGGATCCCAAAGACCCTGGCATCTCGAATCCGTTGGGATTAATGATGCACCCCAACCTGTTTGACTGGCATCCGTCATAACGGTAAAACTTGGATCAGGCAACTGCAGCGGAACTCCTTGAGTTAACCACTGAATATTTGCCCAAGTCTGAATCTCTTGTTTCACTTGATCTGACAAGAGAACGTCCACATCGAGCGAATGAATTTTCACACTCCAATTCTGAGTCAGGAAAATTTGAAGAGGACGTGTGCGTAACCGCCCCATCGGAATGAGATCCGCGGCGGCTCCGCACAGACCTATCAGTCTCATAAATTCTCTCGCCGTGACTTTGTCTGCGTGCAGACAATAGCGAGCGTAACAACTGACTAATTTCGCTCTGGTTAACGGCAGACGAACGAGATTGTTGTGCGTCTCGAAGCTCATTCCCAGATGAGTGAATGACTTGGACGGCACCAGATCCGACTTCTCCTCGTTTACTATAAAACCGAGACGTCGGAGCAATAGAAGAAGATTCTGAACATCGTTCTGAAGTGTTAACTCGTTGCCGTACCTCTGAAGAATGTCGTCCAGGTAGGCCGACGTTACCGCAGACGAATGAGCTCGGAAGTAGATCATTACCGAGTTCATTACCCGAGTGAAAGCCCAGGGTGCTAGATTCAATCCGAAGCACATCGCCCGGAATTGATACACCACTCCTAGGACTGCGAAGCGTAGATACTTTCGGAATGTCGGATGTACCATGACGTGAAAGTACGCATCTTTGAGATCTATGCTCGTTGCATAATCGTTCACCCGAATACTCGCTCTGACCGATCGAATCGTCTCCACATAAAACTTCGGAGCGACGATCAGCTTGTTTATCCAGCTCAAATCTATGACTGGATGGAACGAGCCGTCTGGTTTCGGAACCAGAAACAGATGGCTGTAGAATCCCGGAGATTCCTGGTTTTCTACGACCTCTACCGCATTCTTCATTAAAAGAGACTGCACCTCTGATAACAGAGCGTCTCTTTTCTGCGGATTTGACGGAAGATGAGTCCACTTTGGACTTCGAGTTAATGGAGGCTTTCGTTTGAAGGATATCTTTAGACCTTCCGAAGTCACTCCTCTCACCCAAGGGTCGTCCGTAATCGACGCCCATTCTTGTGAAAAGCTCGACAACCTTCCGCCAACCGGAACGCGATAGAGGTTTAAGCCATCGCCTCCTGGACCTGCGAGGCCTGCGGTAGGAGAAACCACGTCTTCCACGACCCGCACCTTGCCCCGTCGACCTCGGGGCGTCCGACCGATTGTCCCGGCCTGAAGGACGTCCCGAACGAGAGTCGCTATCCTGACGGTCTCTCGAATAAGACCAAGAGGACGCACCGGAACCTCTATAGGAACCTCTCTTGGGCGCATTAGACCCAGAAGTGCCTGTCTTATTCGTGTCTGCTGTATCCGACTTCTTAGGAGCAGATTTGAACAACAGAGAATCCTTAGCTTTCTTTGTAATTTTATCATAAATAGCGGAAAGCTTGCCGTCAAAGAGAAGTTCTCCTGAGACCGAAGCGACTCTAAGAGAGTTCTTCACCTTAGAATCCACTAGTGTGGATGTAGCTAGGGCTGCGTCACGTCTAACCAACTCCAGATTTGCCACTGAAAGGGCGGAGTTACACGTGGAATAAGCTACTGCCCTTGAAAGAAGTCTTAAAGAGGATTGTATATCCTGAAACTCTTTCCCCTGAAGGCGCAGTGATAACGCCTTAGTAAGGTGATCTGCGTAAGATAAGGCATCTAAATTGGCTCTATTAGATGCAATAGCTGTTTCCAACACCGCGGTTGGAATAGAAGCTGACGACGGTAATGATAGCTCTAAGTCTTCCGCCTCGTCGTCCATACGCAGAGGAACTCTCGGTATACCCTGTCCTGCCGTATCGAATTTATTCCTTGCATTAATGAAAGGCAGGTTGAGAGAATTAGCGGACAAGAAACCTGCTTTCCCCGTCCTGGAAGCAAGTTTAAATATAGCGTCGTTCAATAATTCAAATGTTCTTGCAACATTATTGGACTGCGACGGAAACTCGGGAGCGATGTCCCTGAACCGCTCAAAAAATTCAGAGTCCAATGACGCTATAATTCTCTTGTCCGGAAGCGCAGCAGTCTGGCCCGACGGAACAACTTGAGGGAGAAAGTGCCGGATGAAGTCCACGGCAGCTTTATGTTGTTCCGAAAGGGATAGCTCTAAGTCATCCGTATCCCTTTCACCATCCGGTCGGACCTCATGATGTTCCCGGTCGTCCGCCCCCGATGCTTCGGCGGAGCGTACCAACCCAGCGCCGTCGGATAATTCTCGATCCGACACCGTTTCTGTCGGTTGCTGGGATGCTGTGATAAGCTGTGCTATCTGCACAAGAATGTCCGGCGTCGAGACCTGCGGAGGCGCAGTCTTTCGCTGCTTCGCCGAGGGCAGCTCCGCATCAGATGGCTCCCGCATACTTTTCCTATGCGAACGTCAGGAGTCCATCGGTCTCGAATCCCTGGCTGCCGGATGGTGTGACCTGGTCGCCGAAGAATCCTTGATCGGCGAAGCTGGTAATATATCGGCGGTCACGCAGCCAAGGTGCGGTCGTGTGCGCTGACGAGAAGAGGAAGCCTTAACAGTCTCTGCGGACTGCTTATACAACGGAGCGTCCCGAGCGACGGACGTATGCTCCGCTAAAGACACATTTTGTACCACAACATCTGGTCCCAGATGTTGTTGTATGAGAGAGGGGCCTCTCTCGCTCGCAGCCCGGCTGGACCTGGACGAGCTAGGAACCGGACTCAAAGGCTTCCTCCGTTCTCGCTTACTATCCGCCGCCACTGGGTGTGCATCTATTATGTTTATAGTGCTCGCATCACCCAAAATTTCCTCTTGGACCGCATCGGACGAACCCGGCTGCCGAACCATTCGGTGAATGGACGCTACACCGGGCGAGCTAGCAGACGACATTTGTCTAATCTCCATGAGCACTTTTGCCGCTAGCTCTGAATTCATTTGTGACGACGGACGCACACTTGAAGAAGATAACATGGAAACATCACCCTGTTCTGGTTCCTCTGAAATAGAAACTGAGAGAGTAGAGTGACCTTGCGGAGAAAGAGCCGGAATCGCTCTTTCTCCAGAAACAACATATCGTGACACACGTTTCCAATGTTTCTCATCCCAATGTTCACATATAGGACAGGGATTAATGCTAGAACACTGACTACAATTAATACAATGATCATGAAAGTCAGAGGAAGATTTCTTCCTATTACAATTTGAACAATGTCCCTTCATTGTGAAAGAACAACAATAAGTCCTAGTTACTCGCAAAAACCCCTGACACAAAGATACATAATAACATGATCCATTAATAAATGAAAAAACAATTGCAAAACAAAATAATTTTGAAAAAATATTTTTTCAGCGAAGCCCAAGTTGCTGAAAAGTAACGTTGAGCCCCGATGGATCCGATGGCAAAGTGTGGTCAAAAATTTTAAATTTATATTAAATAATTAATGAGACACTTTCGGATAATATAAATGTATCTTATAGTGAGATAAACTACAGCAAAGGCAAACAGCCCCCCTCAAAAAAGGCTGTTGCCAATGAAAACAAACCGTGTAAAAACACCAGAAAACATGACTCCAGGCACTGAAAAAACTGGCCCGGAATCAGTCATCAATTACACTCTATCTGATGCAAAACAGAGACTCCCAGGGGAGAATCTGTAGAACATCAGATGGAAGATGCAGAACACAAACGTTATACACCCATGGGTGAAAACGTAACTATGGGGAAAATAACAGAAAACATTCTGTAACCAAGCAACTCTCCCAGGAAATTTTAGAAATGAAATTTCTCAAAAATATGCCAAAAGCATGGGAGAATTGCAAGGGGGGACTTTAGAAGGCTAGGGGAGAGGAAACACTGAATAAGCAGTGCAACAATTAGCAAGAATGACAACAAGAGGCCCATGCCTCGAAAATAGGCAACTTAACATAATTTCATCAAAAAATTTTAAGTACAGCCCTGATTATTTTTTGTCACTTCTTTTTCCTCTCCTCCTTCTATCCTCTTTAGAATCACATTTTCTCCAAGAATTACGTGTCTGGCATCCTTTAAACTGAGATTTACAAGCACAAAGATCAGTGAGATGTTGACTGATGAAGGGCCAAACAGAGAATGATAATTGGCGCCAATTTCGGGACGTCTGCGTCACTGCGCATGCGCAGTAGAGGCGTAGTATGGAGGTCCTTTAGGACATGATTTCTTTTTGTTTTGGATGCAAATTTTGGGGATTGGGGGGCAAAACTTGTGTTTGGCCCTGGTTTTGTTAGAGTTAGCACCAGCTAAGTCTGGGTCATTGGTACAGTATAAAAATATGCGTTGTTTTTAGTAAATTTTACATAAAAGGAAAAGTCCCCTATTCTTCAGCTTTACAGAAAATAGGTGACTTACTTTCAAAAAATTGAAAACTCCACCTTCATTTAAATGCAGTTTTTGGAAATTAAAAGATATGAAAAGGAATTAAATAATACATATTTATTTATTCCTTCATATAATGGCTTTAATTCTCATCCCTTTTTCAAAATCAAAAGTAAACAACAACTATTTAGCACAGTTTAAAAGTAGGTTAAAGTCGCTTAGGATGCCGAAAAATTATGACTGCATATTTAAACACAATGGACTTATTTTCTAACACTACATTTATTCTGTTGTGCTGACTACAGAACTGTTAACTGTTGGCCATCTGCACCCAGAAAATTTTGAATGGAATTTAAAAAAAATGCTTCAATGATGAAAAGAAAAGTTTTGTGTAGGGCACAAACGTCCCACATGCATGACGTTTGATAAAGATACTGTGGTGAAACTTCTCGGGATGTTGGCGGAAACAGCCGAGGAACAAGTGTGGAGAAACACTTCCTGAAAAGACATGGAATTAAACGAGAGTTATTGAAGCACATGTTATCGGAATATACAAGAATTATCGTCTGGTGTTTGAGGAAATAAATCAACAATCATCCGACAGCAAACCAACTCATCAGATATACATACAACTAGAGGAACTCGCCAGGAGGAACTCTGGAACCACATTAGGTGAGTTTTTCTATACTGACGTCGTCGACAGACGAAGAAAACAAGGGGCTGTTACGCGTTTTCGTGTCACGGCGTACACGACGACCCAGGACGTTCGTCGTTTCAACAATGCAATGTAAATTCACCATATAGCTACGTTTACCTTGTATGTGAACGGTTTCGACGCTATTTCCACTCGAATATCATCAAAATTTAGACAACTGATTGATTTGTGACCTGGTCAGGTCGCGCCTAATATTTTACCGTCAATTTGGTGGAGATACGCTAAGCAGTTATTTCCCCTTCATCGCTCAGCTGTTGTGCATATCAAGGGAGATTACTGAATTATTGTTTACATATTCTCATCAGCAATTGAACTTATCGTTCGGGACTGCGAACGTATTCCATTTGCACATTTGTTTTATCAATAAAACTTGACAATACCGGGTATTACATTGTGACCTCAAAGTACATTTTATTTGAGAATATTTTATTTTGGAAATTGATATCAAATTGCTTAGCCATGTCTGATGAAGAACAAACATTGAGGAAGGGAGAGAGAGTAAAAATTAACCAATGCTCATACAAGACTCTGCTTGATCTGCCTGGGGTCGGGCACAAAACTGCAGCCCAAATTTTATGGCAGAGAGAAACTTTTGGGAACATCACAATGGAACAGTTTTGTGCCACACCGCACATTAGAGTATCTCAGCAATTGCTTGATCTAATTGATTTTGAAGAACGTGACCCTGGCTGCAACGATGAGAGAGAAACATGCACAGAGAGCAGGGACATGATCTTAAAATTGGAGCGATCTCGTGAGTCAATATTATGTGGAGATGATGGCTTCACTAAAGCAATTGGGGTGGCAATCACCAAATCAAATTTAGCAGGCCCGCCACCACAGCACGTTCCACGAAACCGAGGTAGAGATTTCATGCCTGGGGACATAAGAGATGATACACCATCTGAGTCTTCATACCACAGAAAAGAGGGCGGTGATGAGAAAATGTATTGCCGCGATTTTTCAGCAGAGGATACAGCTACAGCAGCGGTGAGTGAGTTCTTCTGCCGATTCGGTTTTCCTTTCCAAATATTCTCCGACCAGGGACGAAACTTTGAGAGTGAGTTATTCTCGAAAGTCTGCGAAGTTTTACACATCCACAAGGCAAGGACCACTCCATACAGACCTTCTAGTAATGGACAGGTGGAGCGTTTCAATTGAACACTTATGGATGCGGTTCGGCGTTTTGTGGGTAAATCTTATTGCACTTGGGACCTCCACATTCCACTGCTGGCAGGAGCCATGCGCTCAGCTGTAAACCGTCGAACTGGGTTCACTCCGAACAGGCTGATGCTCGGAAGAGAAGTTAATCAACCAGCCGACTTGATTTTCAGCCCATCGCCCAGCTCAGTTGACCAGTCACTGCCCGAGTATGTGCAACAGCTGGAGGAAAACATCCGGCGTGCACATGCCACAGCCAGATGAACCTTGCAAACAACCGAAAGGATTATGAAGCGGGATTATGACATCAAGACACAGCATCACGAGTACAAGACTGGAGATTTGGTGTACATGCTGGACATGGGTGCAAAGAAGGGCGAAGCCAAGAAATTATGCCCAGTCTGGAAGGGCCCTGGAGTGATTCTTGACAGGTTACTCCCATTTATATACAGGGTCCAGATCAAACGAACCATCACCAATGCACATCATGACAAACTGAAGAAGTGCAAAGATCGTGAGTTACCAGTCTGGCTTTCCAAACGGCAGAAGAAGCTTTTAGATATGGCAGCACAAACAGCATTATTTTGCATTTGTAAGCAACCGGACAACGGGGAACTAATGATCCAGTGTGATCTCTGTTTTGAGTGGTTCCATGGGACATGTGTTGGGATCACTCAAAGCAGGTTTAGAGGGGATTACACATGCCCTGAATGCAAGGATGCACAGGGGAGTTAACCAACCTTTTGTTTGTTGCAGGAGATGTCAGAGGACACAAACTCACTGGGAAGCAAGAGGCCGGAGAGGTCAGAAGGAGATGGTAGCGAAGATGAGTTTTCCATCATTTATTGCAGAACAGAGGGACATGACTCACCTGAAGAGCTACTCCTGATGGACGAATGCGAGGTGGAGATGTTCTCGATGCTGGAGGAGCGGAGTGCTGAGGGAGAGGATTCTCCCGAGGCATCCATTCAAGCATCGGAGGATGCCGGAAAGCACCACACCTCTGAGGAGACACCCATGGAAACGGAGAGTGAATCTCAGTCTTCAAGGGTAAGGGGTTTGGGAGAGAGGCATCTCCCTGCAAAGGACAGTGAAACAGTATTGGACTCCTCCAAGCCAAAACCCCAGCCCATCGCACCGGGCACATTTCAAGTTTTGAGGCTACTTCGGGACTGTTGCCGGAGGAGGATCCTAACTCCAGCATGTGACGTATTCACAATGCTCTTCGTTAAGCCAGTAATAGCCTTGGAAGATGCAAAAAGAGTTGTGCTGGAATACCACGAATTAGCCGTCAAGAAGAAGAGCGACAGCTGGATAAGTGAGGCATGGGCAGAGGGGCTTTTCTACCTGGACGAAGATTGGATAAACGATAACCTCACTTATGTAAAGAGAGCCTCTAGGAAAGTGGCAGAGATGGGGAGGTCAGAGGCTGCCATTAAGGAGGCAACCAAGGTCGCAGCCAAAGAATCGGCTTCCAGAATGGAGAGAGGGAGGCACACAGAAAAGAAGGTAGGAGCCACATATGCCCCCATGAGGAATCAGAACATAGGTACGGGAGGCAGAGAGAGCGTCCCCGGGAGAGAGAGAGGCGCCATTCTCCCAATCGGAAGTACAGGAAAAGGCGATCTTCGCCACCATCACAGGGTCCACGTGAGAAGAGGAGGGCTTCTCACAGAGAATCTCCTAGTGGTCACCAGGACAGGAAGACAGACAGAAGGAGGGAGAGGACACCTCCCAAGTCAGCTGTAGGTCCAAAAACAGAGAGGGTGATCGATCCTAGGGGACTGCTGGGATCGTCCAAAGTTTGTGGTGTCTGTGGAATGAGGAGCCAATCAATGAAGAGGCATATTCATTGGGAACACCTTCCTCCAGCACTTTGGGAGTACAAAAACCGGTGGGCAAAGGGACCACGACCCTCGCCACAACAGAGGTTGAGTGCCCTGAACAGCCTTGTTAGAAGAAGCAGAGGCAGAACCAAGCTGGCTGAATTGAGGCTGGAGATAAATAGAAACACTCCCTTCCCAGAAACGATAGAGTTGAGTGACGAGTACTGTGAGGATATGACTGCCCTGTGCAAGCACCAAGGTTGGGGCGTCCCCAGAACATTTACCATGTATCCACAGATGAACAGCCTTGCATGCATGCTACACTGGCGTTTCCTGTACTGGTTGTTAGTCCAGTGCTCAAAGGAGGAGAGAGAAGTCTTCTCCCAAGAGGCGGCTGAAGCAAGAAGGGTATACCAGGAACAGTGGTCCCCAGTGGAGGAAAGTACTCGTATGCCATCAGTTGAGGAAAGTGGAAGGAAACAGACACTGACAATCGTGGCCACAGATTCGGACAGGCAAGTTCAGAGGGAGAAAGAAAAAGTGAAGTACACAGCTATTGATAGCCATTTCCATATGGATCGGCTCCGGAAGATGGTTGTGGATTCAGGGGCCGCAGTCACCAATGCAGAGGTTTTGGCCATGACAGAGCCAGAGAATGAAAATGTCCAGCTGTTGGGTCAGGTTGCTGTGTACTGCGACCCAGAGACCTTCCCTAGTGGCCCAGAGGATTTCCCAGGACCAACCAGGTGTGCTGTGGGAGTGCACCCAAAATATGTCGAAAAGCTAGCCAGCGAGCAGGAAGAGATCCATCTTCTAGATGAAATTAGCAGTTTCCTCCGGAGGCCGTGGGTAACAGCCTTTGGTGAAATGGGACTAGATCGAACCGTTGCTCCCGAGAAGTGGCGTGCTCAAGACAGACTATTTGAGAACTTACTCAGATTGGCAGAGCGGGATTTGCCAATAATTCTTCACAAACGTGGCCCACACGACAAGCAGGATCCCACAGGCTCAGATGTGATGGTTCGGGGATTGAATCTGGCCCGAAAACATCTGGGTGAAGAACAACCAATCCATCTCCACTGTTTTACTGGGGATGAGGACATGGTGATGGCATGGAGTGAAAGTTTCAAGAACTGCTACTTCGGGTTCACTGGGAAAGCTTCCACCTTCACCAGAGAGCAGGAAGATGCTCTTAGGAAAGTTCCTCGTAACAGACTACACGTCGAATCCGACGCACCATATTTTGGCAGAGAGTTGGGAACTATGTTCTCATCACCCAACTTCATAGTTCGGGTTGCAAAGATACTTGCCAAGATTAGAGGGTCCACGGTCGAGGCAGTCTTGGAACAGACAACAGAGAATGCTCGGGCACTCTACAATTTTTAATTAACAAGTTCTTCTTTTTTTACCTTCGGAGGGCCATCAGGAAGAGGCAGCTCTAGCACGAATTGAAGGACTGGTTGTCCAAAAGGAACAGGAAAAAGCCTCTCATCATGAAGTGGCTACACCATGGCTACAATTTGATTTTGGGGGCTTATCAAAATAAAACAGGGAGGAGTGTGGTGAAACTTCTCGGGATGTTGGCGGAAACAGCCGAGGAACAAGTGTGGAGAAACACTTCCCGAAAAGACACGGAATTAAACGAGAGTTATTGAAGCACATGTTATCGGAATATACAAGAATTATCATCTGGTGTTTGAGGAAATAAATCAACAATCATCCGACAGCAAACCAACTCATCAGATATACATACAACTAGAGGAACTCGCCAGGAGGAACTCTGGAACCACATTAGGTGAGTTTTTCTATAATACTTTCTATGTACTAATGTTCTTGAAGTAACTGAACATTAGAACATCTTTTCCTGTTATCATTTCCAGACTTGGGAAATTATTAGCTTAGTAGACTTTGATAAGAGCAAACCACAGGTGGAGGTGCTCTGTGGGACAGTGAGGGTGGGTGGTGGTGGTGGTGGGGCGGGAGGGGGGGGGCTCATGAAGAAGAGGATCTGGGGGGGGGGGGGGGGGGGGCAAATCAACAGTTATTTTATGATTTTTTAACATAGCATAAATGCATCAGCATAGTTGACAACTAGTTCTGGATATAACCTGGTGTTAATAGTGGTCCATGAGCTGAAAATTCACAAGTTTTTTCTTGTATTTTGTCCCCGCGCAAACTTTTCCCTGAAATCCATCCCATTTCCCTGAAAATCAATCTCAGGGTCCCTGAAAAATTATTCTGGAGGTTAACATGTCTGCCAGGGGGTGAATTTGGTGATGCAGGGTAGCATCACTAAATTTACCCGCTGTGAACCTCAATCTGAATCAGGGTCTCAAACCTAAACAGAAAGAGGTACCCAGAGGATAAATTGGCCCATTGTATAGGATAGTATCAGCAAATTCACCCTCTGGGGATTTCATTTGGCAAATGTCAGACTGCTTATTTTCAGGCCTGCTGGATTGTAATCAAAACTCTCTGTATGCTTTTGTGATCACAGTACTACCTACATGTATATCGAGGCCTGGAAATAACCCACAAACGAACGTTTAGGTTTACATCAATTGGAAAATATGTTAATGAACTGCAGGTTATGACAAAGTAATAGAATATAACTTTATCAAATTACTAATCTCACATGTTTTATCAGAAAGACTTGACAATCTTCTCAGGAACTATCTCGACTCAAAGGGTGAGTATTGCATCCACAAATGAATAGAATGACATGCTGTTTCCATTTTAAAGAATTTCCACCAAAATAAATAGCAACAACTAACATGCGATCTCGCTTTGTTACTTGTTGATATTTATTTGGACAGAATTCTGCTAAGACCAAGCATGGAAATAAGCAGACTGTGATCTGCAAAATGAGGTTCCCAGAGGGTGAATTTGGTGATGCAACCCTGCACAGCAGGGTAGGATCTCTAAACTTATGCTTTGTGAACCTCAATCTGACTCAATGTCTCAGGCCTAAACAGAGAGAGGCACCCAGAGATTAAATTGGCCCACTGCTTGGTTAAGATGTAAAACAGCATGACTGGCGTAGCAAAAATAGAGAAGGTGGAGATGCATCAAAACATCCCTTTTGCTATGGGTTACCACCATGCTATACAGTGTAAGCTGCCAACAGGTTACAATATGAGCCCTTTATATCTGCCACTTCAGTTTGTAAGGTAACTGAACCAACATTTTCACAATGTGTATTTTACTCATTTAAAACATTTCTGTTAACCCTTTAGCCAATATAACCGCCAAAACCGGCCAGCACTATTTACAAAAATAGCCATTCAGTTTTCATTATTTTTTTCATTTTTTTGTCTCAAACACATAGCTTATGACCACCGAAGTTCCAATGAGGGGTCATAAGCTATGTTTTTGAGACAAAAAATGAAAATATTTAGTTATTCAAGAATTTTGTTTGCAAGTGTCCTCTACTTTTCGTGTTAGGTAAAGGGTTATTTATTTATTGGTGTTTAAGGTCACATATTTATGCACAATGGCTAATCATGACTGTGACAGTTTTACGGGTGGAGGAAGCCGAAGTACCCGGAGAGAACCACCGAGCAACGACGAGCCGCTGCCAGCTCCCCAACATCAAAACTCCGCACTGCAGCACAGGCAGGGTTAGATTGGTTGAAGACATGCACACCATCGACGTGCAGTATGCCTCAGTACATGACATCATCGTGCCCCCATGTGGACATTCGGGGTTAAGTGCCTTGCCCAAGGACACAATGCGGGAGTCCAAATCGATCGCTCAGACGATCACCCATCCGAGGACTAACCGGGCTCAACATTGCTTAACTTCGGTGATCTGATGAGAACTGGTTACCACAATGCCACCGCGCCAGGTAAAGGGTTAAGTTGAAAAAAATGACACAATGTCTTTGGGTCAATTCTGAAGTGCCCTTCAGATCAGATATGACACAATCAGCATGTTCTTTCTTACATGTACATACATATTATTGCTACAGTGAAGTGATCTGGGTCGTCGTATCATGCCAAGATGAGGAGGTCAGATCGCTGAAAGAAACGTGCTGCCGCAGGCATCGTATTTCATCTGGCGATCTGACCTCTTAACGAGATGTGATGCGATGACCCAGCTCACTTCACTGTAGCGATAAAGGGTTTATTATATGACTTACAGTTCAACATCGCATGCCAACACTAGCATAAACAATTCCCCCAACCTTTTTTTGGTAAATTGGACTGAAGTAAAAAAAAACTCTTTTTGTTTACACTTATTTTTGTAACAGGTGCACACTTCCAACGAATCCCCCGATGCGTATGAATACCATAAAAAAATATGAATACAATAAAAAACCCGGACTGCAGTTCAAGCGCTCCCATTCCAGCTCAGAGTAAAGTACTCTCTGTGATCGGAACAGCTAATTATGCAAATTTGAATGAATCTGTAAGTAGTCTTGTTATACTGTAATGATACAGAATTGGATTCCACACTGTGGATTTTCCAGAGTCCAGGAAAAGATCATCAAACAGTAGATTTAGCTGTTAAATTACAGTCATATAATAAATCTCATTATCCCTTTACCCAATACAAAAATTTGTCATTTTAATTTTTTTCAGTTAAAAAAAAACAAACTCAACAAAACCATACATGTGACGACCTCGATGGAATGAGCTCATTTCAATGAGCGGGCCACATGATATGGTTGTGTTGAGTGTTTTGCGAATGAGGGGTCACATGGTATGGTTTTGATGAAACTTTTGGAAAATTAATTTGTAAATCACACAGGCAGAGGCGTCTGACTCATTATTTAAAGAATTAAAGAAGAACAATTCTGCAACAGAATGTATCTATCCTAAATGTTCTCTTGAGCACCTGCATTTACAAAAAGAGTAAAATGAGGTGCATTTATTGGACACAAGAGCATTTTAACACATATAACCTAACATAACAGCAATACTACATGTACTGTAAGCAGTCAACAATACTTCATGGTTAATACATCTTGAAAAAAATATTCAAGAGTTTTTCAATATCAAACAGTTTTTCAAGGGCTCGAATAACCATACTTTTTTTGCCTGCCCAAACTCAACCCATCCAGAACTGTTTTGACGAATTTTTTTTTCAAGCATAATGCCTAGATCCATAAAAAAAGCTTTTTGTTTTGTACCTAAACACTTATGCTGGGAAATGTTAGAAATTCAAGGGCTTTTTCAAGAGTTTCTAAAATATTCAAGAGTTTTCCAAGGACCAACTTCTAATTCAAGGAGTTTTCAAGACAAACATCATTTCAAGGGTGTTTCCACGAGCTGTGTGAACAATGTATTCACAATGAAAGTGTCAATGACACTGTAGCTCAACTTGTCAAGACATGTACATGTATAGTATGTGACACAGCAATGACAAACATCTAGGTAATGACCTGATAACAAAGGTACATATAAAGTATTGTAACAGTCTGTAAATAAATACTGACCGTAGCCTGTAACAAATGTATAGGTAAAGTATTGTAAAGGTGGGTGACAGTCAGATGCTAAACTAGAAAAGAAATCTTTGAGTCCCAGAGTGGGTCTGACTGAACCCCAAAATATTTGTTCTCATAGCACAGTGATAACAAAGGCACCCCAAAACACACTCATTCCTGTCCCAAGGTGAAAACAAAGGTACCCAAGACGTTTCGTGAAGATCAGTTCATAAATACGAGCTGTATAGAAGTTGTGACAAAAAACTGATTGGACTTAATTTCGGTACAAAATGGCCACTGGCAGCCATCTTGAATTTTGGACCGCACTCAGAAACACTCGTTCTCGTTCCAAGGTGATAACAAAGGTACCCCAGAAGTTTCGTGAAGATCGGTTGATAAATACAGCCTCTAGCCCGAGCCGTATTGACATGTGCACTTACAGTGTATAAGTAGCACTAAATAAATCTAAATTCATCTAATTTGCATAATTTCTGCACGAGAAAAAAACCTGTACTGTATGTGATGTATTCCATTTTACTAAACATTCATACAACAATATATTCAAATCAGAACTTTCATACAGAAGTTCTGTACAAAAGACTGATTGCACTAATTTTGGTACAAAATGGCTGCTGGTGGCCATCTTGAATTTGGACCACACCCAAAAACACCCGTTCTCATCCCACGGTGATAACAAAGGTACCCAAGAAGTTTAGTAAAGATCGGTTCATAAATAAGGCCTCTAGCCTGAGCCGTATAGAAGTTGTGTACAAAAACTGATTAGACCTAATTTTGGAACAAAATGCCCACTGGCAGCCATCTTGAATTTTGGACTGCACTCAGAAACACTCGTTCTCATCCCAAGGTGATAACAGAGGTACCCAAGAAGTTTTGTGAAGATTGGTTGATTGGTTGATAAATACAGCCTCTAGCCCGAGCCATATTGACATGTGTACTTACTGTGTGTAAGTAGCACTGAAAAAATCAAAGTTCATCAAATTTGCATATTTATTTATTTATTTATTGATGTTTTAAGGTCACATATTTATGCACAATGGCTAATCATGACCGTGACAGTTTTACGGGTGGAGGAAGCAGGAGTACCCGGAGAGAACCACCGAGCAACGACGAGCAGCTGCCAGCTCCCCAACATCGTAACTCTGCACTGCAGCACAGGTAGGGTTAGATTGGTTGAAGACATGCGTACCATCGACGTGCAGTACGCCTTAGTACATGCGTCATCGTGCCCCCACACGGGCAATGGGGGTGAAGTGTCTTGCCCAAGGACACAACGCGGTTGCCGCAGGTGGGATTCGAACCGAGGACCTCTCGGCTTGCAGCCTGCACCTCTACCTACTGAGCCACCGCGCCCCCATCTAATTTGCATAATTTCTGCACGAGAAAAAAACCTGTATTATATGTGATGTATCCCATGGTACTAAACATTCATACAAAAAATTTTTCAAATCAGCGCTTTCATATGGAAGTTATGTGCAAACATCTGATTGCACCTAATTTTGTACAAAATGGCTGCCATCGGCCATCTTGAATTTCGGACCGCACCTGAAAACACTCGTTCTCATCCCACGGTGATACCAAAGGTACCCAAGAAGTTTCATAAAGATCGGTTTATAAATACGGCCTCTAGCCCAAGCCGTATTGGCATTTGCACTTACAGTGCTGAAAGTAACACTAAATACATCAAAGTTAGTCTAATTTGCATAATTTACATACAAGAAAAAAAAACACATTATATGTGATGTATCCCATGGTACTAAACATTCATACAAAAAATTATTCAAATCAGCGTTTCATATGGAAGTTCTGCGCAAAAATCTGATTTCCCCTAAGTCTGTATAAAATGGCTGCCAGCGGCCAACTTCAATTTCGGATCAGACCCCAAAACACTCGTTCTTGTCCCACAGTCATAACAAAGGTACCCAAGAAGTTTCGTAAAGATCGGTTCATAAATACGGCCTCTAGCCCAAGCCATATTGAATTGTTGACGGACAGACGGACGACTGCCCATGGCATAAGCTCAAATTTGGCTTCGCCAAAGTTCAGCTAAAAATCAATATTCAAGCATTATTATTCTCACAATTTTTTCTGGCAGGTGAGATTCTATAGTGTCATGGAGAGAAAAGGAGAATAATAATTTTGACCAGATAGTGACCCAGTCACCGATCTAAATTATCTTTCCATTTTTTACAGGTTCACTGATCTCACTATAATTCTCACACTTGTTTCCAATGTGAGTCTAAGTTTTGTAGTGAGAAAAGAAGAAAGATAATTTTGACCAAATTCTCTGTCTGTTTTTGTGATCACTGTACCAAACATGCACAACAGGGCTTATATTTCATATATATTTGTGAGAATCCATTTGGATTATCGCAAAAAATGATTGCGAGAATGCATACCTGCTATGAGTGTTCCAGGATTCCATGAGGCCACCAAGGTTGTACCCCCGATGTATACTGATAACACATGTTAACCCTTTACCCACTACAGCTTTTAAATTTTTAAAACAAAAACTGAATTTGATAATTTTTTTAAAACATAAACAATATTTACCAATAAAACCTTACAAATATGGATGTCATTGGAACTGGCTCACTGACATTGGAACTGGCTCACTGAGCCAGTTCCAATGACAACCATATTGTACAATTTTATTGACAACCATATTGGTAGGATATTTCAGGTCATGTTAGTCTTGTATTGGTTTATTTGCTTCTGCTATATTACGTAAAGGGTTAAAATTTACAAGGATATTTCAGGTCATGTTAGCCTTGTATTGGTTAATTTGCTTCTGCTATATTATGTAAAGGGTTAAAATTTACTTGATTCTTTTTCAAGCGAATCTTGGCAGAGATGCATCGAGAATCTACATGGATTCTCAATGGTTTTGTTGTGTGAATCGATTCTCGGCAAAATATAAGCCCTGGACAAGTTGCTTTTTTTCCAGTCACCAGGACATTGCTTTCTATTTATATAAAATAAAGATTCCCAGACTCTCATTTTGGAAATTTCATTTCCATATTCACAAGGTATTGAAATAAATGCCCTCTATGAAATGGCAGTGCAGTTTCAAATGGTTCAGCTATTTGTTCAAAACCCATTTTTTTAAAAAACCCAGCAGCTCGGAATGCACTTTGAACATGTATAGGCCTGTCTTTGTCTGCTGTATGTAATTCTTTGATCATTTTCTCAAACAACTGTCTTCCAATTCCACATCCCTGAAAGTCTTTCTTTATGAACATGAATGGCAATTGGTGGAAAAATTCAGATTCAAAATCCTGTTCAGTTTTTTCGCTGTCAACATCTGATGCAATCTGAAAGCAAAGACCTCCGACAAGTTCATTTTTACCAGGAAAATTTACAAAGTAGGCAAAAATGGCTGAATTATTTTCTGGAATATCATATGAGGCTCCACTGACCTCATTGGAAAGTTGTCTAAACTTGTACTTTGCTTTGTTTGTCCTTCCCTCCAGAACAATTTTCACATCTGAAATGAGGTGAAACAAAAACACTAAAGAATTACAGCATTAAAAACTACAGGCCTGCTGTTTTCAGAATTTTGCATAAGTTGAGTGCGTAACTCATTTATCATTCACCTGGTCTGAGCTTTGGTAACCTATCGTTCTTTCCACTGCACTTAACCTTCATGTACGTAACCTACTTATAGTTAGGTAACATAAATATACATGTATCACAACTATGCTGATATATGAACTGTTGTATAATAGCCAAATTCTTGCTTCTAAGGGCAATATCCTGATGAATAGAGATGAATCCTTAGGAACAATAATGAGGCTGTGTTTCAGTAATTCAGATACAAATTAGTTGCAATTATAGCCTAACCTTGGCATGAGCTAACATGCTGGCATCCATAATTACTATTAGTGGCAGAGACCTGAATTATTGCCATTTCATGATTTTGTACCTGTGCTACATCTTAAGATGATCAACAGTTTAAAACTATGTTGAGCATCAACCAACCATCAGCATAGGTGTTTGTATCTGCCTGAAATAAGCTGCTCTGTTGACCAATAATTGGCCAACAGAGCAGCTACATTTCTGGAATTCGAAAACACCTATGCAGCTGATGATTGTGTGATGCTCAACATCATTCCACTATTCATTCATACTAGATCATTCAACTTGGCCAAATTTTTGCATGACCTGGGCGATAATTTGGTGCGACCCGGTTTTCGATCGCATGTTTTTCATTTTAGGTAACCTCCACGCAACCCAAATGGCTGTTCGCCTCAAATCAACAGGCCTGTAACTACATATAGCATGCACTTGTAGTAGACCCAGGATTACTGATGGGAATTAATACTAAGACACTGTGGAGTGACAGGGACTTTCCAACCACAGGCTTTAACCCTTTACCCAACATAACGGTCAAAACCGGCCAATGCTATTCACAAAAATCGTCAATTAATTTTCATTATTTTTTTCATTTTTTGTCTCAAAAACATAGGTTATGACTCCTCTTTGGAACGAGCTTGATGAGCTCATTCCAAAGAGGGGTCATAACCTATGATTTTGAAACAAAAAATGAAAACAAGTGCACTGCCAGGCGGTGGATCAATATAGGCCATCTATGAAGAAATTGCGCTTGTGAAGAAATTTTTAGTTGAACAAAAGGTCAATAAATCCTTCAAAAATAATTGTACATTCCTGGCTTATGACCCATTAAAGTTGAATATATTGTTTTCAAGTTATTGCGTAGAGAATCAAAAGTCACCAAAACTCCCAGATGATTGTCATCGTGGCCATATTGGACATGATGGAATGCTGGTTATCGAAAGGAACCATCCTCTAGTCATGACTAATCAACCAAAAAAAAAACAGTATCTGTTGGATGTATTGTTTTCAAGTTATAGCATGGACAAATAAAAGTTAATGGATGGACAGACGGACGGACAGACTTCCTAAACCCCACCCTGGAATGCCCTAACCCTACTCTACATTTATCCAAACCCCCCGCCCCCCCCCCCCCCCCCCCCCCCCCACAATAAGAGATTCTGTTACGTGGCTAGCTAGTATCCTGTTTTACTAACTCGTAGCTACATAAGTAGTCATTTGTTAGATGGACGGACGGACGGACGGACGGACGGACGGACGGACGGACGGACGGACGGACGGACGGACGGATGGATGGATGGATGGACGGACGGACATTGATGCTGGTTATTGAAAGGAACCATCCTCTAGTCATGACTAATCAACCATAAAAAAAACAGTATCTGTTGGATGTATTGTTTTCAAGTTATCACGTGGGCAATCAAAAGTTAACGGACTGGTGGACAGACAGACAGACAAATGGATGGACAGACGGACAATGATGCTGGTTATTGAAAGGAACCATCCTCTAGTCATGACTAATCAACCATAAAAAAACAGTATCTGTTGGATTATCAAACAGACAATCAAAAGTCCCTCAAATCAAAGATGACTGCCATGGCAGCCATCTTGGATATGCCAGAATGCTGGTTATCAAAAGGAACCATCCTCTAGTTATGATTAATCAACCATAAAAAAGCAACATCTGTTGGATCTATAGTTTTCAAGTTATCGCGTGGACAATCAAAAGTCCCTGAAAATCCAAGATGGCTGCCATATTATGATGGTGGCCATATTGGATATGCCAGAATGCTGGTTATCGAAAGGAACCATCCTCCAGTCATGAATAATCAACCATAAAAAAATAGTATCTGTTGGATGTATTGTTTTCAAGTTATTGTGTGGACAAACAAAAGCTAATGGATGGACGGACAGACAGACAGACAGGCGGACACCACCATACCATAATATAGCCCGCTCATATGAGCAGCCGTATAAAAATCTCTCCATTTGTCATGGTATTGAAAGCACATGGTTTCTGACAGAAATAAAACAAGTATTGAGCTACCAAAATGACCACATACTTTCACTTAAGTGCAATATCTGCGCACCTGCTGGCTACTGTCAATAATTTCTATGAATATGTATGAATGAAATAAAAAAAACTGTTGTAAACTATACTTGCACGAATGACATTTTCAAGATAGAAGGCCAAGATTTGGGGCTTTCAGTATCAATACATGACACTCAACACAATAAATCATTAATATTCATGACCTTTTAACACCAATGGTGGAGCATCATAAAATCAAACACAGATATGTTCAGCAGTTTATCAAATGCGGTTTCCTTTGCTGAACTGGAACTTACCTCTTGCTCCACATTTATACTGTCCCATAGATTTATTTCTACAAATAATTTTGAAGTTTGAACTCCAAAATTGGTTTCAAATTCACAGTTGAAGTCTGATGGAACTTAAAGGGTTGGTTGGGTTACCCTAAACACAGGTATTTTGGAGGGGAGGGGGGAGCCCTGACATTTTACAAATTACACCCTTGGCAATTTTTTTTGGCTGACGATGTGCATTGCTACCACAGTATTTTACTCAGCATTGCTGATTGCCAAGGGTGCATTACTGATTGCCAAAGGTGCATTGCTGGGACTGAATTGAGCATTTTTCAGTTTGATCTCGCTCTTAATTGAACTACCGAAGACGTACACCAATGGAATTCTTTGGATAATCATGGTTAATCTGTTAACCACAGTTATTGGAAGTGTTTAACTGGTTATGAAAATCCTATAACCGTTTCAGTCTTAGTTGCCTGGGTGTAAGTTGCAGAACCAAAGACTCTTTAGATAGTAAACTGAGGTAGCTATGTGACAAATTTTACATTTGGTCTACGGATAAAATAATTATATTACCAAAACTGAACTTGGGTTTCTTTTTTTTGTCAATACTAGTATATAATATGGGTAGATGCTGCCATTCATTGGTAAATGGTTAAAATACAGATTTCCATTTGCTCACCACCCACCCCCCGTGGCTGTAAATTATCCATCTGAGGATCTTGTTGGTCACAAATTCCAAGTTCCAACTACAAATCAATATTTGGCTGGAGTTTTACAACATGTCAATCAATATTTCACAATCTTTCAGTCTAAAAACTCATTATTTTGGTCAATTTCTAAACATGCTTGGAAAAATTCCACTGGTGTCCTGTCTGAAATTTCCAACTTTTTCCAGTTTAGGGCTTCGAATTTCCAACTACTCTAAAATATCAAACAAGAGGCCCCAGGGGGCCTGAGGGCACTCACCTGACATGGTAGTCTAAATATCAAACCAGGGACTTGACTTGAATAAGCTGCATACGCCCCTCGTAAGAAAAGCATATACCAACTAGATGAAGCAATTGTGCCCACACAATACACAAGATTTTCCTTCTATTTCCAGTTCCTGCACTTTTACGACCCAAAATTGAGATAAACGCATAAAAACAGATTTTTTTTTATTTTTGTTTGGAAATTTTCGAAGTCCCAAACAAAATATTTTCAGACTAAAATTTTTTTTTTCTTCTTAAAATTGACCAAAACGCATAAAAAAAACAAAACACTAATTTCCTGATTTTGGTCCAAAATTTGTCCCACAATGACCCAAGATTATCAGTGTAAAAAAAAAATAAATTTTGTCTTAAAATTTACCAAAACGCATAAAAAACCAAAAAACTAATTTCCGGATTTTGGTCCAAAATTTCTAAGTCCCATTCAGACCCCAAATTTCAATGTAAAAAAAAAAAAAAAATTTGTCTTAAAATTTACCAAAATGCATAAAAAAAACAAAAAAACTCATTTCTGGATTTTGGTCCAAAATGTCTAAGTCCGGACCGGGACCCCAAATTTTCAGCCTAAATATGAACCCAGGGACCTGGCTTGAACAAACTTGAATCTCCCCCCCCCCCCCCCCCCCCCCCCCAAGCATGCTGCATACCAAATGTCAAAAGATTTTTATTGGTAGATCTGAAGAAGAAGATTTTTAAAGAATATTCCTCATACTGCACTAATTTGAAAATTTGGGCTCCCATAGGGAACCCAGATATGGGCCGAGGGATTTGATTTCAACAAATATGTGAATCAATGTTCCAAAGATGTTATATGTAAAACATGAAAGCTTTTGGAGCAGTGGTTTGGAAGCAAACGATTCTTTAATTTTTTTCCCATTGCCCACAGTGTTAAAAAATGCTGACTCAGCATTTTTTCAAAGTCCTGAAAAAGTACCTTATGACAAAACCGACGGCAATTTTTTTTACCATTCCTTTCTGTTGGTCCCAAGGAAGCCTCACACCAAATAAAAATTCTCAGTGCCATGCAGTTTTGGAGATATGGACGTTTTTGTTTTTTTTTTATTTTTGGCTCCTGAGGTTCCCACGGGGCTGCATGAAAAATCTTTTTGCCATAAATCAAGTACTTATAACCCAATAATACCTCATATTAAATTTGGTTCAAATTGGCCTCTCGGTTCCGAAAATAGAAATTCTGGG
Source organism: Pictodentalium vernedei (assembly GCA_031216915.1). Lineage (NCBI taxonomy): Eukaryota > Metazoa > Mollusca > Scaphopoda > Dentaliida > Dentaliidae > Pictodentalium > Pictodentalium vernedei. Next base: position 358,890,111 of record CM062293.1, read on the forward strand.
CAGGGCAAAAATTCTTGCCCCTCCCAGAACAAAGGCAAACATTGCCCGTCAAACTTCTCTTGAACGAACTTGAGTCTACACCTCAAATGGAAGCTGCATACCAAATATCAAGTCTCTGCTATGGCTGATTCATGAGAAGATTTTTTTAATTTTGTACATTTTGGCCCCACCCCCCCTCCACAATATGAGCAGAAACCCAATTTGAAGAAAAACCCAAATGCCCCTATATAACCGCTACTCATGTGAATTTTCATTGAACTGCAGCCAGTGGCTTGGGAGAAAATGACCCAAACACCACCTTCACGACGTACGACGGATGACAGACGCCGGACAAAAAGTGATCAGAAAAGCTCACCCTGACTTTCAGTCAGGTGAGCTAATAATGGAGGGTGGAGAGAGGGAGGGGGTGGATAACAGTAACAAAGTGTTGAAACCTGTGTAGAACTATACAAAAATGACACTTCATGAATTTACTTGGACTTTTTTTCCCAAAACATACTTTATGATCCCTCGCCGAAATGAGATGACTAACATCAATCCAGTACAAGGTGATATGTTCTTTTAGAAAAAAAAGGGATTCTGCTTTGTTCTTGGATATCTGAAGCATACTTGGCCATGAGTTGTTCTCCTTAAATACATGTGTTATTTTATTATCAGTTCTGGTTCAAATATGGTAGCAGGCTTCCATGAATCATTGGTGCCTGTCGTCAACTCTGTGAGTTGATTGCATATATTTTTCATGTTCTGTACATCACAATCTTATTTTGATGTATTATTTGTGTTTATTTAACTTGAATTTATGGAATATCGGAGGTGAGAATTTCAAAGGAAACAAATTTCTCTTACTTATATAGTACCTTAATTGAATACACAGGTTTAACTTTCAAACAAAAAACAATTTACCATACCTTAAGTGCAAATATGCATATAGATTGTAAGCACCTTTTAATTGAATAAAAATATTTTGTAATATGTCAAAGAATTACTCAAACAACCCCTGAATTCTCAGTGCTTAAAGACTATTTGGCTTCTGTTCATCCAATAGAGGCATATAACCCATTAACTCGTTTGACAGACCTCAATGAGCTCTGTCAAACAAGATATAATAGAATATATGCTCCGTTTATAACTAAAGATAGAAAAATAACTGCAATACCTGTTAATTGCATACTTCTAACAAACTGACTATTTAATTGAGAGGCTTCCACTGTATTTGTAGAAATCTTATTTTTTCTACAAGTATGCACCTCCATTTGTCTTAGGTGAGGGGTTTAGTGAGAAAGCTGATGAGTTCTAGCAGAATCCAGAATCTGTTGGAAAGCTGTACTCATATGAGAAATGTCTGTAAAAAATGAAAACAAGAGCAATGCGAAGCGTGGCATATGCCCCCCCTCCCCAAGCCCCCCCCCCCCCTGCCCCCTGCAATATCATGGATAGAATTACAAAAAAAAAAACAAGATCAGTCTTGCAGAACTTTAGTTATAGAGCAGAAACCAATTTCAAGTCTATTTAACATTGGAGGCCACTGTGACCTTGACCTTTGGCACATCATGGTCAAAATAAATAGGCTACTACCACTCATCATACCTAACCCACAAATGAAGTTTGGTGAAGGTCTGGTTGGTAAAAACATTAGTTATAGCACAGAAACCAACTTCAAGTGTATTTAACATTGGAGGTCACTGTTACCTTGACCTTTGGCACATCATGATCAAAATAAATAGGCTTCTTCCACTCAACATGGGGAGCGATGGCTCAGTTGGTAGAGATGCAGGCTGCAAGCCGAGAGGTCCTCGGTTCGAATCCCACCTGCGGCAACCGCGTTGTGTCCTTGGGCAAGACACTTCACCCCGATTGCCTACATGGGGGCACGATGACGCTGTGTACTGTGGCGTACTGCACGTCGATGGTGCGCATGTCTTCAACCAATCTAACCCTGCCTGTGCTGCGGTGCAGAGTTCAGAGTTACGATGTTGGAGAGCTGACAGCTGCTCGTCGTTGCTCGGTGGTTCTCTCCGGGTACTCCGGCTTCCTCCACCCGTAAAACTGTCACGGTCACGATTAGCCGTTGTGCATAAGTATGTGACCTTAAACACCAATAAATAAATAAATAAATTCCACTCAACATACCTAACCCACAAATGAAGTGTGGTAAGATCTGGATGGTAGAACTTTAGTTATAGAGCGGAAACCAATTCCAAGTGTATTTAACATTGGAGGTCATTGTGACCTTGATCTTTGGCACATCATGGTCAAAATAAATAAGCTTCTTCCACTCATCATACCTAACCCACATATGAATTTTGGTAAAGATAAAGGTCAGGTTGGTAGAACTTTATTTAATTGACGGAATGCAAAAAGTTAACGGATGGACGAGGGGATTCCGGACATGGTGATGACATAATTCCCCCTCCTCGAGGAGGCCGGGTACATACAAAAACTGAAGAGATACATCTATGTACAGTACAGCCACCATGGCTGGGCAATATTTCCTCACAAGCAATAATATTCAACACCAATTACAGGAATAATCCTCAAAAATTTAATTAATGAAGCACCGGGTTAATTAAAATTTTGCTGATGGTGATTTTATTACCATGTAAACACATGTGTGGACATCATTGCCCATGCATGGATTATGTCCAGTCCACGGCGACTGTACTGTATACATGTAGACCTCTATTGGTAAATTCTTTCAGAATAATCTTCATGTTGTACATGTCAGAGTTTGATCCAAGAAGATTGGAAAAGGGCCCTTTTTCTTGGTTTGTGGAAAATTATTCAGTTGGACATCTAAATATAAATCCATATGGAAGCTCTTTTCCAGAGAGAATACAAGTTAAAATAGGCATCACTTTATTAAGATTACCGTAACTATCAGAAGATGGCTATGTAAACTGATTATACTATTTATGTTTGTGGATAATAGTGTTTTGTGTCAGAAATTTGGAATTTTATAGCATTTATAAAAGTAAACTAATTTTCAAAGTAAATTGAATTTTCGTTACTTTATACTTATATAATATAGCACCTTTGGTGCTATTAGGCTCCTGCAAAAATTTGAAATTCGATTCTAAAGTCAATATTCAATTCGATTCGATATTGGAAATTCGAATATTTTCAAATATACTTCGGTCATAAATGTGAGTGTTTACAGATTGTAATTTATCACATTATTTTATATTGAGTATTGTTCTGAGTAGAAACATAACTCACTTGTAACGGTAACAGTGTTTGTAGCGATGCAGCTACAAGTGTACGACAGTTGTAGCTACATTACTACAAACACCACAACCGCTACATCTGTGCATTTCTACTTAGAGGTATTGTGCATTATGATTAGTGACCATTTATAACAAGAGGCCTTAATCGCTCACCTGACAAAGTGGTTCAAAGAAGTATTTTGGGTCACATTCAGTTAGTCATGGTTCATCAACAATACAGAGGAAAGAAGTCTTGAATTTATTCATAACTCTAGTGTCCATGTCAGACGATTATTATAACAGGTCTTCCTGACTGTGTCCAATTCTTTCAGCTGTGAACAAGCACTGCCAAACGTGCAGGGTTGTTACGTCACTGCAGTTTGAAAGGCAAATTTTAGGGTAAAATACTAAGGAATGGATTTGAACAACCTTGAACCTAACCTAACCTAACCTTCTCCTCACCTACCCCACCCCCCCTCCGACGGACCAAATCATAAGGTAAGGACTCAAATTGAACATACTTGAAGCTTATATCCCTAGAGATGTTATACAGTATACCAAAGATGAAAGGATTCTGACTGGTGAATCTGAAGAAGTTGATTTTTAAAGAAATCTCCTCATATTACACTAAGGTAAAATTCGGGCACCAATAGAGAGCCCAAATATTAACCCAGAAACTCAATTTGAACAAACGTGAATCTCATCTCCCTAGAGATGTTGTATACCAAATATGAAAGCATTCTCATTGGTGGATCTGAAGAAGAAAATTTTGAAAGAAGTTTCCTCATATTGCGCAAAGTTAAAACTTGGGCTCCCACCCTAGAGATGTTGTAAATCAAATATGAAAGTATTCTGTCTGGTGGATCTGAAGAATAAGATTTTTAAAGAATTTCCTCCAAATATCAAGAGATTCTAATTGATGGATCTGCAGAAGATTTTTAAGGAAATTTCCACATATTGCACAAAGTTAATATTCGGCACCCAAATATTAACCCATGAACTCGATTTGAACAAACTTGAATCTGAATCCCCTAGAGATGTTGTATACCAAATATCAAAAAATTCTAAATGATGGTTCTGGAGAAGAATACTTTTTAAAGATATTCCCTCATATTGCACTAAGTTAAACTCTGGGCTCCAATAAAGAGCCCAAATAGTAACCCAGGGGCCCCCCAAGTGGAACAAACTTGAATCTGCCCCCCTCCCCCCCCCCCCCCCCCCCCCACCCTAGAGATGTTGTAAATCAAATATGAAAGCATTCTGTCTGGTGGATCTGAAGAAGAAGATTTTTAAAGAATTTCTTCATAATGCACAAACTTTTGGCTCCAATAAAGAGCTCAAATATTAACAAATTACAATGGGGCCCTAGTTGAACAAACCTGAATCTATCCCCCCCCCCCCCCCCCCCTAACCACCCTAGAGATGTTGTATACCAAATATGAGAGCATTCTGACTGGTGGATCTGAAGAATAAGATTTTTAAAGACATCTCCTCATACTGCACCAAGTAAAAATTCGGGCTTCAATAGAGAGTCCAAATATTAACCCAGGGACCCGATTTGAACAAACTTGAATCTGGCCCCCACCCCCAAGAGATGTTGTATACCAAATAAGAATGCATTCTGACTGGTGGATCTCAAGAAGATTGTTAAAGAAATTTCCTCATATTTTACTAAGATAAAATTCGGGCTCCACTAGACAGCCCAAATATTAACCCATAAATTGAATTGACATATGATAAGGAACAAGCACATCAAATTTGGTTCAATTTGGCCAAGTCTTTTATGAAGAGAAGTCAATAATGTAAAGTTAACGCCGGATGATGGACGGATGGTCAGACAATGGATGGAAAGTGATTAGTAAAGCACCCCCTGAGCTTTGCTCAGGTGAGCTATAACGTTTTGAACTTTGAAAAGTTATTCAGCTGTTCAACTTCAATAAATGATTTGTTCCACAATATGATATTGTTACTTTATACTGAGTATTGTTCTGTTTGATTACATTTACTAGATACATCATCAAAAGCAATGGTTTTCTAAAAGAATGCCCCAGATTATTATATGAACAGAAGAAGAGCAGGCTTTAATTTACAAGCGGATCGACTCCATTAGGCATTTAATTATCGTTTCACTTAGTAATTCCACATTTTTATTTAAAACAAATGGCTTCGCGACTGAATGGAGTAGATCCAATTTGAAACAAATCTTTTTCCAAGAAAACATGTGATAAAAGTGAGGTATCAGCCCTATCAGCCAGGTTTATTTAAATATATTTATTGCTGCAGTTTTGAAGCTACAAAGTCAATTTGAATAGTTTCAATCAATAGATAGTATACTGGTTTATATCTCAATTTATAGTGTGGGAAGTGGTGAGGCAAAAATTGCCCTCTACACAACTGTGTGTCTTTTAATAATCAGGGGTTCTTATTTTAGAAAAGAACTTTTCTTTTGATGATGCATCTATTAACTGTGATTCAATCCGTAGTTCAATTTGAAATTTGATTCGTTTTCACCAATTCGATTTGATATTCACTTCTATCAAAATCGGCAATTTGCAGGTCCAGCGGTGTATATAAGTAAGGGAAATTTGTTTACTTTGAAATTACCACCTCTGATATTACATAAATTCAAATTAAATATACCGGTACACATATTATACATCAAAATGAAGGTTATGATGTATAGAACACAAAAAAATATATACAATCATCTCACAGAGTTGACACTAGACACAAATGGTTCTTGGAAGTCTGCTACAGTATTTGTACCAGAAATGATAACTAGAGGCTCTAAAAAGCCTGTAATAGCTCACCTGGAGCTACATATAAAAATGTGATTTCCCATAGGCTTTCCATGGTAACTATGAGCTGCAATTGTGGGCAAGTTTGCAACATTACATGAGGGTCATTGGTAGAAGGTGTCCCAGTCCTCAATCATGTGAAGTTTCAAAACATTTGACTTTGTAGTTTCAGAGGGGAAGATTTTTGCAAAATCCATCAATCAGAATTAGAGAATGTCTCTGGTGGCCCTATTTTCCAACCAATGGGAACAAAAGGAGGATCGTTTGTAGAGGGACTGCTATAGACCATTCTTGCGAAGTTTGGTTCAAGTCGACTCAGTAGTTCCAGAGAAGAAGACGAAAATGTGATTTCCAATAGGGTTTCTATAGTAACTATAAGCCACAATTGTGGCCATGTTTGCAACACGATCAACATTAAATGAGGATAGTTGGTAGAGGGTGTCCCAGTCATCAACCATGCAAAGTTTCAAAACATTCGGCCCCTGTGGTTTCAGAGGAGAAGATTTTTCAAAATCCACCAATCAGAATCAAAGAATGCTTCTGGCAGCCATATTTTTCGATTCACGGTAACAAAATGAGGAGCATTTGTAGAGGACCTGCCATAGACTATCCCTGCTAGGTTTGGTTCACATCAGGTCAGTAGTTCCAGAGAAAAAGATGAAAATGTGATTTCCCATAGGGTTTCTATAGTAACTATAAGCCACAATTGCAGCCATGTTTGCAACCCGATCAACATTAAATGAGGTCTGTTCGTAGAGGGGGTCCCAGTCATCAACCATGTAAAGTTTCAAAACATTTGGCCTTGTGGTTTCAGAGGAGAAGATTTTTCAAAATCCACCAATCAGAATCAAAGAATGCCTCTGGCGGCCATGTTTTCAAACCCATGAGAACAAAAAAAGGATCGTTTGTAGAGGACCTCCCATAGACTATCCCTGCCAGGTTTGGTTCACGTGGCTCAGTAGTTCCAGAGAAGAAGATGAAAATGTGATTTCTCATAGGGTTTCTATAGTAACTGTAAGCTGCAATTGCGGCCATGTTTGTAACCTGATCAACATTAAATGAGAAGCGTTGGTAGAGGGGGTCCCAGTCATCATTTAAGTTAAGTTTCAAAACATTTGGCCTGGCGGTTTCAGTGGGGAAGATTTTTGAAAATCCACCAACCAGAATCATAGAATGTCTCTGGCAGCCATGTTTATTCATCCGACGGGAACAAAATGAGGATCGTTTGTAGAGGACCTCCCATAGACCATTCCTGCCAAGTTTGGTTCACACCGGCTCAGCGGTTACAGAGAAGATGAAAATGTGAAAAGTTTATGGACGCCGGATGACAGACGACAAGTGATGTAAAAAGCTCACATGGCCAGGTGAGCTAATAAAATATTTCCTGAGAACTTGGCCAAATGCACTTCATATATCCAAGAACAATGCTAGGCATTCAAAACACTTTACGATGCAGTGACAGGACTGCATTTGGGGAAAGGACAACACTGTCTTCATTTTTTATTGAAGATGGATTCCATCATACACGGACCAAACCACAAATTGTCATCGAAAAACAATCGCGTAATTCTAAGAAATTCAAATAGGTGTCATAAAACCTTGCAAGTACAATGTACAGTCTCCATATAATAATAGTGTGCAGTATGAAGATGATCTTTCTCATTATTTGATTTTAGACGGCATTGTATATCGATGCTTTTAAATTGTTTACCCAGATGACCTTGACCAAAATGTAAACAAACAGACAATGAAAACAATGCTGAGAGTTTTGGAATTTACCCCCACGCTGCTCTGTCGCTGCTTCTAGAGAATTTTGATTTTCAGGCTTTGTTATATATATGATATATGAAGCACATTTGGACATGAGTTGTTCTCCTGAAATATTGTCATCAGATCTCTCATTTTGATTTTTTTACCCTAGAAGAAGCCATTTCTTCACTTCTGAAAGCTACATTCCTATTCAAAAGGCCTCGAAAAATAGCTCATTTTTTCCTATACCAGACCCGGCCAAAAGTACTTCAGAGTTGGGGTGTGGTTGGGGAGACTAAAATCTTTGGCCCTATACCAGTACCTCAAATCTACCACTCAGTACTCTGAGTTTCATTCATGTTTCGCATACAACAAGTTTTGTTATATGTGAAGCATGAACAACAACTCTGGGTAGAGGGTGATAGATTCCAGTAGACTGGCTCTCTCAACCCAGATCTGTCATACATGCTTCTTGAAGAAGCATGTACGACAACTCTGGCTAGAGTACTAATCTACTCAGATTTTGATGCATATATTTTGTATTTTCACAGACAGTTAGGTATCATGCAGCATTCAAAATTAATCGCCACAAATATCTCAAAAAAAAATGTATTTTAATTAACGATCAATACATGATTTTCATTCCCTTAATTCTCATTATTCATTTACATTTTGTTTGAAATATATGAAGAGAGAGCACCTAAGTTTTCATTTGTTAACACAGAGTGTAACTACTGTGTCATATAATATTGTTAACATGGTTAAATGAAAGTTACATCACCTGTTATCTTCGGGGTCTTTTCCGATTTTCAGGAGAGATGACAGATAAGGCCACACAAAGTAGATCTTCTGTTTCTCAGGCCATTATTTGTAAAATTGCATGCAGGCGAGCGTTTTTT